>CM076579.1:468892246-469302817 GCA_034641835.2 Pinus albicaulis | reverse complement strand
CCCCGCAAAACCCAGAATCGCTCCAAGACTATGCATATACAAAATGCATCTCAAATAACTTCCAACCAAAACTTCAATCTGGGCAATTTACAACAATACATGTGGAAGATTTTCATTATGATTATAAAACCAATAAAAATCAACCAGTGTATATGGGAGTTTCCTTTTTCAACATTATGGAAAATTCATATATTAAAACTCTCATCCAATAAACATTCGAATGCTCCCATAAACCAAACCCAATACCTCTCACTTCAAATTTCCATTTAAATACCAACATTCACATATAGCTTTAATACCGGAATTTATAATCCAATTTCAAACAAAAATGCACCCATGCTTTAGAAATTCAACTTGGCAAAGTGACTAAGACAGTCGATCTTATGCATTATAATATGCTACCATAACAATTAGCCACACAAAATACACTCCTTCGATTATTGGATTATTCCTTCCATTCAACGTCATAGGCCACGGTTTTAATATATATTTGATAACAAAATGTGGCTTACCTCCATTACATAGTCTGCTGGAAACATGTCTGTGCACTTCCATTTAATTTGCAAGTTAATTCCTTCGCACTGTTAGTGCCAATTCTTCGACACCGGTTCTGCGTTCAATACATCCCATCGCTCTCAACGCATTCACTGATTTATTTCCTGGTTCATCGTTGCAACTATCGAACTTGGTTTTATTATATATGTGCCGTGTTAAACTCAATAGTCCACGCACCTCTTCATACAACACCTCTGCATTTAATTCAATTCTAACCCATTCGCATTTCAATATATATATATATATATATATATATATATATATATATATATATATATATATATATATATATATATATATATATATATATATATATATATACGTACTTACCCATTCGGCTCACCAGTGGTCTCAATGCATCTAGCATACATTATGAAACCCCGAATGGTAAAAGAAACGATATATATATATATATATATATATATATATATATATATATATATATATATATATATATATATATATATATATATATATATATATATATATATATATATATATATACACCCTTTACCATTCAACTCACAATGCATCTAGCATACATTGTGGCTTCTGACATATAGGATTCGACATATCTCGTTCATATTTATCTTGTGCGGTGATACTTTGAATTCAATGCTTAATTCGAGTCTCCCATTTGAAGACCCATAGGTACTCCAACACGATTCTGCTCCAATTCTAGAGCTTGCTTTGAAAGTAACTTCAATTAAAATCGACTCACTATTTGATGCAGAGAAAACCTTGTTCTCCTAGTGTTAATCCTTGGCTTCAACGCAATGGTCGTGCAATCAAGCCAAGGACCCCTTGTCGATTCCTCTGGTTATTCTTGACAAATATTGTATCAATAACAACAATTTCTTGAACGAACTAGTCATTTCAGGATTTAAACTGAGTTTCACGCCGACATAACAAATACAAAACTCGTGGACTCAATTGCAAATTGGGAACAATCATTCTTGCAGAGTTTTACCACGTCCTATATTCAATTTCAAACTGAGTAATATTCATCCTCACTTATATGAAAAGTATATATAGAAATTCACCCACTTTTCTTTTGGGTTCTTAACCTTATTCAATGTTTCAATACGAAACTACAGATCAACATATAAGCAATCTATTACTCAACACACAGATACCCCATTTCAATTTAAAACTGTAATGCCGATATTAACAATATCGATTCTTTCAACTTATGTGCAGGGCTATATGCCGAATTGGATTGAAAGTTTGATTTCAATATTCCTCATGGGACAATCAATATATTCTTCTCTTGGATAATCGATCTCACTCAGATTCATAAAATTGAATTAGCATCAATAATCCCTATGCGCACTCTCATTCCAAATCACAATTACAGAATTTAAACATTTGTTTGCTCAAAAAATCAACCACATAATTCTAAAACACACTTTTCATATTAACAAATGGAAACACTTACGAAATTTTTTCCTTGGCCTGATATTCAAATTTCATGGCCATTTCAATTGCCCGTAAGCTTACAACCTTGGCTGTCCAAACCTCAGCTCTCAATCACTCTATTCTACCCCCTCATTTTGCCTTTGAGGCATATTAATTTATACAAATTGAATTGAACCAATTTTGGTTCACATCCCTTTAATCACTCAACAAAATCCCCAAATATCTCAACACCCCTAAAAGATAGATTTTTATCCCTAAAACCATGAAACTAATTCTAATTTAGGCTCATAATTATCTCTTAAATATCTCATGGCTAATTTCTGTCATGGTTTCCAATTATTTGAAAACATTACAAATCCTCACATATAATTAATTTGAAATATAATTTAATCACTCAAAAATAATATTAATATTTACATGAAATTAATAATTTCTCAAAAACATGAGACCCCCTAGTTTAAATAAAAATACAAGGTATTTTTCCGAGCTAATGCTCCTGCATCAGACTCCCAAGGTAGAAAATGATCATGATCTCCTGATCATGTGTTTCAGTCTTTGCCCGCCTGGATCCCACACTTTGTTCTGCAAGTCATCATCTATACCTGCGGTTGTATGTTGCTTTTCTCCAGGTCTCCATATCTTATGTTGTATTTCTCCACTAGCTGCACTTTCACAATCTATCTCTATCTTCATTTTGCTGCTGCTGCTTCTCTTCCTTACTGATGTCTTCCTCTGAGACAATTTCAACATGATTCTTCTGATGAATTCAATTTCTCTGTCCACTAAATCTTCAAGCTGCTGATTTCTTACTGCCTGCTGAGCTAAGACGGCTTGCTCAGTTTTTACTTCTATGTTTTCTTCTATTCTTATTGCCACCCAATCATCCATGCCCTCTTGTCTTCTGCAACGGAAAACTTCTTTTCTGACTTCTCCTATCAGCAACTTACTAGACTGGTACATTGTGTACTCCTTTATGCTGTCTTCGTCTTCTTGTATCTACAATTCCCAATTCTGAAATTGAGATTCTTCCTGTACTGAATCTTGACTATTCAGCATCATTTCCAGCAACATAACTTCTTCACTCCATGGATTAGATGTTTCCACAGAATTTTCGTCTTTCTCCTTCATTTGACTACTCAACTGAGTCAAATGTTCTTCATCACCTGCAAAAATACTTGCATTCAAAAAACACTTGTTAAAATAAAAATCATAAGGCATCAGTGCCTTACTTCCCTCTGCTAACACCTCAGTATGCTACTCTGAATCTTCCATCTATATCAGCACATCAGTATGCTGATTTGCTCTTTCCAAGGAATTCTCTGAAGAACTCTCAAGACTGTCAACCAATGTTTCTCTCACACGATCTGTCTCCATGATGTATTTCTTCTCTCGTTCACTGTACTGAACTCTTTCTTCTGCTGCAATCTCCCTATCATACTCTGAATTCTCCAATAAGTATTCCAACAATGCAATTTCTCTGTGGCATTGTTGAAGCATATCATCATCATGTATCATCCCTGCATTCACATACAAGCTTTCAGTTTGAAAATCACAAAGTTCAATAGTCTCAACTGTTGGCTTATATACCAGCTCTTCAAGCTCATCCTCTTCTTCATTCACAAGAACTTCCTCTTGTACTGTAACAGCTTCAAGTGAATCACTTCTTTCCTTTCCAGAGTATTCATCTTCTGAAAGATACTTTTCCCTACTTGCGACATCTTCACAAGATTGCGCATCCTCCTCAGTAAAACCTGTAATCACATCACAATTGTCAGCTAAAAAAATACAAGAGTTCACATTATCCAGTTGATATGGATCTGCCCAGTAACTCAAGAAATCATCAATGATCTCTCCTTCTATTCCATCAATGGAAACCTCCATTTCCAACTCAGCTGCTCTGAGTTGTTCACATCTCAACTGTATACTCATCATCTGCTCGAGCTTCTTCAACTCTTCTGTTAACTGCATGTTTATCTGTCGATCCTTTCTTACTTGTAGTCTTTGCCACTTCACTCTCTTCCTCATCAGCCAACCATGTCTCTGGTCTCTTATATTTTCCCGTAATAACTCCATCAATAACTCAAGATGAACTGCGATCTCAGCTTTCTCTTTCTCATACTCTTCATCAGTCCACTGCTTCAATATGCCATTTGCCTTGGCATCTTTCTCCCTCATTCTACTGTGGCCTCTCTCTGAACCTCTACTCTCTCCTTTATGACTTTCAGTAGTCATATTCGCCATGAGTTCCTCACCCATGAGTTGCACCAAGCCTCTACAACAGCAACTCTTCTGCTGCCACTTACCTCACCAATCCTTTCCTCTGGATCTGGTCTTTTGGTAATCACTGGTCCTCTGCTGGAACCTTTTGAGCATTTCTCCACTGCTCCTTCAGGCTTCACTCATCTGCAACTTTATTCAACCTCTATTGAACCTTCAGGTTCTGCCACTCTCTTCTGGACTCCTTCATCACTGCATTCCAGCTGTGATCTTCTTTTTCTGCTGAGACTTTCTCAATATGCCTGCAACCAATTTCTTCAAGCATAACTTTCAAACTAGAGTTCAATATCAACTGCAACTCACCTTCAAGATCCTGTTAATCTTGCTTCCTTCCTCAACTGCACTTGCATATCTATGCTGCAATCTTCATTAGCTTCAAAATCAGATATTCATTCATCACATGCAATTAACTCAAATTAAAAAAAACTTGAATCCTCACACAGAGCCATTCTAGCTTTGATACCAAAATGACATAGGTCAACCCTGCAAAACCCAGAATTGCTCCAAGACTATGCATATACAAAATGCATCTCAAATAACTTCCAACCAAAACTTCAATCTGGGCAATTTACAACAATACATGCGGAAGCTTTTCATTATGATTATAAAACCAATAAAAATCAACCAGTGTATATGGGAGTTTCCTTTTTTAACATTATGGCAAATTCATATATTAAAACTCTCATCCAATCAACATTCGAATGCTCCCATAAACCAAACCCAATACCTCTCACTTCAAATTTCCATTTAAATACCAACATTCACATATAGCTTTAATATCAGAATTTATAATCCAATTTCAAACAAAAATGCACCCATGCTTTACAAATTCAACTTGGCAAAGTGACTAAGACAGTCGATCTTATGCATTATAATATGCTACCATAACAATTAGCCACACAAAATACACTCCTTCGATTATTGGATTATCCCTTCCATTCAACATCATAGGCCACGATTTTAATATATATTTGATAACAAAATGTGGCTTACCTCCATTACGTAGTCTACTGGAAACATGTCTGTGCACTTCCATTTAATTTGAAACTTAATTCCTTCACACTGTTAGTGCCAATTCTTCAACACCGGTTCTGCGTTCAATACATCCCATCACTCTCAACGCATTCACTGATTTATTTCCCGGTTCATTGTTGCAACTATCGAACTTGGTTTTATTATATATGTGCCGTGTTAAACTCAACAGTCCACGCACCTCTTCATACAACACCTCTGCATTTAATTCAATTCGAACCCATTCGTGTTTCAATATATATATATATATATATATATATATATATATATATATATATATATATATATATACCCTTTTACCATTCAGCTCACCAGTGGTCTCAATGCATCTAGCATACATTGTGGCTTCTGACATATCTCGTTCATATTTATCTTGTCTGTTGATACTTTGAATTCAATGCTTACTTCAGTCTCCCATTTGAAGACCCGCACTTAATTACTCCAACACAGATTCTGCTCCAATTCTAAGAGCTTGCGCTTTTTAAATGACTTCAATTCTGCAAATCGACTCACGATTTGATGCAGGAAAACCCTGTTCCTCCGTGTTAATCTTGTGGCTTCAACGCAATGAATCGATACCAATCAAGGCAACCAGATCCCTTATCAATTCACTCAGTAATTCTTGACAAAGATTATATCAATAACAACAATTTATTGAACATTTCAGGATTCAAACTGAGTTTCACGCTGACATAACAAATACAAAACTCGTGGACTCAATTGCAAATTGGGAACAATCATTCTTGCAGAGTTTTACCACGTCCTATATTCAATTTCAAACTGAGTAATATTCACCCTCACTTATATGAAAAGTATATATAGAAATTCACCCACTTTGCTTTTGGGTTCTTAACCTTATTCAATGTTTCAATACAAAACTACAGATCGACATATAAGCAATCGATTACTCAACACACGGATACCCCATTTCAATTTACAACTGCAATGTCGATATTAACAATATCGATTCTTTCAACTTATGTGCAGGGCTATATGCCGAATTGGATTGAAAGTTCGATTTCAATATTCCTCATGGGACAATCAATATGTTCTTCTCTTGGATAATCGATCTCACTCAAATTCATAAAATTGAATTAGCATCAATAATCCCTATGCGCACTCTCATTCCAAATCACAATTACAGAATTTAAACATTTGTTTGCTCAACAAATCAACCACATAATTCTAAAACACACTATTCATATTAACAAATGGAAACACTTACAAAATTTTTTCCTTGGCTTGATATTCAAATTTCATGGCCCTTTCAATTGCCCTTAAGCTTACAACCTTGGCTGTCCAAACCTCAACTCTCAATCACTCTATTCTACCCCCTCATTTTGCCTTTGAGGCATATTAATTTATACAAATTGAATTGAACCAATTTTGGTTCACATCCCTTTAATCACTCAACAAAATCCCTAAATATCTCAACACCCCTAAAAGATAGATTTTTATCCCTAAAACCATGAAACTAATTCTAATTTAGGCTCATAATTATCTCTTAAATATCTCATGGCTAATTTCTATCATGGTTTCCAATTATTTGGAAACATTACAAATCCTCACATATAATTAATTTGAAATATAATTTAATCACTCAAAAATAATATTAATATTTACATAAAATTAATAATTTCTCAAAAACATGAGAACCCTAGGTTTATCAAAAATACAAGGGTATTTTTCCTCTCAGCTAATGCTCCTGATCACTATTAGCAAATAATTTCTTTTAAAACCTATCAGTCATGATTAGGTCAAAAGTGGCTAACTTTAAAGTGTGTTTTTTAGGAGGGTATTTGGGGCTGTACCTTTATTGTTTTTACACCGTCTCTCTTTCTTTCTTTCTTTACTATTTTATTTCTTTATGTTTTTCTAACTTTAAATGCAAATGCTCGGCATTATTTACAATGAAATAAAATGCTTTGAAACCTTATGATTCCCAGAAGTAATGCTTTAGCATCTGCCATTAATGGATTCCATACAGATCTTCCATTCACTCTTTCAGTCAAAATGCATTGCACCTCTTCCATTTACAACAATAGTGGGGCCTTTCCATGCTCTAACTGCTGTCATGTTTTCCTTTCTTTCCTTCTTGAACTTAATGAAGAACAACATTTCCAATTGGAAAGTTCTGTTTATTTTAGTCCTCTTGTCAAATATTTTATTTACATTTTCTTGACTAACTGCCCTTTCATAGACTTCTTCTCTGCCTCACAAATGGATGTATATTTGGTTGATTCTCTCTGTACACATCTTCTGACTCTGTGATTCTTGAGGATTATATGACTGAACTCCCATGAGGTGGGGAAAACTCTCGTGATCCATGTTATAGGCATTAATGAGTAGGGGACATATTCTGTCCTATAAGGTGGAATCATAACCTATCGTGCCATGATTTTTATTCACCAATGATGATATATTGATATGTCTTGTTGAGGATTTCATTAATCCATTTCCTGGGAGAGTGAGAATGGCCTCCAAGGTTGTGGTATTTGTAATACAAATCAACTACCTTCTGACGAAAGCAAAAGGTAGTCATTCATAGTATCTTTGGACAAACTGCAAATCTCATTTGGATAATGAGTTTCATGAATTTGATAATGACTTATTGCTACATTTCTTAGGTGTGTTATCAACCACTTGGTAAAAGTCAGGAAAAAGAGAGATCCACTTATTGAGCTGAAGATGTTAATTTCAATGAAGTCTAAACCCATTGTTGGAAAAAGCCTCTAACCTCCGATAGATGTAAGGTGTAAGGGAAGGCTTTCTTTGCCATAAAAATTCTGCCAAGACTATGGCAAGAGACCAAATTTTACATTCAAAAGGGTGAATAAGAAAATCGTGATTCAAGAATTTTTTTTGTCAGTGGCCTTCCGTAGAGGTGTTCTCCACATTCTCCATTACAACTGCATGATTTTTCTGGCATCATCTTCAAGTAAAGATGAAACAAAATCAAAGATTTTCCAATATGCCTATCACCTCTAATCAAGAGGCAAATAAACTCAAATATTTGTGTTTCAAAAATCTGGGCTTAGTTTAGATAGCATGAGTATTCAAATTATAAGATACTTACAATAACGTTCCAGATACCAAGAAGAATTAGAAACAAGCTTCTCAATAAAGAGCAATATATTCTTCTATTTCTTCCAAATGACATCACCATATTCATGCTCCAGTTTAAGTTAGTTCAGCCATAAGTTTTGTAACCTTGTCTTTTACTAACTGACTTTCTTCTGTTGGCTCCATTTCTGCAAGTTTCATCTAGCAATATTGGTAATCCATTTTCCCCTTTTACACTCTACTCATGGGGTATCTTGACTTAGGTGCTGTCCTTGATAAACAGATGGGAATGAAAAATCAAATGAGTGATTAAAACAAACTCCCAAAGTCCTTAAAGTTTCAATGCTATTATTTCTTCTTCCTTATATGTTATATTGAGAGAGCATCTCTAGAGCAGTCTCTACTAATAGGCTAGATTATTACTGCTTCTTGTGTCCCAAGTCATCTTTTTTTAAATACCTAACTATTAGAATGGGTGCAAAAAGAAAAGATATAAAAGTCTTTGGTGAAATCTGGACTAATCAGGACTGGTGTTTGAGTAAGAGCTTGTTTGACCAGTTCGAATGATTGTTTAGCTGGTAAAGTCCATTTTACACCGACATCTTTCTTAAGCATGTTTGTAATGTTTTTTAATAGCTCAGCAAGATTATGAATAAACCTTCTCAGGAAATTAATCTTTCCGATGAAAGATCGCAATTCTTTGAGGCTCCTTGGATGGCTGATCTACAATATGCCATCTATCTTTGTAGGGTCTATTTTGATTCCCTCTTCTGAAATTATGTGGCCAAGAATTTTACCTTCTTGGAGACCAAAGAGTGTTTTCTTGGGATTCAATGACAAGCCAAATTTCCTACACTTCTCAAAAACTTTCCTCAAGTGAATCAAATGTTCTTCATCAGTTTTTGAGAATACGGTTATGTCATCAAGGTAAATGATTATGAAATAGCCAATATCTTTAGATAAGGCTATGTCCATGGCCCTTTGGAAGGTGGCCCCTACATTCATCAATCCGAAATGCATTTTGACATACATAAAGGTGCCCCAAGGTGTGGTAAAAGTGGCTTTGATTTGATCACTTGGGAGCACTAACACCTGGTTGTAACCCGAGAACCCATCTAAGAGGGATATCCTTTTTGACCCAACTACCCTTTGAAGTATATGGTCCATCTTGGGTAAGGGGTAGTTGTCTTTTAAAGAGGCTATGTTTAAATTTCTGAAGTCAATACAGAGCCTGATTTACCTTGTTTTATTTCTAACAGAAACTAAGTTTGATACCCATTTTGAATATCTAATTGGTACAATGATCCCAGCATCATGCATCTTCTCAATTTCTGCCTTAACTAAGGGTAATAAAACAGGGTTTATTCTCCTTAGTTTTTGTTTAAAAGGCTTTTGATTTCCCTTCAAAGGGATCTTGTGTTGAATGATATTAGTGTCATAAGATTTTAGATCTTTGTATCCCCAAGCAAAAACATCTTTAAACTCTTTGAACAACTCTATATATTGCAATTTTATGTGAGCTGGGAGAGTGCTGGACAGTTTAATCATCTTGGGTTCTACTATACTACCTATGTTATGCTCTTCTACATTTGTTTCCATAGGCTCCATTCTCAGTTCTTTGGCTACATCGTTAAAATCAAAAAGGTGTTCTAAAGGTGTGAGACCTCTTGGAATTTTATCATTTTTGCATTGTAAAACTTCCAAGTCTTCTTGGTCTGCGTTTTCAATTATCTTCGCTTCAAAAGGATTCTCATAATGATTTATATCAGCAGAATATGTCATTTCAACTTCTGGGATTTGTTCAATATACAAACAGTTTTCTTTATGGCTGGTTTCTGATATTGGTATGTCAAAATCGTTTTCTGATTTTAAGAAATCATCTATGTGTTTGTCAGAGTCAAACACTTGCCAGTGATCTTCGTTATCAGGCACAGCAAGCCTGTGTTTTACCTTTACACTGAGCTGTTCATTTATCTCAGGTATTTGGCAATTGTTGGCACTGAAAGCGAGTCCATTTTCTAGATGATTTAGTGCTCTTGAAATGAAAATAAGTTCATACTTTTCAAAGGTTTTCAATAGATCAAGGGAAGCGTTTCGATATTCCCTAAGCCTTGGATTTCTAGCTGAGTATTCTCCTTTGATTTGCCTTATGATAAGTTCATAATCTCCTAAGATCGATATCCTTTGGGCTTCTAACTGTTTAAGAAATTGTAAGCCTAGGAGAAGGGCTTCATACTCAGCAATATTGTTGGTGCATGGGAAATCTAATTTATATGAAAAACTTTGATTCGTATTTTGAATCCAAACTCCTGCCCCTGCACTTGTGTTATTACAGGATCCATCGAAGTTTATTGTCCAAAGTACATTTGCTTCATTTCCATTTTCTTGTTGCTATTGATTGTCAATGTTTTGAATTTGATTCGAAGGAAGATTTGATTGTTCTGGTGAACTGATTGGGTCTATGTTTTTCTTATCTTGTTGAGTGATTTCATCTTCGTTGCATAAGATAAAGGAATCTAAACTTGATTGAATAGAATATATTGGAGAGTTGTTTGGTTTGTCTACATTTCTCACCATGTACTTCATGTGAGATTCCCTGTATAGTCTTCTATTTTGGTTAAAAGCGGGAATGGTGGCATAAGACATGTCCATTTGAAGGCTTCCCTGAAGTTTGGCTGCCCATGATCTTGATAAGAGCATGCCATACTTAGGGGGAATGTCAGCTACAACTATGTCCATCACTAGACTCTTAGCAGGAATTTGAGCTAAATTAACACATAAATCTTTGATTAAACCCAAACATTTGACTCTGCTTGAGTCAAAGGAATAAAAATCTTTGTATGGTCTAGTAATTTCTAAGACTAAGCTTTCCATTACTACCTTGGGCATTAGATTGTGTGAAGCTCCAGAATCTAGCATGGCATTACATAAGATTTTCTCATGTATGTTCAAACTAACATAGAAGGGAGGAACATCCCCTTCTTGGTATTTTCCTTCAACCTCTGGACCAAACAACAACTCAGGTTTTTCATCTGTCAAGTTTAAGGTGTCAGTATCACTCCCTAGGTTCAAAGCTTTTAAAACTTGGTTTTGGTACACTTCTTGGGTTACAAGTTCAGCCAGGGGGATGGTAATTTTTATCTTGGCAATCTCTCCCTCAAGGCTGAAAGGAACAATGGATTTTCTGATATTTACATCTGTCTTTTCAATTGAATTCGTTTCGGAAGTTATAATTTACTGAACTTTGTTTGGACTAGTAATTGGGATTGTTTTGTTAGGACCACTAGCTGAAGTGCTAGGGGTACTCTGTTCAACATTTGGCTGGCTATTTTTATCTTTGTTTAAATCTGGTTTTTTACCCAAACTGATGGGCTTGTCTGTTGTCTTCTTAGGCTGAATTTCTGCGATTTTCTTGACAGCAGTGCTAGTGTTCTTATCCTTTGAATTTTCTACGTTCCCTTTGCTTATAAGATCATACTGTTTGTGTACCTCCATGATTGCATTTTCAAACCCCAATCTATAGTCATCAGAATTTTCATAGGTGTTTGTACTTTGATCAGAGAAGAAACCTTGTTCTTCCTCAGTGAGGAAAACATCATCCCCACTGTCTAATCCAATCAAGTTTACATGAGCTTCTCCCAACCTTTCCAACTCCTTATCTTCCTCATATTGGTATACATAGTTTTGCTGGAAGGGAGGTCTAACCTGTTGGTCACCTTCCCTTTTCTTATCTTGATTGTTTTCTCTTCTATAATTCTGATTTCTATTTCTGTTTTGGTTATTTTGAGGTTCTCTTGGTGGCACTCTTTCATTCAAATTGATCTTTTCAAGCATCCTCTCCATCACCTTCACTAGGTTGTCAATTTTTGTGTCAGAAGTTGAGGTTGAGGGTAGTAGGTCATATTTATAAGTTACCCTCTTTTCTAATCTCAACCTATTTCTTTTCTCAATTATGTTTGCTTCTACGCTCACATCTCCTTTCTTCATGTCTTCTAAGGTTAAGTAATATCTCTCCCTTAACTAATAAGTCATTTTAGCATCAAGGCCTTCGGGATACCTTACCAAGGCCATGACTTGAGGAGGTTTCATGTGAGGTGGAAAAGCATTGTAAACGCTATTGAACCTAGTGGAGTAGTCATGAACACTCTCCCCTTGATTTCTCTTGAGGCTGCTATACTCTGCTAGTATTTGGAGAGGGTTCCTTTTGAGTTCCCATTTGTTGATGAATGTTTGATGCAAGGCCGGGAGATCGTTTATACTGTTAGGAGGTAAATTTTTAAACCATTTCTTTACATCTCCTCCTAAACTTTGGGCAAATATCCTCATCTTCAGAGTTTCTTCTTCTATATCCATGTAATCAAATGCATCCTCCATCCTATCTACATGATGTTGAGCTGTTGTAGACTCTTTTCCAGTGAAGTGAGGGATTTTGGAATGGTAATCATTTGGTAAGGGAAGAAGAGGTTGTGGTAACACTAATGGGGCATACCATGTTGCCATGGCTGGAAATAAGGGTGGATTTACAAGAGATAGATTTACAGGTATAAAAGTGGGCTGAACAGAGGTGTTTTGCACAATGGTAGTACGGATTGGAGTGGAAAAAACACTTGGGCTAGCAAACTGATTTTGAGCAGACTTGTTATGGAAAAGGCTAAAGGGATGAAGAAGCTGGGAATCAGGAGGATTGGAAGGTGAGGCTTCTCTACTGAAGCTTTGTTGCAAATCTACAATGTCAAGATCAGTTTGGTTTAAACCACCTTGAGATCTAGTTCTAAAGATGTTCTTTGTATGATGTAAATCAAAGTGTGAACCCTCTAAGTGAACAAGGTTTTTAGGGACAGAATTTGTTCTTAAGAGGCTCCTATTAGCAGCTGATTTTTCAGAGTTAGAAGTCTGCCACAGAATTCTCTCTGGATTGTCAACGATTAAAGGAGGATTTGGGTCTGGATGGGATCTAGTGTTGATCCTATGTGAAGCTAGACTGTTTTTTCAAAAATGAGAGAGGTCAAAGTTTTAAGGACTGTTTGTTGGCAATTTTACCTCTCACGAAGTCTTATCTAGTATGGGACTAGGCTTCTAAATTTCCTCAAGGCTAGTTAACACAGTCCTAAAGAGATCTGGGAACCTAGATGAGTAATAGGCCTACTGGGGCTAGTGGAGTCGCCAGGTGGAAACTATTTAGCTTTTATGAAGGTAAGATATTGGATGGTTCCACCACCATGTTTATTGTGAAGCCAAAATGAAATTTTTTTGGGTTTTTCTAAGTTATTTTGGTTTTATAGGTTAAGAGAGTGTCCTAAATCTAACTTAACACTTAGCTAAGGTGTCAAAACATACAAAGTTCACTCTTATGGCTTGGTAACTGATTCCTTAAAGGTTTGATAAGATTCTATGAGAATCCTAAGGGTTAATTAGTTTTTCACTGATTCAAAAAGGTCCTATCATGATTACCATTATGCTTGGTAGTGCTTGAATAAGGTTACTTATGTTATACTAGACAGGGAATATTTAATTTTAAAGATTTTACTCAGGGTCACACCGTGATCACCATTATGTTGGTGTGAGCGGTGGGGTAAGTCCAGAAGGTGTTCTTTATCAAGTTAAGGGCCTAAAGAATTTTAAAAAGTGTTTTCAAACCACTGTATTCTCAGTAGTGTCCCATCGTGATCGCCATTATGTTGGTGTCCCGTGTTTTGATAGTTTGGCAAATCAAAAGACAAGGCAACATCATAACCAATATTTAGAGTTCTAGGATCTAGTCCTCCTATTCTCAGAGAAGGATCTCTCAAATTATTTGTTTTAGCAAATGTTTATCTTGTGTGCTTTCGATATTGGTTTTTATACTAGTTATTAAGTGCAGGTTTTCGTTTGTTTGTTTGGTTGAATTGATTCAGCAGAATATGAAAGGTCTAGGAAAGGTAGGTAGAAAGAGGAAGTATTAGCTTCATTGGGAAATGGAGTCAAAAAGAGGTCGTGAAAAACTTATTAATGGATATGGGATATCAAAGGGAAAATCTAACTTGGCCATAGGATCCTTTGGTTTTGGAATGAGATGGACATCAATGATTTGGAAAGAGAAATTTGATTCTCAACAGAGGGAATTTGAAAACACAATTTGAACAATAAAGAGCTATTTGATAGACAGGGCTAACCATGAATTCTACAAATCACACTTTAAGCAAATAATGACCTCAAAACAACTTCTAAAATGAAATCTAAGATTTGGGGAACACCCTATTTCCTCAAAGATTTTATTTCAAATGACTTAGAAAACATAAAAGATTCACTGATAATTACGGTCATAGAAGAGGGAACACCT
Organism: Pinus albicaulis; assembly: GCA_034641835.2. Classification (NCBI taxonomy): domain Eukaryota; kingdom Viridiplantae; phylum Streptophyta; class Pinopsida; order Pinales; family Pinaceae; genus Pinus; species Pinus albicaulis. The sequence goes on along the minus strand of CM076579.1, from coordinate 469,288,152 downwards.
AAATACATCTATGATCACAACTATAAAGACCTTTAAGCTAACTGTTCAAACGAGGACAAGGGGCAAGATCAGAACAGACCTCCTTGGCTCACTGTGAACAAGGAGACTTCAAAGGGAGACTTCAATAATAGCCTTGAAGTGGCAACAGGCAACCAAGGAAAACCATAAATCATGCTGAAACCAACTACTCGAACTATTAAGGAAATAAACAAGCTTGAAGACTAAAGAGAGAGATTAAAGACTCTAAAATACTTTAGTAGAAGAAAACATAAAACAATGAAGGACGAACAGGTCTAAGGTGCTTCTAGGAGTCATTTCTTAGCCTAAATCTTTCATCCTAATGTAGTAAGAAATTATGGAACAAAATGAAAATAGGAGAAAACATTAAACAGTTCAGAATACTTCACCAACAGCCAAGCTCATGGATCCAATGATAGAGCCTTCTCAAAAACAAGCATGCAACAACATCATCAGGACTTCAAGACTTCAATTTCTTCTTCAACTTCAATAGACTATGTATTATTTTAGAGAGTTTCAGTATTACAACTAGTGATCAACCAACCAACCAACCAACAATTTCTCATCTTTTACAGAAGTATTTATAGAAGAATGAGGAGGTGGGATCTGATAAAAGATCTCCTGGGTCAAAAAATATAGATTAATGACTTCTCGGCCTTTGAGGGGCTCAATGGAGAAGCGTACAGATATTCTCACTGTATTAATTGATTTACATTTAAGATTAAGCTCAGTGGGGGCTTTTGTTGACTTTTAAGGCTCTGTGTCATGTTGTAGTAACTCTGCTAATATTTTTTGCATTAAATTTCTTAAGCAGAATTTACTATTCGGCTGCGCTGAGGCTAATATCTTCTTTCTGATCAATAACTTCGGCCTCTATTGAATGCTTGTGGCTACATGTGGCACTGTGGTAGCTGAGAGGAATCAATTTGCCTCTGATGTGGCGGTGGAGATCTTCTATCTGATAAACACCTTTTGATTTACCTTTAACTGTGTTTTAATTTGGAGGAATTGGATTTTGATAATCATTCTTAACCGTAATCCCCACAAATTTGTCTTCAATCTTCTATTCTAGTGTATTTTTTCCCCGACACTGATACTCTTTGATTTGTGATTTCACTCCCTGTGTCTTGTTGATGTGCAGCGTTGCGCAGGGCTCACAAGGCATCAATGCCCATGAAGCATCGACGAGACATGGATTTTGAACCCTGTAAATGGTTTCCTTATATGAATCAAAGGCACGGGAATTGTCATTCCCGGTCTTTGGCCTTTCTTTAACACAACGGATAAACCATTTAAACACCTACAAAAAACAATAAAGATTAATAAAATCCTGCATTTTTTGGTATACTGCTTCAGAGGGTGTGGAGAGGTGTGTGGCCGTTGGATGGCATCATCAACGGTTGGGATCTATTTGTGGAGGTTAAAGGAGATCAGAGGGAAAAATAAGTCTGAACCGTTGATCGTGCAGAGATCAACGGTGGGGTTTACGTGCTTAAAATCCTCTTGGTGGAAGGTGGAGGGCGATGTAATAATGCGGGAATGATCTGGGACCGTCCGATCCGGACACGTGGACGGCCCAGATACAATCAAAGGACTCATGATCGGAGGGGGAAAGAGGGAGGGTGTAATGAAAATCTTCGGTGCGATTAGATGTGGACCGTTGATCTAAAGGCCAGATCAACGGTGGGGAGTGAATCGGGAATTGGCGATCGGAGGTGGGCTAATGCGATGGTGCGATCAGGGAAGGCTGATGCGATTGCACGATCAGGCCATCGCAATCGGAGGTGGGGGAAAAACATTAAAATGCACCCAAAGGAAAACTCCGATGCGATGGGCGTCGGCCGTTTGATCGGTTCAAGATCAACGGCGAAGATTTTTTCAACTATGATTCGGCGGAAACTCTTTAATACTTGTGAAAACCCAAAGTTTTTCATAAAATGCAAAGGTCTATGGTATGGGTAGGATAGATATATGAAGGGGATAGGCGCCTGACTGCGAGGCCTTTGATTATATGGAATGCGAAGGGCCTGGGGCTTTATATGAAAAGGGTCTATCGCAATCGGAAAGGTCAAGCCTTCATATTTTAGATCTAACCATTTTTTTAAAGTTTGTGATTCAGCGCTTGGGACTTTTAACCTTGGTGCCGGGCATAGGTTATATGGATAAAGTGGAGGAGGGCGGAGTTTATACATAGGGCTAATCGCATCGGAAACTTTGTGAGGCAAAAAGACTTGCGCGATGCATTTTTGTTCCGATGCGATAAGCGCTGAAAGGCTCTAGCACCTGGTTCTAGGGTGTAGGCACGTGGAGGGGAATTGGTTTAGGACTTAGCCCAAGGGGGCTTAAGTCTGCCACATAAAACAGTATTTTTTATGAAATTTTCAATGTTTTTTAATGGTTTTGGGGGTTTCGGTATAGTTTAAAAATGAGTTTTAAACTATGTAAAAAATGATTTTCATGAATGGAAGAAGAGGAATCATGAAAATAGAGAATTTTATGGAGGAAAAGGGGAGAAAAATGAAGATTAGTTTTTTAATGGAGGAGGGGGGGAAAAGGGATTTTGTAGCAGTCTTTTCTCATGAAATCAGCAGAATTCCAGAGTGTAAAATGGGCACAGCAGTGAAGATTTGGACAGAGGCATGAGGCCTTCAAGAGTATTCAAGAGATAACACTTTTTGCAATAAAATTTGTTCCTTGAAGGCTCCAAAAAATGATTTAGCCACCTTTTGGTATAACAAATTTTATAGGTGGCTAACAGCTATCATCTAGATCTAAGCAAATCTAGTCTTCCACTTGCTGCAACTCACAAGACAGCTAAACCCTCAACATGCGCAGCGCTGTAATTTAAGGTGAAACTTGGCCCAACCTTGATAGTGGAGAATTTTTAGCACAATTATCCTCCAAGATTTGCTCAAGGAAGGAGGTGGGATTCCTGAACAAGAATGCCCAACAAGGGATGTCTAAGCAGACAGACCTTTAGAATTAATGTCTTCAACAACCCTTTCCTTGTTACCCTCCTCTTCCTTTTATAATATAGGAGTCTTTCCAAACCCTAAACCACCTTGAATCACTTAACCCTTTTCACATTACAACCTCCTTCTAGAACTGCACTGTCCCTCAAAGAGGTTCAATGCATCTAGGATGCGCTGTTTGACTTGGTCAAATAGGATCCCCTCTTATGATTTAGACCCTTTCACACCATATAATTTACATAGCCCAGATATGTCTTTGTTCACATAGGAATTGATTTATTCTTGGTTTTCAGGAGTTTTACATGTCCTCCTTACAATTTATTCATCAATTATGAAATGTAAAAATAAACAAGGAAAAATTAATGTTCAAATCAGCTGAAGCTAATTTAGGAACATTACAGTCTCCCCCTCCCAAATGTTGCTTTTCCTCAAGAAACTACAAGGGTGCTGCAAAAATTCCCCTTCTTCTCTTGTGGCCTCCTCATCAAATAGTCTCCTCCATTGTTCTGAATTTTCTGCTATACCTTTGTCTCCCAATGGTCCTTCCTCCATATGCAAGTTTGTCTTTGATGAATAAACCAAAGGCTCTCATATTGAAGAAATGGAAGGTTGTTGTGGAAACCTTCTTGTTGATCCATGGCCTCCTCAAGATAGAAGTGATGACAATCATGGGAATTTTCATGATTCATGAAATACCCCCATCTCCATGCTATCATCCAAATGAAGTGGATCACCTCCCAGCTTGGCAATCCATAGAAAAACTCCTTCCCAATACATATGAGAGGCATGTTATCAACAAACATTTGGCTCACTTTACAAAGAGACAAGTGATCTATCATAGTGGCCATAAAAAATATCATGCTCCCGTGGAAGCATGTAATGCAAAAAGAGTGGGAAACCCCTTTCCCCAAGGGCACATCCAACAAGTGTGCCTTTCCTCCAACTATGCTCCCAACAAAGATAAGGACATATTCATCTTGTGGGATCATGATTAGAATCATGCTAGCTGCCATGTGTGATAAATAAAAAGGAAGATGTTCCCTCATGTGAAACCAGCACAGTTTTATCCTTAACTGCTATAGAAGAAGATATGACAAGTGCTTTCCCCAACACTTTTTTGCTGCCTCATGCTTGGGAATACTTGGAGAATGTACATCATGGTTGGTGTAGAATAATCACACCATGAGGAATAAAATATCTTTCCAAGGCTCGCCAAGGAATGTCCTTCATCAACATAGTTCATGGCTTTGAGTAGCCCATGAAATCTGTCATAAATAGTGCCCCTTTTTGGAGCTATGTCATGCAAATGAGTGTTATAAAAATATAAGCATATAGGAGATACATGATAATTCTCAAGAGGATGAGCCTCTCTATATACTTGTTTTACATAAGTGGGATAACTCATGGATGAGTTCCCTCTCACACTCAATGGGTAAGGAGATGTGAATGATGGCTCTCCCCAAGAGTTATGCTCCTCCTCCTCTACCAAGTAGTCCATGCACATCTTCATATGAGAGTGCGCCTCTTCCTTGAAACCTTCCCATATGAAACCACCCAAGAGAGTATGATTGATTTGACAAAACCAGTGGGTTTGGAAATCAGGATTTCATAGATGGCATCAAATAGTCCCTCCTTGAGTTTGGAGTCACTAACCAAAAGAATAAGATTATAGAAATAGATAACTCCATCCACCACCTTGAACCTCTCATCCTTTACTTCCCCTTCAAGAACCCCCCATGTGAAAAGGTCCTTGGAGTATTCCATCTTGAGTTGGGAATCCCAAGAAGCATCCAAGCTCTCCAAGAATGACAGCACTGTAGAGGTCTGAAATGCAGCCCTTGTCTTCTCATGGCTCCCATATTTGACATCCTTGATATCAAAATCACATGTTGGAGCACCATAATCTTCCCTTTTCTTCCCCATTTGCAGCTGATCTTGCTCAAGACAATATTGGAGTACATGGAAATCAACTTCCCCTCGGAAAGTCCTTGTTGTCCAAAACCTCCTTCTTTTGGCCCATGTATACAAGAGGGTTAAGATCCCCTTGCCATCTTCAGAAATCTCCTTTGTGAATGAAGAGATCATGGGTTGCCCCAAAGACATGGAGTTTTCATGTGCCCTCATGCTCATGCCATCATGGATCTCTGATTTCTTCCTTCTCAGTGCAGATTTCTGAGTGGGAGTTTGCAATGCCCCTTTCAGGAAACTGGCCATCTCTCTCTTGAATTCTTGAGAGATTCTCTACACTGTGCTAGCTTCTCCCAAGGCTCCCTCCTTAGCCAAGTATGTATATGTTGCCCATAGTTGAGAGAACACTTTATATTTCCTGCTATCAAGAGGTGCTCCTAGTACAGTACCTCCTTGCAAAGAGGTGTCAAGGCATAGAGTAGAATGGGGATGTAGGCAGAAATATTTTCCCCTACCTTTAATGCATAAGTCCTCTTGACTTCTTTGTGTTTCAAGGCTTTGAAACAGAGAAGGATCCATGCTCTTCTTCTTGTGATGCCCTTCCTCCTCTCTTCCTTCTTCTATCATCAAGATCTCCTCATTTGACAATGATGGTATATGCTGCTCAAGAGCTCTATGTGTGAGGTTTTGTGGAACTCCTTGAAAGAGCGCAAGATTTTCTTCTCTTGGAACAAGTGCTCCACCTTCATCTTCATGAGGTGTTTGAGGTGCCTTTATTTTTACTACGTTATCATCTCCTGCCTTCTCCTCTTCTTCAATAACTGAAATTGTCCCATCATTAATGAGAGACATTAGATCTTGGTCATCTATTGAAGGAGAAACCTTCATGCTTTCCTCTTAAGAAGAGGATCCCCCACTTAATGGAGATCTTGCCCTTGGAAAAGCATCAAAAAAGCTTACACCTTCTTCCATGGTCTTCAGAAATGGAGTTGGATTCATAGACCCTTCCAACTCATGCAAAAGATTCATCTGATGTGGTTTGACAATATCAACAAAAGATGATACACATGGATCTTCATCAAACCTTTCTATCAATCTTTCAATAAACCTTGCATAAGTAGGTGTATTGGCATTTTTCAAGGAAAAAGACTCAAACAACCACCAAGCATATGCTTTACCTTCAAAATGCAGCGCTGCTACTTTGATGGCTTCAATCTCTGAAACTTGATGTTGTTGCACAAAGTTATCCAACTCCTCCACCCAAACCCTGACTGGAAATTTAGGTGATCCATCAAAGATAGATAGATAGAATATACCCTTACCATGCTGCTCCTCCTTTGTGAATTTTCCCTCCTTGATCTTGTATAATCCTTGGAAGTTCAAGTTATCTTTGAACTCCTTGGACTGAGCTTCATACTCCTCCAAATACTCTCTAAGAGTCTCCTTCTTAGGCACACCTCCTTTATTCCTCTTCATGAATAAATCACAGATAGAACGCTGAAGATTTGGTGATATGGCTGAGTTCACATATCCATGAGATGAGGATTCAGAATTTTCCTCATGCATAGATCTTGTAGATATCTTGTCCTGATGATGAACCACACTGGCTGGTTCGAAACGCGTCGACACAAATTTCTCCTATGTGATTTTCACCGAAAAATCTTTTTACACATACTTTATGGATCACAGAAGCCAAATTCCTAAGATATTTCTACTCTTGAAACTTTGTAGGATTTTCACTGCTTCTTCTTTATTCTTCTTGTTCAACCTCCTTGGAGAGGTTCTTCTTAGATCTTAAAGCTAATGAGAATAAACCCATATTATTCATAATTTTTACCTTTCTCCTTGCTGTACACTGTAAAGTTCCCTTTTCAGGAATATCAAAATTTTATTCCAGAGATTGACTACAGGGGCATTTACTGGATATGTCACCTTTGAAAAAAAGGATGAGATCTAGAGGCTACCTGGCCATCTGCAGACTCTGTCTATAGAGCTTAAAATATTCCTCCTTTATGGATTCATCACTTTGGCTTGAAGCCACAAGCTTAGCCAAAGATCTTGCTCTGATACCACTGTAATATCCCTTTTTGAGGAACATCTACAGATCGGGAATAATCTGAGTTATTACCAATATTTATCTACATCCATGTACCTCATACAGGTGTAAAAACACTTAAAATTCAGTAAAATACACATCATAAAATTTATACAGCGTTTTACAAGGCAAAAGGTGGGGAAAAGTGAGGATTTAGGCCCTAAAACGTGTGTATTCAGAGATACGCGTAAAAATAATATGGAAAAGAGGTTGGATATGATATCTAGGATTATTAGGGACTCCCATGTCAAATTTCAGAAGAAAAAAAAAATATTTTTTGCTAAGTTAAACAGTTCCTCCTTTCCTAACTAGGCTAGAAAACCCTGATTTCCCAAGACTATAATTATGCATAAATTTACTGAAGCATGTGAGTGTGGTTTTCTGAAGGGTATGACTAAAATAAGGTCTGAATATTGAAAAAAAATATCAGTGGCATAACTCATACACTTTACAGAAGAAGAATGAAAGAATACAGAAGAAATCCTCAAGAAAGAGGTGCTACAACCATGTAAAAAGATTGCATAACAGTGACAACGTTATTTTAGGGCTGAAGCAAAATTTTATTGATTCTTAAAATCTATATCATATCTGTATATAAAAATATAGATCTAATACATATACATGTACAAGAAAAGCTGATCTATACATTCCCCTTGGGGATTTGCTCGAAACATGAAGCACCGGAAGTAGATCTGAGATCTAAAACTTCAGATCTGTAGAATGATTCAGAAATTTTGAATAATAAAAGTACATAGAATATTAGATCTAAAACAGAACATAGATTGGTTGGCCAATCTATGGATCACCACAGTGAAGGAAGAATTTCAACACCGAAGATCTCTCCTCCAAAATGCAAGCAAAGCACCCTGCAACTGTAAATCTGCAAATAGCATTGTCTTCGGGAGAGAGACAGTGTTGTATTTCTGAAGATGATTTGGCCTGATGCCAATACGTAGATCTGAAGTATATTCAGAAAATTAACTCTTCCAAGAGGTTAAAATACACACTCACTGAGAAGAGCCATTGCTATCATCTAGATTTAAGCAGATCTAGTCTTCCACTTGCTGCAACTCACAAGACAGCTCAACCCTCAACATCAGCAGTGTTGTAATGTAAGGTGAAACTTGGCCCAAACCTGATAGTGGAGAATTTTTAGCACAATTCTCCTCCAAGAGCTGCTCAAGGAAGGAGGTGGGATTCTTGAACAGGAATGCCCAACAAGGGATGTCTAAGTAGACAGACCTTCAGAAATAATGTCTTCAACAACCCTTTCCTTGCTGCGCTCCTCTTCCTTTTATAAGATAGGAGTCTTTTCAAACCCTAAACCACCTTGAATCACTTAACTCTTTTCACATTACAACCTCCTTCTAGAACTGCGTTGTCCCTCAAAGAGGTTCAATGCATCTAGACTGCGTTGTTTGACTTGGTCAAATAGGATCCCCTCTTGTGATTTAGACCCTTTCATACTTGCAGATATAATTTACATAGCCCAGATATGTCTTTGCTCACATAGGAAATGATTTATTCTTGGTTTTCAGGAGTTTTACATGTCCTCCTTACAATGTATTCATCAATTATGAAATGAAAAAATAAACAAGGAAAAATTAATGTTCAAATTAGCTGAAGCTAATTTAGGAACATTACACAGGGTGGGGTTTTTACCCAAAAAAAATGTTTAAGAGATTGATTTCATTTGAACAGTGAATGAAGTTGATTGTTAAATTACTTTATTGTCATTTACTGAAGAAATTATGTGCAAATATTAAATTTCTGGAATATTTCTACTGTCTATTTACTCATTCTGTAGCTATCGTTTCTTCGGATGCATGTTTGTTCCATAAGTAAAAATACTTTTGTTTCCCCTATAACACTTCTTTTATTTTACTCCATTTTCTATAGGGATAGGCAGTCGTTGGTTTCCTAACTAGCATATAGCTAACCCTGTATTGATTAGTTGAAGCTTGTTTAAAGATGTCTTGATAACTAAGGATTTACTCTTTCCGTGTTTAAAATAACATTATTATCTAGTTCATGATTAGGACCAGACTGTTTCTGTTTCTGTTCCAGCAAAAAATACTTTTACTAGTTTACAATATGCTCATTTAATTTATGCTATGATATTTACGTTTAAATCTACCCATTTAATTCAAGTGATTGTTCTTGGTTTATTTAACCCCGAGGGGACCAGACTTTCTCGGTTCCACTACTAGGCTTGTCTAAACCCCTTGGTAATATACCTCATGGGAGCTTCCTTTTTTACAAACTCTGCCCTCTTCCAAATGGAGGTTTTATATTTATTTTTTCATAACTCGACAGATTTAATTTATTTTACTGAATGAGAACTATTACATTCTTTTCCTTCTTTATTAGTACTCTTAAACTATTTATTCTTTCTGGGTTTCCCAATTCTTTTCAATTCGAAGATGAAACCTTGATCATTTGGAGGGTTCATGTACTTTTATTTATATCAAAATCCTGGCTTATTATTGATAGCTTAGCCATGGCTCTATTATTTTTTGCTTCTTGTTTGCTTTACTCTTTATTGTTCTTATGTATGATTTGTCTTCTTAGGTTGAGTCATGAGTGTTATCTTCTTCCATGGAGGGAGGGAGCCAATCTTGCTTTGAGTCTAGGGGAATTGACACAAATGGGAGGGGAATGAATGTCCCAGAGATTTTACAAGTCCTTCTTCACCTAAAATTCGCTGCTTTGGGCATCTTTATTTTGGAGATGATCATAAAAACAAGGTACATAAATTCGCAATTCCAAAAAAAAAAAAATGAACTACAACAAAAAATTAATAACATAAAAAATGCTCACAAAAGAGAGATTGAAGATATTAATAATAAAAAAAAATGAATGAAGTTGATACAAATTTTCATTTGAGAAACCATAATAAATATATACTAATGGAAATAAATAAGATAGAGAAAGAGAGAAGGCACAGAAAAGATCCAAAAACAAGGATAAGAGCATTGACACCTACACAATTGATGTGGAAAAACCTAATGTTGTTGTCAATGAAGTGTTGATATTTTGTGTATTTGGGCAGCATCAGTTGTGCTCTAGCTCCCAAATTTTGTGGAGGGAGTAGAGTACACTTAATATACAAGACCCGGAAATTGATTTGGGAAATTTCATTTGGTTTAGGAGATATTAAATTAATTAATTACTTTAATGTATTTCCTAAGTTAAAACTTAGGGAAATTAAATAATTAAAGTGAATTTAATTAAACATGTGATGAAATTTTCTTAAGTCACACGGATCAAGCTTTATTTTAATCTTAGACATTGATTCAATATTTTATCATGGTCGTTGATTTTTCAATGAGAAAAGTATGAAGGAAAGGCTTGGGGTCATTTGTAAAGATGCACAAAGGTAGAGCACTAAAGCTAAGCTCAGATTCTAGGGTAGGGTTTGCTAAGAATACTTAGAAGTGTTTCAGCTGCAGAGAGGGGAATTTAGGCGAAGGGGATTATTTGATCTCGGGGTCTAGAATACACAAGAGGCATAGATCAGCTCAAGGACAACGCAAAAGAGGAGAGCAGCAGCAACAACAAGGACAGCACAATCCCTCAAAGGACAACGTGATTTTCAGCAAGAAACCCTTAGAGGGTTATGCAGAGACCTTAAGGGGATTCATAGTGACTATGTCACCCAGTCTGGGGAAACACAGTCTTTTCCATAGCAGTGCTGAGGGTTTGAGGGGCTTCAGAGGCTGACGCAGAGGCTTTCAGGGGTAGCGCTAGGGTTTCTAGGCCCTAATCTTGGTTGAGTTCTATAAATATCATTTGAGGGTGTGGATCAATCATTATTTTGGCCCTAGATTAGCCAATGAGTTGTAGATATAGTGTGTTCTCTGTCGGGTTTTCCAGATCTGGAACCCAGATTTTTGTATTCAAAAATATTATTAATAATAAACCCTCCAGCAACAAAAGACCGGTTTTCCTGCATTGGGACTTTCTGGGGACTATTTGTCCAGAAATAACCATGTCACTTTGTCTATGTGTGCATGAACTTGTTCTAGATATGGATTGGTAGAGATATGTTATGTGTTTTGCTTCGATTTTAACTTGAATTTATTCAGTTAATAACTTGTCTAAGTAGGAGGAGCATAACCAGATTAACAGTAATAATTTCTTCATAGTGTGTAAATATTCAGAAATTTCTACATGGTATCAGAGGAATGGCAGATCTAGAAGGGTCACCAGCAAGAGACTGAAGGTTCTAGCTGTAGAAAGTAGCTGGTAAGTAGCAAAAACGCAGATCTGAAGGGACGACGCAGTTTTTAGATTCAGATCCACGCAGAGGGAAGGGTGACAATATCCATCACTTTGTCCTAGCATGGCCACGCAATTACTACATAGAGGCGACTCAGAAATAGCGTTGGATTGGTCTGAAGCCAACCAGAGTCATTCAGATATGAATTTGTCAAATCCAGAAATGACTGCAGAAAAGCTGCAGAAATTCAGAAGGTATTGGTGGGGTTAATTTTCTGAAGTTTTTAGATTTTTAGCCTTAGCACAAGTGACAAATAGCAGGAGGAGATCAGCTTCTCAGAGAGTTTCTATCTAAAGGAAACTTGCAGTTTTATCAGAGGATAAAATAAGAAGCTGAATCATAGTTTATTTGGTAGATTTCCAAGGAGGAAAATCAACTGTCAGAGGGAGCAGAAGGTGCTTGTTTAACCAAGGGCCTTAGATCCATTTCTCTATAAAAAATAAAAGGAGGTTCTAAAAAAATCTGAGCAGATGGCTCCTCATGGACTGCGTGATCAGGATAGGTTGGATGGCCTCTCAAAATTTTCATTTTGGAATGCAAGGACCCTGATTATCCTTGAGGCCTATAATCTTAGAGACCACGCAGAGAAAACTCTAGCCACACCGACAAATATGGATCTCCTTCGGAAGCATAAGGAGGCTGCTAGGCATGCCAAGCAGCTGATTATGGATGGTATCAAGTACCATATTGTACCACACGTAGTTGAGAAGAATACATCTAACGAGATGTGGAAGGCCTTGACTTCCCTATATGAGGGAAATTTTGTCCAAAGAAAAATGTTGTTGGAGACTCAGATGAGGTCATTCATGATGACCAATGGAGAAGACATGGAACATTTTCTCTTCAGATTGCATTCAATCAGAGATCAGTTGACTGTAACGGTTGCAACAGTGGATGATGATGTGATAGTCAAGATTTCCCTCAATGCAGTCACAGATGAGTGGGAAACCTTTGTCCAAATTACCTTGGGTCGAGCGGACCTCCTAGATTAGGAAAGCTTGTGGTCAATTCTGAGTCAAGAAGAACTCCATAGATTCACCAAGAGGCAGCACAACCCTGAATTGAACAAAGTGAAGAAGGAATATGAGGAAGATGCAGCCTTGGCATCAAAGAACCAGCCCAAGAAGAAGAATGATCTTTCAAAGATTAATTGCTTCCAGTGTGGTGTAATTGGATATTTTTCCAGCAATTGTCTTGAGAAGAAAAGGGACAAGGAAGAATCTTCTTCCAAATCAGTTGTGGCAGATGATGGGTCAGGAGATGATGCAGCAATGAGTGCTCCACAGGGGCTTCACTCAATGAACCTCCAACATATCGCCTGCGTTCATGGGATACTAAACAATATCCCTAATTTGACTACATACTAGAAAATACCTCTAAAAATCACATTATTTAACCCCCCACCAATATGAACCCAATACACCTTTCCAATTTAAAAAACCCCTACTTTTAATAGATATTGTAGGTATCAATTTTTCATTAACATTTTTTATACCCCTTTGTATTTTTTCATTAACTTTGAACTCCATTTCTTATACCTGTCAATATAAAAACTCTTTACCCCCTATAAATCCCCCAATATATTATGTCATTTTTTTTCTTCAATATATATCCCCCAATGTGAACCCACGTGGTATGATATTGCTCCACCTGTGAAGTCCCTGTGGAGTGCTCATGAACCACGAAGGTGGGGTGACATGAATATGTAAAGGAGCTACATAAAAGAAGGTGGGATCCTTGAGCAGCTCATCTCTTAGATCACATGCAAGCTACAGAAGCCTTAAGACAGTAGAGGGACAAGTGGAGTAGTGGGTGCATAGATCATAGATGAAGCAGGCAGAGGCAAATATGAATACTGGAAGGAGCGGCGCAGAGAAAAGCAGCAGCAAAATAGAAGCAACAGTAGTGTAGAGGTTGATGTGAATTCAGCATTGCAAAGCAGAGCTGCTTACGTAGTGTAGAGCTACAGTAGTGAAAAAAGCTTCAGAGGAACAAGGCAGTGCACAGCAGCGTGATAGATTTCAGCACAAGGGGCTGATGTGACTTCAGTAGTGCAGAGGTAGTATGATTACGTAGGCAAAGTTGTAGTTGTGCATCATATTTTAGATGCCAGCACAGATCTGTAGCCTATGGAGCTTCAATGATGAGAATGCAGCCCATCAGACTTGCTTGTCAAAGATTGGGCAAGAGATTCAGTTGTTTCTCTCAACAACTGAAGTTGTAGTGTAGTAGATCATCAGTGGCAGTGCTATGAGCAGTACAGATGCAGAATATTGAGAGGGAGCTACAATACAAAGGTTGCAGTGGCAGTGACAGAGTCATGGGAAGTATTATAGAATGGCAACAATGATGAAAAATTGAGTGGCAGCAGGCCAAGCTTCAACAGCACAGAACCAGTACCCAAAATCATGTAATGCATAAGTGTGATGTATTTCTAGAGCACACCCTTGATGCTAAGAGGGAGTGTTGAGATTTTTTGTATTTGGGGTAGCATCAATTGTGCTCTAGCTCCCAAATTTTGTGGAGGGAGTAGAGTACACTTGATCTACAAGACCCAAAAATTGATTTGTGAAATTTCGTCTAGTTTAGGAGATATTAAATTAATTAATTATTTTAATGTATTTCCTAAGTTAAAACTTAGGGAACTTAAATAATTAAAGTGAATTTAATTAAACATGTGATGAAATTTTCTTAAGTCACACAGATCAAGCTTTCTTTTAATCTTAGCCATTGACTCAAGCTTTGATCATAGCCGTTGATTTTTCAATGAGAAAAGTATAAAGGAAAGGCTTGGGGTCATTTGTAAAGATGCACAGAGGTAGAGCATTGAAGCTAAGTTGAGATTATAGGGCAGGGTTTGCTAAGAATACTCAGAAGTGTTTCAGCTACAAAGAGGGGAATTTAGGCCAAGAGGATGATCTGATCTCGGGGTCTAGAATACACAAGAGGCAGAGATCAACTCAAGGACAATGGAGAAGAGGAGAGCAGTAGCAGCAGCAGGGACAATGCAGTTTCTCTAAGGACAACATTATTTTCAGCAGGAAACCCTTAGAGGGTTATGCAGAGACCCTTCAGGGGCAGTGTAGTGACTATGTCACCCAATATGGGGTAACGCAATCCCTTCCATAGCAGCACTGAGGGTTTGGAGGACTTCCAAGACTGAGGCAGAGGCTTTCAGGGGCTTCAGAGGCTGAAGCAGAGCCTTTCAGGGGTAGCGTTGGGGTTTCTAGGCCCTAATCTTGACTGAGTTTTGTAAATCTTGTTTGAGGGTGTGGATCAATCATTATTTTTGCCCTAGATCAGCCAGTGAGTTGTAGATCTAGTGTGTTCTCTGTCAGGTTTTCTATATCTGGAACCTATATTTGTGCATTCAGAAATATTCTTAATAATAAAACCCTCCAGCAACCAGACACCAGTTTTCCTACATTGGGATTTTTTGGGGACTATTTTTCCATAAATAATTGTGTCACTTCGTCTATGTGCGCATGAACCTGTTCTAGATCTAGATTGGTAGAGATCTGTTATGTGTTTTGCTTCCAATTTAACTTGAATTTATTCAATTAATAACTTGTCTAAGTAGGAGGAGCATAACCATATTAACAATAATAATTTCTACATAAAGTGTAAAGATTCAGAAATTTCTACATGAAGTTGTACCAGTGAAAGAGCTTACAAACATTGAAACCCAAGTACATATTCTCGGAATATAATTATTATTTAATATGGATTACTTTATATAATTCATGATGTTCTTGTGAAGTGAATTGTTCACTTCACCAACAATCTCATAGCAGAAACATAAGTACTTCTAAACATAATAGAAATTACACTTAACAACTCAAGAACTAAGAGAAACAATAGTAACATCAAACAAAACCAATTTAACCCTCTACATTGTTAGTTGAATACATATCTCTAGGCTCATTAAGGTGATTATATAATATTATAGGTGAACTTGTGATCTAGCATTTGTAATCTATCGATATAAAAGGGGCTCTACACCTTTATGAAAAATGTGTAAAGGATCTAGGAGTCTTGCTCTAGGGGCAAGTATTTGCCTTATCTACATCTACTTGGGCTTATATGGATTTAGATCTCTTATGATTACCCTTATTTATTAACATCGGTTCTTCATTCTATTTCCCTAGTCAAAGGATGGGCATACACAATATTGGACCTTTCCTTTCAAATTGTCCCAAGTTCGTTGTGTCATCTATTATTGAAAATGTAGTTATAGGAACTCTTGAATAGGGTTAGCTTGCAACAAGGTGAAGAACACTTTTAAAGAGGGATTATTATAGTTTGCATACCTTTTTTCTTTGACGGTGTTCATGTTCAGCAACAGAAGCACACTAGCAATAGTGACAATTTAGATTTTGTTAGAATAAAGGAGGTGCAACAATGTTAGAGAATGGTGGGTTGTTGATGAAGTATTCCCTGAACAAGGAATGTACACCTTGAAGTGATCCAGGTGGATATTGGTGGTCACCTGCCTATTCTACTTAGGGCTCCACCATTGTCTCTTTCAGTTTTTCAGTTTCGGCACAGTTTACTATTTTTAGCAGTTTTTCGGGTCCTGAACTTCCGGAGCCGTTTTGAGGCCCTAAACAACTTTTTTTGGGAAAACGGAGAGCAAAATGGGTCCTTGGACCAATGTTGCTCGTTCCAAATTTGTATTCCTCGGATAGATCTTTCTAACAAGGTATGGTACGCGTCAAACAGAGATCGTATGCCAAAGTTACGCCCCTGGGAAGTTGAAACACCAATTTACCCAAACGGGGCCCACAGTTTTGCCGCTTCATCTCCTAGGGTTAGGGTTTTGGCTGTTTAGGATTTCCCATTGTTTCTAAATAATAAATAGGCCCTTGAGCCTCATTGTAACTCAGTTCAGAGGCCTGTAGCCACCACATCTCTTCTTAGAGATAGCTACCAGCGCCCTAGCTAATTTTATTTCCATTCTGTCTGTAAGAAAATTTCAGTTCTTTGATATTAATGAAATGAAGTGTTATTTCCACTGCATCTCTATATTTATGGTTATATGTTTATTCTGTTGTGTTCCTGCATAAATCCGGATCATGAAGATTCTAAATATATTTCAAAGTACATAAGGGAGTAGTGGTCTAAGGTTATATTTCTTTAGATTCACAGATGGTCAATGTAACGATGTTTCCCTTAGCAAATAGGGGGTTCAAGGTTTTGTAATAGTATATTTTCTTGGTGGAGAACACTTGTAAAGTGGGAGTGTTAGATTTATGGATATTTTTTTCATGCGTTGTTATATCCGCTTCATATTTTATTCCTCTTCTGTTGGAAAAGTATGTTTTTAAATGCCCTTGATCTCCCTATGGTCAATTGAGTAACTTAAAAGTTCCTTGTTCTCCCTCATTTGAGAGACTTCGCTCCATGATCTCCCTAATTTATGAGTAACCTATGTTTCCTGATTTCACTGTAGTCAAAGGAGTAACTATGATATTTAGGAAGATTGTTGTTTGACTGAGAACCTTTTTCTTCATTTTAGGGCATTCCTAATTTTTTGTGCTCATTATCATCACTTCATTTGCAAGATTTGAAAGTGGTTACATCCTTTGACTTTTCTTTCTCTTTTTGAGATTTTTTAAATTATCAAGGATATTTCCCTAGCATCCTGGATGGCTTTATCTTCCACTATTTCTCTACATAGACAATTTTAGAGCTTCTCAATGCTCTTTTTCCATTGCATTTTTTTTCAAGTCAATGCTTAAAGAAGGCATTACAACCAAGGTGAATGGACAGTCATTTGCTTACATCTTAGGACACTAAAGATGGTTTTAGATTCAATAAATTGAATAGAAATTTGTTTAGGCTATACCATTATTTGTAGCTTCTGAAATCTTGAACAATTTCTTCAAGGTGTTGTTTTTTGTTCCATAAGATGAATATCCCAAAGTTTTAAGGGTAAATTAAAGAATAGTTACCCAAAGTTGTGGTGTTGGATTATCCTCGTTGTCATTCATTTTCTTGGAATCATGATATGATCTAGATGTTTTAGATTCATTTATTTAAATCTATCACATCAAAATTTATTCCAGAATCCATTCCTTTGTTGTTTTTAAAATCGCCAGCCGTTTATCTAAGGTAAATTCAAAAATGCTACCCAAAGCGTTATTTTCATTGGAGCATCCTCGAGGGTTTATTTTGTGGTGGGGGGTGGGGTTTTGAAACTGATTGTTTAATTTTGTGAACAATAAAAATTATTACAAAATGACCTCTCAACAAAAATGCCAATGAATTGAATGTTCAAATGATTTATATCTAGGAAATTCAAAAGGATCAATACGGGGGACGGGCTTTTACTACTTGTATTGGATTCAAAATTTATGTGGATTACCCCATCTCATAAACACTCCATTCTCCATAGATTCTAGGCCAAACTTATTTTCCTCCTTGTACTAGAAAAAATTTCTAATATTTTAAATCCTTTGGGTGGGACAGAGATCCTCCTCCCCCATTTTTGAATCTCTAAACAAACTCTACACTAGAGTTCAGGTTGAAAACAATTAAAAATATCTTCATTGTTTACATTGCCATGATGTTATTTCATTAACCTCCCTAGAAGTATCTCTCTTCAACCTTATATAAATGGTTCTGGACCCCTTAAATGTGGCATCCTGTTGGGTGCAGTGTGTGTCAGCGGTGGCCTGCCTTGTCTTGGTTTGTTGGCATGGTTTGACAACCTTGGTCGATGTTTTTTGTTATTCATTGTGTGATTGGACTCCCCTGGAGCTGTTCAAAATAGTAATTCATATGATGGCAATAATTGGACCTATTGTTGCATGTTGTGAAACCAACTCCAAAAATAGAAGAAAAGAGATATCAATGCCTTAGAAATAAGCCACTTCGAGGGGGAAACCTCCAATACATTACATGAATGAACAATTCTTGGATGATTCAAAGTACAAAACCTCCTTTCTATATGTAGGAGTCCATGGGGCGACAATGTAATCCTAGTGGGCCACAATGTAATCCTAGCCAACCTAACAATAATAAATTAAGGGCACAATAATAACAATATGGGGGTTACAAGGGTACAATAATAACAATAAGGGGGTTACAAGTGTTGTCGTCAACGCTTGAGTAGCTCTGGGTGCTTCGGTATAAAATTCTCATCCTCCCATGTAGAATCTTCAGTTGGTAAGTTCTTCCACTTGATGAGATACTTTGAAATTGATCAATTCTATAACTGTCAAGTTCTTGTTTCCGTGACCGCTTCAGGTTCCAATATGATTTTTCCTTCCTCATCAAGTTCTAGCAATATTGTTTGAACTGGAAGATTTTCACCTATAACCTTCTTTAAGCATGAAACATGGAAAATTGGATGCACTCGTGAAGAATGAGGAAGCTCCAATTTGTATGTCATAGTACCAATCTTTTGCAACACCTTGTAAGGACCATAGTACTTTAGCGATAATTTATTATCCTTCTTAGCTTGCTTGAGGGACATTTTTTTGTATGGTTGTAGCCATAAAAATACCCAGTCTCCTACATCAAAACTTCTCTCGCTGGATGTTGATATGCCTGTTGTTTCATTCGATTTTGTGCCAAATTCAGGTTGTTCTTTAAGAGTTGGAGAACTTCTTGTTGATGCTTGATGTTATCTTCCACTGCTTGAAACTTTGAATTTTCTCTTAAAGATGATGTGATGGATGGTGGATGATATCCATAAAGTGCCATAAATGGGGTCATTTTTGTTGCAGTATGGAAGAAAGTGTTATACCACCATTCAGCTAGAGGTAACCACTTGACCCATTGTGTTTGTTTATCAGACACAAAACAACGAAGATATCTTTCCAACCATTTATTAATTACTATCTCATTTTGACCATCAAATTGAGGATGATAAGATGAGCTATGATCTAATTGAGTACCCAAACAAGAAAATAACTCCGTCCAAAAATCTCCAGTAAAAATGGGATCTTTGTCAATCACAATAACCTTTGGGTTTCCATGTAGCTTTTGAATTGTGTCCATAAATGTAGTAGCAATTGTACTTACTTTAAATGGATGAGATAATGCACAAAAGTGTGCATACTTGGTAAGTCTATCAACTACCACCATGATGACACTCTTTCCTTTGGAATTAGGTAAACTTGTGATAAAATCCATTGAAATATCCTCCCAACGTTGACTTGGAATGGATAAAGGTTGTAGAAGACCCGGGGTCTTAATTGTCTCAACTTTATTCTGCTGGAAAACCAAACATTCTACCACAAAATTTTGAATATCATATTTAAGGCCATCTCAATAAAAATCTTTCTTCACCCTGTGG
Organism: Pinus albicaulis; assembly: GCA_034641835.2. Classification (NCBI taxonomy): domain Eukaryota; kingdom Viridiplantae; phylum Streptophyta; class Pinopsida; order Pinales; family Pinaceae; genus Pinus; species Pinus albicaulis. The sequence continues at coordinate 469,268,572 of CM076579.1, read as the reverse complement.
TAAGTTTTTAAAAATCTTGAGTGTCCTCCCAAAGGAGAAGTGTGCAATTCCAAAAGAATCTTTTGTTTTAGTTGGGAATTCTTACAAATATATAAGTGATCTTTGTACCATAAGGAATCATTTTTCCAACTAAATGTATCAGATGTACTAGGATCTTGCTGCAACTTTTGAATGAGTGTCCACACTTCTTGGTCCTTCTTCCATTCATCTCGTGCTTCGATTATCCAATCTGGTTGGATAATAGAAATGGCACAAATCAATGCTTCCATCTCTTCATTCTTTCTTGAGAGTGCATCTAAAAACAACATTGAGCTTCCCTTTTTTGTATATTATTTCAAAGTCATAACCCAACATCTTTGTGTCCCATTTTTGCTGCTCTTCTAAAGATAGTCTTTGTTCCAAAAAGTGTTTAAGACTATCATGATCAGTTTTTACCTTGAAGTTTCTTCCCATAATGTTGTGGCATCAAAGGGAGAGTTGTGAAGATTTTCCCACGATCACCTCTTTGAGATGAAATTCAAGAGCCTGAAACAGCACTACCTTCCACAGATCATATCTCCAAAAATATTTCGAACCAATCTTTGAAATTTTTTGAAGATGTTCCTCAGGATTTCGGCTTCGTACCCTAAAAATTCCATCTTCTGAAACTTTGTAGAAAAAAATTTATAGCGAAAATGCCACGATGACCTCTTTGGAGCAGCGAAACCCTAGAATCCAAAGCTCTGATACCAAATGTTGTGAAACCAGCTCCAAAAATAGAAGAAAAGAGATATCAATGCCTTAGAAATAAGCCACTTGGGGGGCAACCTCTATTAAGTACATGAATGAACAATTCTTGGATGATTCAAATTACAAACCTCCTTTCTATGTAAGGTCATGGAAGCCCACAATTTAATCCTAGTGAGCCATAATGTAATCCTAGCCGACCTAACAATAATAAATTAAGGGCACAATAATAACAATATGGGGGTTACAAGTGTACAATAATAACAATAAGGGGGTTACACTAACAATAATAAGGGACTATACTAGTAATATAGGGACCTAACATTGCAATTGAAGTGATGTATCAAGGTATTTTCCTTTTCTTTTCATTTATAGTACAGTTATACCTTTTGAGTGAGACTCTTAACCTTTCTTGTTTGATCTGGTTGTAGGTGATTCTGACATTATTAAGACGATCTCAGGAGATCAGTGAGCATATGGGATGGTTTAGCTAGAGAATTGTCATTTTCTGACATTGTTCTAATTTTTTGAGAAGGTAGTGGCAAACTAGTGGGTAGATATTCTCAGAGGCAATGGAGAGAACTTAATTTATACTTGAGAGGCAGAGAACTCATTTAAAACTAGAATTTAGAGTTTATTTTAGATTGATGTTATATGTTTGGGAGTGTATTAAGTGTTGCACAATGTCAGGCAAAGGTTCATCTCTATGCAATTTTCTCCTGTGAAAGATACTCTTTTTTATTTGATGCGAAATAATTGATTTAGTTGTTAGAATACCACACCCTATTGTTTCAAGTCATTGATTTTTGCAAGAACTTATTCGTCTTGATGATGGTTATTATGTTAAATCACAAAAATGATTTCTAATTATTAGTCAACACTAAATTTGGGTTGACATTTACCACTATCTAGAATATCACTGTCATGGATGCTTTATGGTCTTAAACTATTTAATGCTTCCTTATCTAAAAAGATACTTTATAATTGTTAATCATGTTGGATATTATTGCCAATATTGTGGAAATTTCAGATGTGAAAGTGCACTACCTTATGTACAGTGATGTTAGGATTAAATATTTCCATTTCAACTTCAATAAGCAATGATAAAGATGTGATTCCAATTAAATTTTATAGATTTTTATAGTAAAGAAATCAATGGTGGTCATATTTCTATTTTGAAATAACTAGAAGGATATACCAGTGTTCAAGAAAATCTGGAAATAGTCCCTTGACAAATTTCAAAGCATGATCAAAGTGAATTTCCAGGTGTGTGTGTAAATCAAGAGTTAATGTCTTTAAGATTTGAAATACTTATGCCAACCAACCTCAAAGTGACACATTTGTCATTGGATCTTACGTAGTGATGAAAAAAAAAAGTGTAAAAGAAAACACCTAAACAGAGTTAAGATTGATATATCACATGAGTAGAATTATGTAAAATTTAAACAGAGTTAAGGTCTATATATCACATGAGCATGACTATTTAAAATTTATCAAATCACTAGTATTCAAAAATTTGACGTTGATTTTTTTTAAATAATATTTTGTTTCCATCGGTATTCTGATGTTAATTTTTTTTAAATAATATTTTCTTTCCATCAGTATTCTGACGTTAATTTTTTTAAATAACATTTTCTTTCCATTAGTATTCCGACATTAATTTTTTTAAATAATATTTTCTTTCCGTCAGTATTGTGACGTTTTTTTCCGTCAATATTATGATGTTAAAATTTTTTGATAATATTTTCTTTCCGTCAGTATTACGACGTTAATTTTTTTAAATAATATTTTATTTCCGTCGATATTCAAACATTTAGAAGCATCGGACTAGTGACGCTTATTTTCATTGGAAGAGAGATGCTCAAAACATCGGTAATAGTGTTCATTAGCGTCAAAATATCGACAATTATAAACATCGGAAGAGTGAAGAATTGTGAAACGTCGGAAGAGCAACAACCAATTTGAAACGTCGAAATTACCGTCGCTCTACCGACAGTTAAGTCAAGTGTCGAAATTCCGACTTTAGGAGAACCCACGTTTTGCCCCACCTCAAAGTGTCGCTCTTGGGACGCCTATGTGTGGTAAGAGCGACATTTTGGCTGTCGAAAATTGGGCCAAATTTGCTAGTGTAAAACCGATACCGAACAAATATTCATCCCCTCCTTGATCCAATCAAAGGCCATCTGAGTTGCACTAGTCCCATCCAAGGCTCCCCTCTTAGCCAAATCTGTGAATGGTGCCACCTTTTGTGAGAACTCTTTAACCAACTTCCAATCTGGGGGCCTTCTTGGTGGAATGCCTCCAAATAATATAACATCATTGTCTAGAGTAGAATGCATATCTGAGTGGACTGATTTTTCCTTGCTTCCTCTGCACAAATCAATCTCCATGTTATGTGCGGAGACTTCCTGAGGTGGATAGGTGTGCATGCCCCTGATCATTTGATGCTTACCACTCTTCTTAACTATCCATTCCATATGCAAGGTCTCCTAATCTGTGATGACCTTCCCCAATGTAATCAACCACTTCACACCCAATATCACATTGGTGTCAAGAATATTGACCACAAAGAAGTGATCATTCAAAGTGTATGTCCCCAAGGTTACATATAATGCTAAAGCATACTTCACACATTGTATGGTTCTAGCTCCTCGAACCAAAACTGAGAATCCTTCAAAATCATTAGTGGGTATTGTTCTATTTTGCATTAACTAAGCATCAATAAAATTTTGGGTAGCCCCATTGTCTATCAATACTAATACCTGTTTCCCCTAAACTATACCTCAGACTCTCAAAGTCATATACTTGGGTACTCCCAACAAAGATGCAAGGGCCCCTCCAATTGGAGAAAATGCCCCATTTCCACCTCCTAGTGGTGGTGGATCCTCTCCTGGTGCCACAACGTTGGTGTCTCCTTCTAGCCCCTCTTCTTCCTCCTCTCCACTATCAAATAATACCTCAGTATAGTGTGTCTTTCTCGCAGCACACCAAAGCCCTAGTGCCCATTGTTCTTGGCAAGTGAAGCACAGGTTCCTTCTCCTCAAATCTCTTCAGACATCATCACTAAGAGGTCCTTTTTTCTATTTTTCCTTTGGGGGAGCTATCTTCACGTCTTTCCCCTTTGACTGAAAAGTGGGATTTTGTTGAAATGGAGCTCTTTCCCTTGGCCGCAAGCATCCTGTAAGTCCCTAGCCCTCTCAATGGCATCTTGGAGCGTATTTGGTCTAGTGAACTTTACCAACCCATGTAGAGGCTCTGCTAGCCCATCAATAAACATATAAACTCTCCTAGCTATAGATAAATTTGGCACCATGACGGAAAGTTTTATAAATTAAAAGATATAGGTCTCTAAATTTCCTGACTGCTTGAGCTTGGCTATCTCAACAAAGGGTGCTTCTGGATCTCTCCGATCAAATATTTCTACCAACCTCTGGGTTAATTCTGCATATGCAGTCACATTAGCATGCCCCAATGTAGAAAGACTGTGAAACCACCATTCATGTGCTTAACCTTCAAGGTGTAGCACTGCTATCTTAATAGCTTCAATCTCTGGTACTTGGTCCAACTGGAAATATATTTCTAGTTTCTCCACCCAATACTTGGTTGTGCACTTGGATGACCCATCAAAAGCAGGCAGAAAAGAATCTACCCATAGTACGTTGCAGATCATTGTTCTGTATGTACCCTCCACTCCTATTTTTATTTTGGGGTCTCCTGTTATCCTTGATCTAACAAAAATCCTGAAAATTTAGATTATCTTTGAATCTTTAAGATTGAGACTCATACTCTAGAAAATAATCTTCAAGAGTATCTTGTTCTTGGGGTCCTCCACCTCCATTTCCTACTGCTAGGAATACAGGCATATTGGAGCATTGGGAAACTTGTTGCCTTACTAGTTGTTCACACCAGTGATGTGAAGTGTCAGAGATTTCTCCATGTAGAAACCCTCTTGGGGTCTCCTTTTGTCTTTCCATCCTCATCTCCTTGATTTCTTTGTCAATGTCTTGCATGGTTTGGAGGAGAAACTTTGGAAACTCCTTTTCATCCATTTGTCCTAATATTGGAGTCTTTCCTTTATCTTCTTCATTGCTTGTATAATCAAACCTCTGACTTCTATTAATGTACCACTTCTCCATTTTTTTGAGAGGCTCTTCTTCTTTTGATGACATAGATGTGGTGTCTCACAGGCTGATCCAAGATTATGCTTTGATACCATTATAATATTCAAAATTAGGAAAAACAGGAATATAAAACATAAAACTGGAAATTGCAGTAAAATATCAACACATCAAACATGAGCATATTATAAAGCCATTTTATTAGCTTTCATAGCAGAAAATGAGTACAATATTTTGAGGAAAGAGATACTCAGTCTAGGCAAAAAAAGCCTCAAATGATCATATATTCAACACATGCAATATTGTTGCTACACAAAATGTCGAAAGGCTATGACTGCGCATTCCTATGGAGAATAACTGCAGCTGGAAACTAATAATATATGGATCTGTTGATATATTTCTTAGAAAACATCGGGATCAAAGATCTAGGCTCTCTAGCCCAATTCCAAGATAACCCAGAAAGGTTTTCTTGAAATACTCTAGATGAAAAATACAACCCTAGGGATGAATTACACTCTGAAAATGAATAACTACTGGGAGGTGGTTGATCTTATGTAAAAATGGCTGATAATCCTCCCCACTAACTTCCTGGGTGAAGGATTTCTCCCCTCATTGGAAAACAAGCTCAAGAACTTGGGTTTTCGACCCTCCACTGCAACTGCCCTCCTAAATTGCGCAATTCCTAAAGGAGACTTCTCTGCTAAAGGTGGCTGAAGATTGGCCTGATGTCGAATGGTGGAATGAAGCTCAAAGGAACCTCTCTTGAGTGGGCACTCGATGATCAGGAGTTCATAATTTTTTCTCAAAATTCAAAGTTACAGGATTAGGTTGAAACTAGGATGGTTGCGTATATCTCGTCTTCCTGTTTCTAGCATTGTGAATGGTTCGAAAAACAAATGTCATATGAGGGAGATATCACGTTCTGATCTAAATTTCAAACAGGTAAATTGCGATAGTTTAACTAGGTTTGACTAGGATGCACAGTCAGCAAATGGCTGGAGGTACAATCAGAAAAAGGGAATATTCTGAGGAATATTCCTTTCCTCAGAACCAATCAGGGTTTGAGAAGTGTCAATTTTTCATTTGGTACGGAGTTTCAAGAAGCCAATCACAAGGTGCCATGTGACCAGCCCTAATGCCGCCACGTGTCCCTCGAATGGCATTTCAAAATTTTGTTGGAGGCCACAAGAATCGACCCTCAGACCTCCTGCTGAGCACACGCACACCATACCACCCAAGCCACACAATGTTACTTAACCTCTATATTTGAGGCTTGTATTTAAATATTCTTGAAATCATATGTGGGGGGTTGGGAACCGACGGCGATCCCAACCCGCTAGTGGTTCCCCGAAGTTGGTCACATGTTAAATGTCAAACAAACAAACCTTCGTAGTAAGTGTAACCACCAGACATTATGCATTGTGTTTTTCATGTCACTTTGCAATGGTTAACCTATAACAATCTCCACGCAGTCAGGATAACACTTAACCCATGGCACTTAACGGAGTTTCAACACAATACAATCATTGTTAATCCGGAGTTCCGCCGATAGTTGTGGTTTGTAATCTGCAGTTTGGGGTTGGCATGTGGCCACCCCAACCGTCAAGTTAAATGTTGCAGTTAAATTCAGTGGAAGTTTAGGCAAGTGCACCTTTTTGAGCGGAAAATCTATTTTAGCTCCAGTTAAGTGGAGTTCTCCACTTTTAGTGGAGCTTTTCTAGGTGAAACTGGGAAAAAGTGTAGGAGGCCCAATTTTCGACCATTTTGAGTGAATGAAGAGTCTTTCTTGACTAATTGGAGCATTCTAGAGCCATTGGTGCAAATAAAACAACCATTGGAGCATTGTGATTACATGTAATAGAAAAATTTTGACCATAATGAAATATGGACATGCCATTGGGAGTTGGACCAACAGAGGTATCCCAGGAGGGTTGAACTGCTTCATCATGCCTGCTATGTAAATTTCATGTGGTGAACTATTTCTCTATTTTACACTTTTGTTCAATGTTATTTAAGCTTGTTTTATGCTTCTAATTCACTAAAAATCATATACAATTCATGGACAAACACCTCAATCCCTATGCAAACTAATGAACTGATTATGCACATGTTTATAACCGAAAAGACACTTAGCACAGAAAAACTAATACATTCATTTCAGATCAGATTGGTATCAGAGCTAGAGTTTATTCTTTGTTATTGTTTATTTCAAAGAATTGTTAAATTGTTTGCAATTTTTAGATGCTTACAAGGCTCAAGCTCAAGAGAGGAGAAGGAAAATTGGTGGAAGCAGAAGGGCCTCAAAAATATCCAAAGAAAAGGAGAGCAATATTGCGACAATCTCCACCACCTAGTTCACCTCCTAAGGAAGCAAAAGCTCCATTAAGCATGCCTCAAGAGGAAGGATAAATCCATGAATAAGTTGATCCCAAGGAGGAAGAAAGAGTGTTCAGGAAATCATTTCTTGACATGACTGAGATGGTTAGAATCATTTATCACAAAAGGAATGAGAGACTGGAAGGAGAAGGATCCAAACTTCACAAGGAAGGATAAGGATATTCAGGAGGTCACAATGATGAAGATAATTCAAAGAAGGGAAATGGAGGAAATGGAGGCAATGGAGAGTCACCATCCTCACCCTCATCATCATCATCCTCTACTTCTTCTTCAGTACATCAACCATACAAGTCAAAGAACACTGGTAAAATTCCTTTTTTAAAACTGGATGTTAAGTTTGAATTTCCTATGTTTAATGGTGAAGTCAATGCAGAAAATCTTGATAATTGGATTATACAATTGGAGGTCTATTTGAGAATCCAGAACCTTCAAGATGATGATACCAAAATTAAATTAGCTTCATTGAGAATGGAAGGTGCAGCACTTTTTTGGTGGGAAGCCAAGAAAAATGAGGAAATCAAGAAACATGGTAAGATTATTCTATCATGGTCAAATTTCACTACTGCTATTAAACAATAGTTTTATCCATTAGACCATATGCAGAAAGCTATCATGAGCTGGCAGAACTTTAGGCAATAAAAGGGACAAAAAGTGCAAGAATACACCCAAGAATTTAGGAGAAGAGCTCTCTTATTAGGGCTATATTTGCAGAGCCAAGATACTTTGCTTAAGTACATAGGAGGCTTACATAGCTACATAAAACATACTATTCTCATGTTTAACCCCACCAGTCTAGATGAAGTATGTGTTCAGGCCACACATCTAGAAACTAGAGGGAAGAACATTTCTGAAGAGGGTAGAAAGAAACCTTTTAAGGGTAAAACCAAGGAAAATACCTCAAAAGGTATAAAAAAAAAGAATGCATATGTTAAGAAAGAGGGATAAAAAATCGTTTATAAAAATTGTTCAAAATAATGCCATGATGAAACTCATTGTTGGAAATTACATCCTGAATTGAGGCCAAAGAAACCCAATAACAAAGGGAAATAGAAAACTGTTGCTATATCTCAACATGATTTAGGATCTGATTCAGGTGATGAATCCAAGATTATAGCCATGGGATTTAAGAACGTGGAGGGAAGAGAAATTGAAACTAAGCCCCAGTACCAGTACATGAAACTGTCACATAAACACTCCAAATGAAGAAGAAATAATAGAATTGTTTCATGTGATGGGTCATATCCAAGCATACCAAAACTGACACATTGTTTGATAGTGGGTCACAAAAAAACTTAATCTCTAAAAACTTTGTCAAGAAAATTAATCTTGAGACCATACCACATCCAAAAACATATCCATTGGGTTGGATTTGTAAGGATGGATATCTATATGTTTCAAAGAAATGTATATTGTGATTTGCAATCACTACAAATTTTGTTGACACAGCTGAATTAGATGTGGTTCCGCTTGACATCACTAGTATTGTATTAGGGAGTCCTTACTTGTATGATAGGAAAGCGATCTTCTATCTCCATGAGAACAAGTATAATTTATTCAAATATGGCAAGGAGTTCATTGTTAGAGCACATCGCAAGAAGACAAACATTGCTATGGTAAATGCTAGACAGGTAAAGATGATGGTAAATTCAAGTAAGAATTTTGTCTTTCTTATGATTAAGCCTAAAGCTGACGTTGATCATGAATCATTTGAGGGATGTGATCCTAAGTTGAAACCGTATTTATATGATGTAGTTAATGCACATCATGAGATGTTTCAGGAGCCAACAAGATTGCCTCCAAAAAGAGAGATTCAACATGAGATTCAATTGTAGCAAGACTTTCCTCTTCCAAACATCAGTATGTATCGCATGTAGATAATGGAAAATTCTGAAATAAAGAGTCAAATCAAGGATATTTTGGATAAAGGAATCATAAGTCCAAGCACCTCACCATGTGTTTCACCCACAGTCTTGATACTAAAGAAAGATGGGACTCAGTGCATGTGTGTATATTTTCGAGCTTTGAACATGATTACGGTAAAAAATCGTTACCCACTCCCAAGAATAGATTATTTTCTTAATCAGCTGAAAGAAGAAAATTTTTTCACTAAGTTAGATTTATGAAGTGGATATCATGAAGTAAGAATTGTAGAAAGTGATATATGGAAAACTGCATTCAAAAACCAAACAAGGACTCTTTGAGTGGCTAGTTATGCCATTTGGTTTGTGTAATGCACCGACAACTTTCATGCGAGTTATGGATAGTGTTTTGCGTCCATTCCTTGATGAATTTGTGATTGTGTACTTAGATGACATATTAATTTTCAGCAAAACAAGAGAAGAACATGTCTTGCATGTGAATGGAGTTCTTGATACTTTGAAGAAAGAGAAATTGTTTCTTAAGATGTCAAAGTGTGACTTTGGAAAGACTTCTTTGGTCTATTTGGGACATATTGTAGGAGGAGGAGAATTGAGGATTGATCCTTCTAAGTGGAAGCCATTGTGAATTGGCCCACACCCAAAACATTTACCTAGGTAAGAAGTTTCTTAGGTGCAGCTCAATATTGGAGAAAGTTTATTTCTAACTTTTCTTTCAACACAGCTCCTATGCATGCAGTGACAAGTGTGAAGAAAGGCTTCCAGTGAGGAGGTAAACAACAACAAGATTTCGAAGCTTTAAAGGAAAAAATCAGTTCAGCTCGAGTGCTTGCATTACCAAATTTGGGACAGCCATTCGAGATTCAAATTGGTGCTAGTGATTATGCCATGGGTGCAGTACTCTTGCAGCATGGTAAGTCTATCGCTTTTCTTTATAAAACTTTTAATTGTGTTGTAACTAATTATCCTACATATAAAAAATAACTATATGCATTGGTACAAAGTGTCAAGAAGTGGAAAAAATACTTTATGGGTAAAGAGACTATTGTACATACCAATCACCAACCATTACAGTACTTGCAGTCACAAACAAAATTGCAGCAATCAAGACATTTCAGGTGGATGGGATTTCTTCAATAGTTTCACTTGGTTATAAGGTACAAGAAAGGTATTTTCAATAAAATTTTAGATATGCTTTCAAGACCAATCATTAGTGCTTCTACTTTACTCAAAAATGATTATGTTTTACTTGAGAGTTACATAGAACAATATGCACATGAAATTGATTTTCAAGATGTGTATGCTAGTTTGAGTGAAGCGAATCAAGTTGAAGAAAAATATTATCACATGCATTACAATTTGTTGTTTCATTTGGGCAAGCTGTGTATTCCACAAAGAGAGAGGCTAAGTGTCAAGAGAGAAACTCATTCATCTCTTATTTCTGGACACTTTGGTTACTGCTGAACAAACTGCTAAACTTTATTTTCAACATGTTTGGATTCATTTTGGATTGCCAACTTCTATTCTTAGTGATATGGATTCTAGGTTCGTTGGGAATTTTTGGTCAAATATATGGATAATGATGGACACAAAGTTGAAAAAGAGTACCGCTTTTCATCGACAAATAGATGGACAAACCGAGGTGGTGAACAAGACAGTTGTGCATCTATTGAGAGGATATTGCAACAAACATCCTAATTTGTGGGATGAACAACTGCATTACATTCATCATGCTTACAACCGGGCAAAGCACTCTTCTACACAAACCTCACCTTTTGAAGTATGCTTTGGGTATTTTCCAAAATCGCCATTAGACTTCATCTTTGGGAAGGATGTTGCAATTGATGGCCATAGTGAAATTGATAAGGCTCAAAATTTCATTGAGAAAATTCAGATTATACGTCAACAAGATCAAGAACAGCTTGAGAAAAGTCAAAGAAAATACAAAGAAAGGCATGAGAAACACTGAGTTGATCACAAATTTCAAGAGGGAGATGAGGTATGGTTGCACATTAGCAAAGAAAGGATGCAAGTGGAAGGTAAAAATCTCAAACCCATTTGCTATGGTCCATTCAAGATCCTAAAACAATTTGGTAACAATGCATTCCAACTTGAATTTCCTTCTTACATGCAAATGTATTCATTTGTTAATGTTGAAGACTTACATTTGTATGAGCCACCTTTGATCAATGATCAAGGAAGTGATGTTCAACTACCTTCTATTGAATATTTCTTGCTAGAATTTCTAGAGGAGCTCAAAGAAGATATAATTCTTGACAGGAGGACAAGAGAATCGAAGAGGGGAAGTGTCGACTACCTTCGATTTGGGCTCAAAGGCACTAAACCAAGAAAGGAAAAATGGATGGAGGTTGGAAAGATGAGGCAGTTGTACCCTCATCTACTGAACAGGTAATCAATTATTTTGGGGTCCAAAAGCTTCCCAATGGGGAGGAGTGATCAGGAGTTCATAAATTTTGCTCAAAATTCAAAATTACAATATTAGGTTGAAACCAGGATGGTTGCATATATCTCGTCTTCCTGATTCTGGTGCCACGAACGGTTCGAAAAAGCTATGTTGTATGAGGCAGATATCACGTTCTGATCAAAATGCCAAACAGGTAAATTGCGACAATTTGACCAGGTTTTACTAGGATGCATAGTCAGCAAATGGGTGGAGGTACAGTCAACAAAAAGGAATATTTTGAGGAATATTCCTTTCCTCCTAACCAATCATTGTTTGACAAGTTTCTTATTTTCATTTGATACGGGGTTTGGAGGAGCCAATCACAGGGTACCACGTGGCCAACCTCGAGGCCGCCACATGTCCCTTGACCCCTGAACCTCCTGTCGAGCATGCGCACGGCATACCACCTGACCCACACAATGTTACTTAACCTCTATAGTTGTGGCTTGTATTTAAATATTTTTGAAATCATGTGTGGGGGGTTGGGAACCGCTCGCAATCCCAACACGCCAGCGGTTCCCCAAAGTTGGTCACATGTTAAACGTCAAACAAACAAACCATGGCAGTTAGTGTAACCACCAGACATTTTGCATTGTGTTGTTCATGTCACATTGCAACAGTTAACCCGTAACAACCTTCGTGCGGTCAAGATAAGACTTAACCCACGGCACTTATCGGAGTTTCAACACAATCCAACCAGATTTAATCTGGAGTTCTGCCAACAGTTGCAGTTTTTAATCCGTGGTTTGGGGTTGGCATATGGCCACCCCAACCATCAAGTTAAATGTTGTAGTTAAATTCGGAGGGAGTTTAGGCAAGCTCACATTTTTTAGCGGAAAAGATATTTTAGCTCCAGCTAAGTGGAGTTCTCCACTTTTAGTGGAGCTTTTCTAGGTGAAATTGGGAAAAAGTGTAGGAGGCCCAATTTTCGTCCATTCTGAGTGAATGAAGAGTCATTCTTAAATAATTGGAGCATTCTGGAGCCATTGGTGCAGATAAAACAACCATTAGAGCATTGTAACTACATGTAATAGCAAAAATTTGAGCATAATTAAAGATGGACATGCCATTGGGAGTTGTACTAATAGATGTAGCCCAGGAGGGGTAAACTGCTTCATCATGCATGTTTTGTAAATTTCATGTGGTGACTTATTTCTCTATTTTACACTATTGTTCAGTGTTATTTAAGCTTGTTTTATGCTTCTAATTCACTAAAAATCATCTACAATTCATGGACAAACACCTCAATCCCTATTCAAACTAATGAACTAATTATGCACATGTTTATAACTGAAAATACACTTAGCACAGCAAAATTAATACATTCATTTCAGATCACTCGAATTCCCCCGAGGATGAGAGTGGGATTTTCACCCGGAAACACCCTTGTGCTAAACAACACAGCAGACTCCGCTAAATAGTTGAAGTTTGCAGAAATTCATAAAGACCAAACATAAAAAATATTCAAAATTCTTTCCTTGGTTGCCATCCCCTTCCTTATATGCTTTGTGAGCCTCCTCCACCTTGGTCCCACTCATTAAATATGCTACTCTCATGGAGACTCTATCCCATTATTATTGTGTTTTCCTCCAATATCTCTCCACTACCTCCATGACTACATTATCAATTTGGTCAATCTTGACCCCACCCACATGCATTGAAACCCATTCACACCAAGGAGTGCTTTATTCAACTAGATACGCTGACCCAATTTCACACTAGAAGTGGTTTTATTCCTACTAAGGAGATTTATGGGTCCCCCTACCCTCTTATTCATCTATTTTTATAACAAAACAAAATTTAATATTCTAAATAGCTAAAAGCTAATTAGGAATATTACAATTTACTAGCACCAAGCATAAAGGAGATGCTAATCCCACTAAATAATTTACTAGCACCAACTAGGAGGAGACACTAGTCCCCTAAAATGATTTTCTTGTACCAACCAGAATGAGACATTTGTTTCCTAAAAGGACACAAGTATGTGTTCTGTATTGCACAATATTTCACAAGGAACTAACTAACTTTGATATCTTGCAAAATACACTTTGTTCCTTTTCTTTACAAACTCATTTTCAGATTTAGATAGAAATCTTGCACATTGCAACGGCCATCACACTTATAGATTTTACAATATTTATCTGCTCTCATATTGAATAGATTCCTTTTTTAGGTCACACTTCTTCCTTATACTTCATTCTCAGACTTCTTCCACATTTAATCTCACAAAAATCAGATGTCTCGGTTCTTCTTCTATGTCTTTATTTCCACGCAATATCACACTCAAATCACTCTTAAAACCTCTTTGAATTAAGTTATTTATACCAAATTATGTCGACACATACCTAGTCAGGGAAACCATGCTATGAGGATATAATTCATATGGCCTGGATTAATTTTCTATTTTCATGGATGGGTGTTACATAGCATTTTTTCATTGTCCCTGCAATCCCCATCTTGCCCATTGGAGGGTCATTTCCATGATCAATAAGTAGTTTCATGCCTTACAAAGACCATCATTGTATCCCTTTGCATGAGAGTAATATTCCTTCTGTCGACAGTTCCCTGAGCAGAGACTCAAAACCCATGTTGTTTCCTGGGCGTGAGTAGTTAGTTATGCCCTCGCACCGAAAAGGAAGATTAACACTGATCCCCGCACCAAATAGCGCTTTGTCTCAGTTATCCACCCGCGTCGAGATGTTTATGGAATTTTTTTTTAAAATAGAGGCTAAGATTCCATTCCAACAACTTCGAGGATGAGTCATTGGGAGTGATTGAACTGATAAACCATAGACTTCATCCTTTGGTTTATGGTTTCCACCTGTTGTGGGAACCTCCTAAAGGATAGGCCTCCCTCCCACATTTTTAGGAATCCTAACCTCCTCCTTTTCCTCTAGAAAAAGAAGTTATCTCCTTTTGAATAAGCTAGCTGAACTTGGAGAATTGAACATACTATAGCAGAACTTCTGAAGAGATAGGATAATAAGTAATTACATTGAGAGAGCTTGATTCCATGCCTTCTGAGGGAGCTTGAGTCCATGTTTCATCCCATCTAAATTCCCTGATTAACATCTAAGACGCACTTCATTTGAACCCCATTGGAGAAGACCTAGACATCAAAGCTTTGGTTGTATCTCTTCCTTCTATGAATACATATACGTGACTATTTTTTGGTTCCACTTTTGTGTTATGACATTTGTTTAATGAAATATGTTTAGCCCTCTTTGACTGGCTAATAATTATGAATGAAATGTTATTATGTCATATGATGTTCTTGTTTTATGATTCTATGTGCAAGTATCCAAGCATGATTGCAGAAGGATTGTGACTTGCCAAGGCAGTAGAAAGAGGCCACTACTACTACAGCAACAACGACAGCGTTGGGCTCCAGGTAGGTCGATCTACCGTGTCCCCTTTCACTCAATAATTAGGAATCAACACTTTAGCATGTCTCTTTGTTTCTAGACCCACTCTAGGGCTAGAGGGATTGTCTCTGTCCGCAAATAGGATTTACCTACTTAACAATGGGGAACATTATGTATGACTTGAACGACTCTTATTTTCATGGTTCCTGAACCCCTTGGAACCTTAACCTTTGAGCTCCCAATACCACACATCCTGACTATGTTTTGGAGTATCTTTTCTAATAGATATAAGATCCAAGTCCTCTTACATATAGTAGATATATAGATCTCTAAATGAATTTCCTACCCAGTTTACTCAACGTTGTCTCCATCCCTAGGGGCTCAACTATTAAATTGTGTGATCTTGTTTTGGGACCACATTCTTTAATAATGATTTGTTTTGATAAATTTTTCCCTTTTCGTGGCCCCACCTTGTGAAAAGCAGTAGAACATACCCTTACCTCCACATAGGCTTTTCCTTCACACAAGCTTTACCTCTGCACTTTATATCCAACACTTAGTTGATTTTCCAATGTGTAGGGAAATTGTACACACGTTCTCTCTACACACTCTCCTTCTGCACATTCTCCTTCCACACATATCACTTCTCTCAACGCATTCTCTCCACACATATTACTTTTGCACGTCAAACCTCTGCATATATTCATCCACATCATACCACCTATCCATATATGGGATCCACCCATTACATTAGGACTTTGCATCTCATATTGATCTACCACAATTCCAGTTCAACACTATGGTGCCCTAATAGCCTATGGCCCGATATGGGACCCATAGTGTCCACATCATCTACTATGTCATTTTCCAGATCATTTGTTGCAACCAGTATGAGTTTGTAACATGTCTAGTTGTTGACTTATACCTACCATGTATCACCTATCAACCGTTTATTTGGTTGGTCAAAAATTTTATTTATATCTTCCATGTGTCATTCACTGTTACTGACATGTCAGCAATTCTTTCCACCTAGTACTCCATGTCACCTCAGGATATCTAATATCGGGAATTCAGAGAGTATTAGTTCCTTTTAATAATGGCAATACTTCCAAGGTCCGTTAGGCTCTTAACTATTGGGGGCTAGCATATTGGCCCTCTGTGACTAGAAGTGATGACTGGGGACAAACCATATCACCCTTTTTTATTTTCTTAGCCCTTTTGGCCTTCTTGACCTTTGGTGCTACATGATCCTTATTTGAATCCACCATTCTTCCTTGTGCACTTTTGTGGACACTATGAAAACAATAGTCCTACTCATCCTTTTGACCTAATCAATACTTCCATTAACATTAATGACATTGTATTTGACATTAATGACAACATACGTTCAACATTTAAAAATGTAATTTAAACAATGAACACACATGATGTGTCCATGTGTGTGTGTGTGTGTGTGTGTGGATCTCTCTTGGTACTTGACAACTCTTTCTTTTAAAATATATTGACGGGGCAAGGGAGGCCCCTCCATTAAAATGAAAATTTCATTTTTTAATGAAACTAAAGGCCATGTAAAATTTGATATCTTTTCCAACTAGTACTCTTTCAACTTGCCTTCATATTTTTATATAGAAAATTTCAAGATGTAGATTGAATTAAAAAAAAAAAAATTAAGACTTAATCAATTTGTTTCATCATGTGAGAAAGTGCAAATTGAATGAAAAAGTATTATTTTTTTAATGGAAGTTTACAACTTAAAAATTTGATGTGTTTAGTCAAATTCAAGTTTGTTTGCTTGTCCTCGTTCATCAATATGAATTCTTTCAAGACACAAAACAAAATTTTCAAAATTGCTCCTTTAATCAAATTATTTCAATCAGCTAAAATTCACATTTAATTATTAATGCATTTAAGACATTTTTTTACGAAATTGGAAAAAATTCATTATATTCTAGTTTCAAGAAAATCAAGGCATGGAATGTATTTGAATAGACTTTCATGATCATGCAAACCAATGATTGATCAGATACCGGAAAGGCTTCAAATGGTGTAATAATTACTTATTTGACGAAACAATTTTACATAAAAAAACAATCCCATTTCTAAAATCATATAAGCTAGATGCATGCATGAGAACACTTTAATTATTTTTTTATGAAAATATTATATCATTAATGAATTATTAAAAAAAAAAACAAAACAAAAAATCGTAAACAAGCACATATGACTGGATATATAAGTAAACCTTTCCTCAATTTTGGCACTCAAAAATAGGTTTTCGTCTTGGGAGAATTGTCTTCTCTCGACACATGGTATATCTGGAGTTAATATGGATCTATGTTGGTTATCTAAAAATGATTGATGTATTAGTTCCAACAAATATGTTGCAATTGAGAGTGATGCCAAATGTGGGAATCAAACTAAGAAGTGTTGAACTAATGATGATTGCACACATGGGTGGTTTAATCGTTGGAGCTACCACGCCATTCTCTATTGTGCTTTATGCCTTCAATGAACCATTTATCCATTAGTCGAAAATTGGGATATGTAATGGGCCAAAGGAGAATGTAGCCTTTTGCATCTCCCCATTTATGCTTATCAGTGAATTGGTTTTTTTTCATTTATTATCTAAAAATGATTAATGTAGTAGTTCCAACAAATATGTTGCAATTGAGAGTGATTCCAAATGTGGGAATCAAACTAAGAAGTGTTGAACTAATGATGATTGCACACATGGGTGGTTTAATCATTGGAGCTACCACACCATTCTCTATTGTGCTTTATGCCTTCAATGAACCATTTATCCATTAGTCAAAAATTGGGATATGTAATGGACCAAAGGAGAATGTAGCCTTTTGCATCTCCCCATTTATGCTTATCAGTGAATTGGTTTTTTTTTCATTTATTAAATTTTGTTAAAATATTTTCCATTGATTATTTTTGTTAAATTGTTGTCCTTTGACACTAGATTGTCATTTCTTAAAAAGATTATTGTTGCAACTAAAAAAAAATCCCTTATAAAAATGTTTCTTGTTGGAGGGAAGTCTTCATTTAGTAAAACACTTATGACAACAGATTGGAAAATTCAATTGGCGCGTCAATATCATAAGATGACACAATTTAATAGGAGTAATCTTGATTTGAAAAATAATAAGCAACAAATTTTGTGACTTTGACTTGACTTTACCGAACTCCTTACATAAATGGACACTTGTGCAATGACTTGACCATGAATTTAAACTTTGTAGTGTTAAGTAACAATAATAAATAAACCCCAAACTTCTCATTTTCATTATATAACTTGAACGAAACAAAGATATACTTAGAATCCTAATCCTTCTTTTACGAACTATGCATTGACCCTCACATTCCATCATTTATAAAGCACACTTGGATTTGTAATCATTCTTTTTTTAATTACGCATTGATGCTCACCTTACATCGTTTACAAAGTACAATGGGAAATTCAAAATAAATAAATAAAGGATTAGGTTCTTTATCATGGATCAATTCTATGTAAGAAAGGAGAAGGAGGAGAAAAGAACATCTTAGGCAATGGACGATTTGAGGAAAAATCTATGAAGATATGGCATAGTTGTACATTGAGGGCTTGGGGTTGGTCAACTATAGAAGGATATGGTGTAGTTGAGCCTATGGTTCTATGGAAATTCACCCCATACAACAGTTGTGGTTAGAAAGATCATCGTGGAGTAATGTTCACGAAATTTTGTTAGTAAGTTGATTCTTCATCTAATAGGTTCCAAAACACTTTCAATCATGAATATTTTCAATTGAAATATAAAATTATTTATTATTTTTAATATTTTACTTATTTATTAATTTACGCCTTTACGGGTTAATCTCCCTAAGCTCTCCTTAGAAAATGTTTATTTCATGTCTTCTTCTTTGATGCCTAACATAGGACACTTCTATGCCACTCTTTGATTCTTCATATGCATATGACTTATTGGTTAAATAAGTTGGCAAGTAGTGTTATCTTTGAGTTCTTGTAGCAATTATTGAGTGTTTAGATCTTTGATAAGTATTCCTCCTAGTTTGAAGTATCCCTTCTTCCTCATGTGTTGAACCTAATCCATTCTTTATTTATTTTTGTAATTGATGCAGTGTTTGTATTAGCTGATTTTTTATCTAATTTTGCTCCTCTGAAGCTATTTTTATCCTCTCATTATCAGCTATGTAACTTTGCACCTTCATCCTCAAACTCTTCATGGTTTCTACCAGTTTTAATGGCTCTACTCTATCTCTATTTCCATTAAATTATGTCTCTTCATTCCCTAAATTGATGTATAGGCCTTTAACTCCTTCATGACTATAGGTTTCATGTGCATCTTCCATATCCCCTCTCAATGATGCTCTTCAATTCTAAATTTTATTAATTTTAAATATATCAGTGTCTCTACAAAGTATGCATGCAAATAATACTATTAGCTTCACTTTACTTCGAAATCTTTATCATTTTTTTTCAAATTCTTAAAACTATGCATCTTGTAATTGTTTTGTCAATTAAGCTACAAGTCATTTTTCTCAATATCTTAAGAACCTTGCAGTATCTATGAGTTCAGGATTCTATGATTCCTGATTTTTTCAAATCATTATTCTAGATTAATTGCAAGAAGCAATTACATTAGTTGTTTTGAAACTTCAACCCAAAATTTCTCGTTGTGATTAATCTGGAATAATTATTTCAAAAGATTGAAGTACTTAACTCGATTCTAAGCCTCATATACCTTTCCCTCTAAATAATATTTTCAATGAATGTATTCATAATCCAATATGGAGTTATATTTAATAGTTATAGCTATCATAAATCACCATTTTCACCCAATTTGTGCACTTGTTTCATTGGTGCAATCAAGCTCGTATGCCAAATTTTGTCACTTGTAGGAGAAAATATGGTGAAAAATAAATAATTGTATTGAGCATAGACAATACTCACAATTTTGAGTACACAACAACCTTCATATTGGAAATCTAATGCTCATGGAAATTTTTGCATCAATATGGAATTTCCAAATTTTCCCTTTTTACATTTCCCCCGCACTTGGAATATATATCCAAAATATCTCTCTCAAATGTGAAAAAACTATAAATATCTAATATGACAAATTTATCTAGATTGTTCAGAAGGTAAAATTTTGATTATCAGAATTTTTATAGATTTTTTATTTGGGGCCCCTTTCCTCCTTTAAAGATCCCAAAAATCCCCAAAACATTTCATGGAATAATGGATTTTTTCCTATTTTTATCTCTCCATTTCAAAGCCCATGTAATTTTACCAAATTCTCCATTGGGTTTCATCATATATATTCTAATCATTGTAAAATTTTCATTAGTAACAGGGATACTTGCAATGAATACCACCCTATTCTTAAACACCACTAATTTATATTTTTTTGAAAAATTGGGGTTGAATTAGTCAATAACCCTCATTGGCACTTTTGTAGTCCTGCTCAATATGGCCCCACCCCTAAATATGCACTTGGATTTGACTTAATATCCTCATATTATGGCCAAAACAATATTTTGGTTGTAAATTTTTTTAAATACACATCAACTTTTTGACATGGTAACTTGGCTAACATGGCATGGCATGTGGTTGTTGGTGTGGCACTAGTGTCCACCTATCATCCCTACTACTACCATGCCACCTTATTTTCCACCTAAACTGCCATGTCATCCTTTTTGGACCCTCCTTTACCTCTTCCCTCTTACTTTATAACTTTATTTTCTATTATTTTATTTTAATGTTGGCCACTTCATACCTGATTATCCTTTTCCACCTTCATGGCATGATATGAGTTATAGATGGGATAGGGGATCCTACTCTATTCCTACCTCATCCACCTATCACATTATCAATTATTGATGCAGTGGGTGGGGTCCCATCTCTAACGTGCATAAACCAACACAAATGTCCCATGCATAGATCTCAATTAATAGTTGAGATCTATTATGGGTCCATAGTTTTCCCATCATTTATTTCACTCTATTGGCCCTATAAGCACTTACATCCCTCATTAGACTTAGAGGAATTTCCTCACCATGAGGGTGATTATGACCCCTTGGAAACCCTTTTCAAAAACACTCTACTTGGTCATGTAAATCACATTTTTTGGTGTCTTTGCTTGCTCTCCATACCTGGACCACCATGAATTTACTAGAGTTGAATTCTTGAGTGAATTCAACCTATACATCTTCAAAATTCATATCTTTGTCCCAATTACCCTCTGGATTTCATCCAAAATTGGGGATTCCTTGCATCACCCCCCTCCCCCATATAAAATAAAATTGTTGCACATGTAAAATTTTGTAACCATGAATTTATAGAATTCATGCATTTGTATGATTAAACACAAGTCTAATTCATGGATTTTAGCCCCCAATCCCACAATTATTGAATTTGGTCCTTATTCTCGAAATATAATTCTTGAGGTATATATCAAATATTTTTTCCATGGCATGTAAAATGTGATTTTATTCCTCTATAATCTTTGGTGTCTAGCCCATATAGCTCAATGCTTTAATAATGGCTTTTATACCACTCTTAAATATACCCAACCATCCCTATACATTGTTGATGCAGTGGGGGCTTCAAAATTCCATTCCAGCAACTCATAATTTTTCTTTGATATTTTTTTATAATTTCCCCAACCATCTAACTGGGCTATAATCCACCTTTTAAATATCCAATACCTTGAACCCACTTTTTCCCATTATTAAATAGTGTATGCATGCATTATGACAAGAAATTAATGAACATATGATTAAATCATTCACATTTACATATGCATATTCATACATATAATAGAATAGCATTCCAATAATAACATTAATACCATTATATTAACATAGTTTTCCATAATCCATAACATTTATCTTTCTATAAATTAAACACTAATTACCTATAGGCATTGAAGAATCCACCAAACAATAGGCCCTATTGTGGCTCTATTTAAATTCATCTTTCTACAACAAGGCACCCTAAGTTGGTCTATGCATTCACAAGGATGATTGTAATCTAATGGTTGGGTCTACTCCTCACACATAGCCTGATGTCCCAACAAAATCACAATATATTCTCTCCCATTGCAATTCCAACTCACCATCTCTATTTCCCTTCATCCTTAAACAATTTAAGGAATGGGATCCCCTTCTCTGCAATTCAGTTCCTCATGCTATCCTAATTACCTCCAAAGGTCCAATGAAAATTGGTTAGGAAATCTCTTTGCTAGATGTTCAAGGAATTCTTTATTGTAATAGAGTTTCTCAATAACAACAATTATTCATACGCATAAGGAATTCTTGATTGTAATAGAATTTCTCAACAACAACAATTATTGATAGGCATGGGTAAATTCCCCACATAATTCTCATAACATACATAACTAATAATCTATTGCAACCATGGAAGCATAGGCTCCTTCTCTGGGCTTCTTGTAGAATGTTTTTGAAAAATAACAAGGATTATGGACACCAACTAAAAACCATGGACTATGTGTGAGTGCCCACAAATCACCACATGGCTCCCTCAAAATTCCAATAACTTCCCTAACAACTAATCCTGAGGTTGATATCAGAAGACAACGACTTAAGATAAAACAATATAAGGGACTAGAAATAAGAATAAACAATCAATATTTTGTTTTAGCCCATTTTGAAATCCCTAAGCAACATTTTATTCATTTGTCGTGGAATCATATGCCCCTATGTTGTTTTCCTTTTATGTTTACAATTGTTAATGTATTTTTATTATTAAATTTTAATTACAATATTTACATTCTGCCTCATTTGTCCATTGGGCATTCATTATATGCCAAAATATATATTTCTAATCTGGGAACCAAGACTAGGGATTTACATTATAGATTTGGATAGGTTGATGTTATCTCTTAAAACCAAACAAAGAAAACTTTTGTAATACCAACAATAGGTCATTGATATAGAAGGAATGTTTTATTAAGGAAAGATGAAAACTATAATTTAAATCAGATTTCTTGTTGTTTGAGGTGGGTGGTAGGGTTTGGAATGTGCATCCCAAGACCTGTGATAGCAATGGCTTCACTTCATATCCACTGGGTGAGGTAAAAATTTTATGATTCCTTAAACCCAAACACTAATTTTGCATGCATTTTGATGGCATCTATTGTACTGTCAAGAGTGTGGGTTTCTTATCCTTTATTGAAGCTGGGATTTCTAAGAAATTCAGAGATGGAAACCCAGCTGGCCATGGTACATGTAATGATTCTTCAGTCTAATTTTTTTGCAAGAAAAGGCGAAAAAAACCTGTGTTTCTCTCTGAATGGCATAGATCCACTAGAAAAAATCGCTTGTTTGTATCTGTCTGGGTCGGGTGGAAGGTTGGAATAGTTGGACCAGGGGGAGGGTTTTCAAATTTTTTATTAAAACCATTAACGGGAATTCCTTCCTTTTTTGGGTCTCTGGTTTGGACTATGAGGTGAATCTCAAGCAAAGTATAGAGAATCTATTGGGTTTTCCCAACATATCTAAAATTCCTTCTTCATGAAGGAAAGTAGCTTCAGGATCTCTCTCAATTGCGGGATTACATTGCTTCAATAAATTCCACCATTATCTTGACTTTGAGGCTGTGAGGGGTTGCTTCTGGATCAACGAACCAAGGTTCGGTCTCCTATAAGGATGTGGTGCGGGGGTAATGGACCTAATCCATCGATTCTGCCACAATACATTCAAGGACCTTATATTTTGGAACAAATGAAACAAGCACCCACCCTAGAGGTAAACCTAAGAGAGGTAAATCACCTATTTTTGTTCTTCAATTCAAGGGATTGATTTGTAGATTCAATGGGTTTTGGCCCATTTTTTATTCTTTGCATCAGTGGGCTTTTACTACCTTAACCGATAATTGTGAAATATATCTATGTTTAAAAGGTTTTTTTATTGTTGAGTTTGAAAATCATGAAGACTTGGAGATAGTATTGAAAGAAGGACCCTAGTTTTGGGGAAGAGCAGAGATTTTCATCACCCATTAGTTCCCAGATTATGATTCCACAAAAATGGTGGTCTCAAAGATGCTAATATAATTAAGCTTTCCAAATATCCCCCCTTCCTTTCTGGCATCACAATGTTCTCAAGGTAGTGGAAATACTTTGGGGTCATTCAAAAATATGGATCTTGAAAGAAAGGAGAAAGTGTTATTCACATTTTTCAAAATATGTATAGAAATTGACCTATTTAAAGGTCTACCTAACTATATTCAGCTAAAAATTAAAACATTTCAATGGACTCAAATTCTATATTATGAAAATATGACATTCAGATGATGCTTATGTTACCAAACAGGGCACATGCCCCTAGGCAAAAATGCACCCAAAAAAGAAAAATGGTTAGCACAACATAAAAAAATAGAATGGTAGCCTTTCGACCCCTTCCTCATGGAGGAATAAGAGGGGGAAATCACAAAGAAACCATTGATCCAAGAAGAAGGGAGTACTCATGTATAGGTTGGAAATGAAACCCACAAGCAATACAGAATAAAATCATAAGTGATTCATGAACTAGAATAGTAGAAAAATGTGGCCCACAAAGAGGATGGGACGGTGGGAACAAACATGTTTCATGTTTCAAAAAGTTCATATAAAAACAAATAACCCCCATTAGAGATAATCATGAGTGATTTGGCAATGGTTCCAGCTGACCCCCACTCGGGCAGATAGTATAAGGTCGAAAGAAACACAAGAAAGAAAAAGAAGTTAAGTGATTACTATAACACTTAACTTCTAATGTTTCTTCTATATTTTTTATTTTTTCTTATGATCAGAAGTCAAGAGGATTCTGTTATTGAATGTGGATAGTATCTACAAAATTTAATTTTGTTTCTTTTATTAAAAGTTGAAATAAACATATGATTTTCCTTTTGGAAAATATATGTGTGTCACTGTGTGCACGCACGTTATTTACAATTTCATTATCATTATATGTAGTGGATTTCTCTTTAGTTTTAGAATCTAATGTTTTCTACTTTGTTTCCCATTTTATTTCAAAAATTCAAGTGAAATTCATGCATATAGTGAGTGATATAAGGTTTTGTGTTTTATGAAATGCTTAAGGGTGTATTCTCTATTTTATAATGCTTATTTCACTATATAATTTGAGTATTAAACTCTTCCTAATACTAGATTTTTCAAATTAATTCTTTTTTATTTTGTAAACAATTTGCATGGATGGTTGGGAGGAATCATTGTTATTATCCCCGCTAAAGTTTAATCCTTTTAAAGGATCTTAGCTTGAGTATTTTGGTGAACATTTTGTTTCCCCGACTATGTGGGTTCAAGTCTCTGGAAACATGTTGTAAATGGTCTGTTTGTGGCATTTATGAAATAGTAACTGGCTTGTTTATGGATTTACGAAATAGTTGTACCTAATGTAATAGTGGTAGCCAATTTTTCAAAGTTACGATTCTCTAAAAATTATTGTTCTAGTTAAAAAAAAATCAATTCCCACAATTGACATGTTCAACTCATATTGAGCATAATGTTGTAATGGATTTGAGCCTTGTAAAAAAACACTATTAAACCAAAGAAAAAAATAATATTATTTAAGATTAATATTGAATTTGCAATTGCAACAATGAAATGGAAGGTAACTCCCTCACCTTTAGTTTGAAAAGGTTTTGACAATAATGTTTACATGCAAAGAGCTTATTTTGTGGACTAAGTTATTCAAGTAAAATGGCTCTTTTACCTTTCTTTGATGATAGAAATCCATTTTAATTTTATTTATTTATATGTGATGAAATAAATACTAACTTCATTGGGTGTTTTCGATAGGATTGAGTTTCAATGTAAAATTCCATCTAGTTGAACCACTTTATAGGCCATGTTATCCATAAGTGATTTCACAAATATTTCTCCATACAAGTGTTATCCCTCTTGTAAAAATTACAATTAATTATAAAATTTTATGTAAATATGTGGACTGAATGATGGGAATGTACATGGATGCAGAGGACTATGGAGGAGGATTATCTTGTGAACCCATTCCATTATATTTATTTCACCACCTATCTCCCTCGTGGATTTATGGCACTACTAGAGCAAGCATTAAATTTAGGGAATGGGCTTCCTAAGTGGAGGATGAGCCATGTAGTCTTGATTCTTGTGGAAGGCGTTGGCATGTTCAATAAGCAATGAAAATTACGTGGTGTAAGTTGACATGAGACAAGAAGTGGGAAAAGAGAGACACAAGACATAGACATTAAATAATAGGGATTTTGTAGTGTTCCAAGCAAGCACAAGAGCTTGCTAAGAAAAATAAAGGACAGAAAATGCACAAAGCAAGAGAACACAGAGCTTGAAATTGACAATGGTCATGGATTTTTCGGGAGATAACCTTTCTCTAGCCTATGTTATGTGTTTTGGGATGGAATTCCCTATGTTTGCTAAGTCCATTGTGCATTCTTGTGAATAAATTTTCCAGAGAGAGTTCAGTGGAGTTGAGACACTCAAGTATTAGTTGAAAGGAGTGATCAATTACCAATTGTTAACCTTAGGGACGATAAACCACTTAAGTACTTGCTCAGTAAGTGTATAAACCACCTAGGTCATGGATAGCATTAGGATTTATAAACCATTGGGATGCTAATGGGGTTGATGAACTACTTGACAAACCGATACACACAAGAACTAGCGGAAAGGGTTGATAAACCACAAATGGCTAGCCTTGGCAATCATAAACCAATTATTTACTAGCTCAATAAGTTGATAAACCTTCTAGTAGTGGACTCTTTACTCCTGCAATATTGGCTTAGAGAATCCAACTGATAAACCTCCTAGATAGTGTATTCTTTCTTGTAGAAATAATATGTAACTCATTGAGCCATGGATGAACCCATGTGGTTGATTTCCTACTAGAAAGAGAGTCATTGTGGTGTTACTATTGGGGGCAGTTGATAAACCACCTAAAAATTGGACTCTTCTTCTTACCATGTGTTGACTCGCTATTGGTGAGAATACTACTAAGAAATTATCCCCTCATGCTCTGAATAAGGCTCAGGGTTGGTCAAATGCAAGAAATGTTGTAGTGTAGCTGGCCTACAGTTGGGTGGAGAGTTGAAGTCGCTCCCTCAGTTTCCAATCATTACACTATACAGATAAGTTTCTTACTTGTATTATATGTGTATAGTTGTTGCACTTGAATTAGGAATATTGTTAATATATAAAAAGGAGTGTATCAACATTGTTAACGAAGGAATATTTTTTCCTGTATAGTTTCAATGAGATGTGTTGTATGATTGTTCTCATGATAGTTGGTACTTATAGATCCTTTTAATTGTTGATATATATTTCCTTATTTGCATAGATAATTGCATGATTTTTGATGACTTTTTAAGAATCCAGTTAAAATACTATGATGTGTGAATTTCCATGGTTTAACTGCTCTAACTATTTGATGATCTTTGTGTTTGAGCATTAAAGAGTTTTTTTGTCTAGAGAGATGTATGTGGCCTATTATGAATGGACATGGATATTTTTTGTGCATGATTGATTATTTCTCTCATTTCTCATGAAGAAATGATTGAAATGATGTATTATATGCATATTTATATCAAGGGATTTGAGGGAGTTGTTCATATCCAATCTTAGAAGGGTCTATAACTATTGTAGTGGAATTACAAATTTAAATGGCCATGGGTGGCTTATTTTAGCGTTCGAGTGATAGGAAGATTCAAGTTGTTTTTCATCAAATCTCTTCACTAATATCTTAGTGAATCTTGCATAAGTATCTATATTTGCATGATTAAATGAAGATGATTCATAAAACCACCAATTATAAGCCTTACCTTTAAGATGCAGCGTTGCTATCCTAAGCGCTTCCTTTTCTGAAACTTGATGTAGCTGCAAGTATGAATCTAGCTGCTCTATCCAATCCTTGGCCGTGCATGTGGATGACCCATCAAAATTTGGCAGAAATAATCTACCTCTTATGCTTCTGTTGTGATTGTTGGGTCTTTTTTCCTCCTTGATTTGGAAAAATTCTTGGAAGCTCAATTTCTCCTTGAATCTCCAATATTGAGATTCATACTCCTTAATATAGTCACTCAAAGTCTCCTCCTTTGGTGCATATTCTTCATCCATCTCTCTTGTTGTGAATCTGGGCATAAAACTGTGTTGTGTAACATAATGTGTGGCTGCATGCTCACACCCATCAGGTGAAAATATAGGGCTTGCTTCATATTCAAACCCCCTTGAAGATTCCCTACACATCTCCCTTCTCATATTCTTGATATCTCCCTTGATGCTCTGCATAGTTTGAAAAAGAAGCTTTGAGAGCTCCTCTTCCTCCCTTCCCCCAAATACTAGAGTCTTGTTTTTGTTTCTTCTGTACATCTCCTCTTCTTGTGAGAATATTCTCCTTGTGTGATCTATATTTATGCAGGAACACAACAGAATACACATGTAACCATAAATACAAATATGCAGTGGAAATAACACTTCATTTCAATAATATCAAAGAACTGAAATTTGCTTACAAACAAAATAGAAATAAACTAGCTAGGGTGCTAGTAGCCTATCTCTGAGAAGAGATGTGGCAACTATAGGCCTCTGAACTGAGTTAAAATGAGGCTCGAGTGCCTATTTGTTATTTAGAAACAATGGAAAACCCTAAACATCCAAAACACTAACCCTAGGAAATGAAGCGCCAAAACTATAGGCCCCGTTTGGGTAAATTGGTGTTTCAACTTCCCGGGGACGTAACTTTGGCATGAGATCTTTGTTTGGTGCGCTCAATAGCTCATTATAAATATCTATCCGAGGAGTACAAATTTTGGTGCAAGGAAATGTCGTTTAGGGCCTAAAAACGGCTCCAGAAGTTTAGGACCCGAAAAGCTGTCAAAAATAGTAAGTTGTGCCGAAACTAAAAAATTGAAAGAGACAATGGTGGGGCCCCAAGTGGAATAGGTGGGTGGCCACCAATATCCACCTGGATCATTCCTCCCCCCTTAGGAAGAAATGGTCCCCATTGCATTGAGTTCCTCCATGAGATGAGGAAACTTCTGCTGAACTTGGTCTCTGGTGAACCACTTGCCTTGGTGCAGGAGTTGGACAGCTTTGACAACCTGATATAGTTGGATCTTCTATTGGTGAGTGTTTTTTATTTTCATGTCCAGTATACAATCTGTGGTGGCCTGTTCCATGCAGTCTGTTCTGTGAGTGTTGTGAGTTGTTCTGTAATGTCAAAGGTTTCCAGTAGAGGTGGGAAGTAGGGACAAAGGCAATCCACATTGAATACTGGGTGCAGACCAAGGAATGGTGGAATACTGAGCTCACAGGAATTGTTCCCTACTGCCTTAGTGATGGTGTACGGCCCATATCGGAGTGGGCGAGGCTTGCGGTGGGGTCCACTGAGGCACTCCTTCTACAAATGTAGCCACACTTTGTCGCCCACCTGGAAGTTGTGTGGTACCCAATGTTGATCATGTATTTGTTTGTACTTAGCATTGGCTCTGTCCAATATGTCATAAACTTGTTGGTGGATGTGCTCGATGAATTTGTACGCTTTGTCGGCTTTGTTAGAGTCGTTCCTTACAGCCCTCCGTCAGATATCATTTCGCTTTTTGCATATCATTTTTAGGTGTCTCGCTCATTCCACTTCATTGCATTTCGCTAGGGGCATGTCATTGACTGACGAGAGGGTCTAGTTGTCTTGTGTTTCCTCATGCTTGTACCTGCATGGCTAATTAAAATTCCTCAAAAATCATTGAAGTTCAGGTCACTTCATTCATGGTCATAAATGATTATTTTTGTCGAAAAGAGTCTTTAGTCCTAGAGTCTAGGGTTTTCAGTCTTTTGCTACATGTAATAAAAGCCCGCAGGCCTTGAGGT
This sequence comes from Pinus albicaulis, assembly GCA_034641835.2. Classification (NCBI taxonomy): domain Eukaryota; kingdom Viridiplantae; phylum Streptophyta; class Pinopsida; order Pinales; family Pinaceae; genus Pinus; species Pinus albicaulis. The sequence goes on along the minus strand of CM076579.1, from coordinate 469,238,746 downwards.
TGGTTTCAAAAGGTTCCTATTTCACGTTTTTATTCTCAAAAACATTTGAAGACATTTCTAGTCCAAAACTCCGTTTTGGAACTAGAAATTGTCAAATTTCATTTTTGTAATAATTGTGTATTTGTTTCATCATAAGAAATTCGAAGGCAACCTCTGATCTTTGCCATAGCCAAAATGCCAAAATCCCTGCAAGAATCAAGACATTTCATCAGTCCAAGACTTAGAAAAAGTAATGAAGAGCCAAAAGACAGCATTGTATTAAGTGATAAAGTGCCAAATTCCCAAACATTACAAAGTGGGTTATGGAGCAAATTAAAATCAAATTTGATTTTTATGAGATATTTTTCTACACATATAAGCCATGGAAGACAACTCATTTTCACAAATTCTCGAGGCAGAGTTCGAATTGGTGAGTTGAGGGGCGAAAACTTGTTTTTCAAAGCCGTGGACCGGAGGTGGAAGTGTGCGCTATGCACAGAGGAGGCGCGATACGCACAAGAGGCGCGCGACGCACTGGGCTTCACCGACCTGTGCAAATTTGGAGGCGCGCTACGCACATACCGCGCGCAGCGCACTGGGTAAGCACGCGACGCGTATAATCTCAGAGCCAAAAAAATTTCACTCCTTCGTCCAGATTCATGCCAAATTGCCTCCAATTGCTTGCAAGTAGATTTTTTACGTTTGCTCAGTGAATTTTGGACATGATTACGGTGTTTTGAAAGTGGAGAAACAAGTGTTTAATGTGGAGAAATGTAAACCCTATGTTTAATTCCAAATTCACTTCTTAGGGTTTTGAAGCAAATGATAGTGACTGTGTGGGGGTTTCCAAGCTTATGCTGATTGATATATATGCATGTGTCATCTATTGTCAGTGGTGTCTCCGCTTCCACGCCCTCTCTTTGCCATTACATCACTGCTGTCATTATTATTGACATTGTCAAAACACTGTTGTCATTGCTATTATCTTACTATGGTTATTGTCGCACTGTTTCCCATTCTCCATTGACAAACAGAGTCCCGTATCCACTTCTCCCTTGAAAAATCTTAACTAGCATTGCAAAGGTTGTACCCTACACTACACTCTTTTCTACTCATTTTTCAAATCCCCTTATAATCAAAAGCAGTGACTGTTTTTCATGCAAACCCATTTGACAGAGCCACTACCACTGTGGTTTTCCTATGATACTTTGATACATATGTGACATATTTGGGTTTTGAGCATACACTAAACTTTTGTCTTCATACACCTATATCAGCATATATATTGCAGACATCTTGTTTTCAAAGCCATGTCAGAGACGGATTCAGTTTATGAGCAGGAGTGTGACAGTGATTCCACAGCAGAGATTAATGTGCCACGGAGGTCTCACAAAAGTGGCAAAAGTGGTAAGCATCTCAGGGAGGAGCCTACTTCTTTGGCTCAATTGTAGGCTTGCCCGCTTGCAATGGATTGTTTTCAGCATCAGTCACGTTTCCAATACTGTGAGATGATTTCACAAACCCAGCATCATCGTGAACTAGCTCATCTATTTTTTCTACATTTACATGATGGTCGTGTAAACCTTGCCGGAGTAGATTTCATTCTGTCACCAGAGACTATTGCTCAGGCCACCGGGATACCAAATATAGGAGAGGAATGGAACAAACGACAGCAGTTAGAGAAATCCTACTATGAGCCATACATCAAACCTAGGTTTATGAGGCAGCTGAGCAGGGTATTTCCTTTCAGATTTCTAAAGGATGAGTTTGCACCATTGATGAAACTCATCATTCGATATTTTAGTTGCGAGGGTAGATTCTCGCGCCTCTATGCGTACCATGTCCGTTTGTTGATGCATTTCACGAGGGTACATATGATGATCATTCCATACTTCATGTATCGCAACATAGAGAGGATGACAATTTTTGTACAGAAGAAGACCCCAGCACAGCAGCATAGAAGTATATATCATTACGCGCTGATCAAAATCATGGTGGTACATCAGTTGACACAGCAGGGCATTACTTGGGAGGATTTCATCTCCCGTGACTTCTTCACAGCGCCACAGCCGCCTCCCGAGGTAGTTCATGATCAGGGAGAGCCTTCACATCAGCTGGACATTCCTGAGATCAAGCATATCAGTGCTCCATTGTATGTGACATACCAGCGAGGCCATAGGGCCTTATTTGCAGCTACACGACGAGTACTATCTCCACCCGGGGTGGAAGGGGTCTCGTTGACTTCATCAGCAGTGCAAGTATTATCTCCACCAAGGGTGGAAGGGGTCTCGCCTTCTTCTTCAACACAAGTACAGATCCATGATAGAGGCAAGAGGCCTATGCACGATGAGGGCCCATCAGGCGGTCGAGATACTGATTTCACATTCATCGATGTTGATGCGAGCTCTCCTAGCTCGAAACTGAAAGAGATCATCCAGGAGCAAAAGGCCGAGAATGACATGCTGAAAGAGAAATTGCAGAGGGCTCAGTGGGTGATAAACTACCTGGAGAAACGTAACAAACAACTAGAGGATGAGCACACTCTTTTAGAGTTCCGGCGAATCCGTGAGGATCGACAATTTGCCCGGAAGAGACCTGGTGATATGACACCGGCTGATCGAGATTCTTGCCTCACGCATGTTAACATTCATCTGGAGAAGTTGTTGGCAAAGGCCAATAGAGACAAAAACATGCTTCGTCACATGAAAGGTCATTATTGGGCCCGTATGCACGTCTGTAAAGCAAAAATGAAGATTCTAAAGAGGAGGTTGAGCAGAGCACTAAAACGGCGGAAGAGGCCTGATCCACTCCGGATTTTGGCCGAGGCTTCATTGGTTGGGCATGATACATGATGGAGGGTCTTCGCTCCAAATTTGAGCGAATTTGAAGAATTTTTTGTCATTTTGGAAAATTTTGGTCTCAAAACAGGTTTTTCAGCCCAACGCGTAGCGCGTCGACGCGCTCGCTTATGATTGGGACACTTGTTGGAGGAAAAATTTATATTTTTGGGTTTTTCATGGTAATTTATGCATGCTCCAGTAGGACCAAAGCATTTCACCAAGTTCTGGATGATCAAAGGGGGCCAAAACACCATGAAAATCACCGTTCTGCCACCTTTTTCAGCAGCAGGAAGTACTTGTGGGAGAATGAAGTTTTTGAGGGGAAAATGAGCTCCAAATTGGGAAATTCCACTTTTTTTGGATAGCCAACATCTAGGGCTTTCCAAAAATCTATCATGAGCTTGATTTTGATGCCGGGAAGTGCCCCAAAAGCAAGCTGAAAGGCGCGCTACGCATAGAGATTTTTGGTCCATTTTTCATCTTCCAGCTCAGGATTTCGGCCAGTTGGACCAGTTTTGCTTGAGGATGTAATTTTTGAGTCATCTTGATGTAATTTTATGGTTGGCATGTAACTTGGACTCACTTTTACCTATTCTAGATGATTCACTCCTAAAAAAGTAAAAATCAAATGTAAGAATCAGTTTCCTTCGTTTTAGAGGCAAGTTGTTTGGATGCCTATATTCTAGCTCCTTGTTTAGAATTAGTTGGAACTGCTCCTAGAAGGAGGAATTCGACCCCTAGAGGTGTGGGAAGGGGTTAGGATAGTCTATATGATGTAATTTCTTAGACATTCTACAGGTTGGACCCTTGGGAAAAGTTTGGCACACTATTGTACATATTTTTCATATTTTGGCTAAGGAAAGATCAGAGGTTTTGCAGCACCTGTTGGGATTCTTGTGGATTTCAGTTCTTGATGGTGTTTTCTCTCATTTTATTGTAAGTTCTTTCATGTTTAATTTATTCCATTCCCTTCTTATGCTTTTGAAACTAAATGAATGAGTAAATGAGGTTGAATCCATTGTTTCAGTGCTCTGCCTTTAAATTTGTTTAGTTTTACATGTTTTCGTCAGTTTGGAGAGGATCCATGTTCTCCCTTTCCCTCTTCATCTCCTCGTCATTCTGATCCATCCATACACCTGATCAAAAGCATCAATACTACTGCCTACCTTGCCCCAACTCGAATTCTGCAAAGATCTGGCCTTATCCCCGGACCCAAAATTGTTTTTCCCATTTTTTCAACAAAAACCCAAAAAATCAAAATCAGACTTTACTATCTCTTTACTAGCCTAAAATCAGTATTCGTTATAAGTCATCTCAGCCCCTTTGAAGACCTTTTGCCGAGATAGACCCGGAGAGAGCCCTCTCCTGTCCTCGTAGGGCTAGCTACGAGGCTGAGCGTGGTTTGATGTAGCCTTGAGTTTTACCTTATTTCAGCCTAAGGTAGATTTGAGCGCTAACAGGCTTCAGACTGGAAATGAGCCGAATTAGCCTGAGTAGCCGCAAATGGCATGGCTACGTCAATGGGACATAATGGCTGGAATCCCAAGCCCACCTGAAAGGGGATGTGGCCAGTTGAGTTGTGGAGAGCCCGATTATAATTGTGTTTTACATTGGGGAGGCTCTCATCCCATGTGACAGTGCGTGGATGCTTTGAATTTTACATGCGTAGAATGTGTACAATCATCCTATTAACGACCTATGTCTAGCCATCAGTTTGGGGATGGAAAGCTATGGACTTGGTGAGCTTGGTGTCCAACATTGACCAGAGTCTGGACCGAAATGTGTTGAGGAACCTATTGTCACGATCCGATATGATAGATTTTGTAGAGGTTGGACCAAAACACAATCGTTTCCATGCTTAGTAGAAGGAAGGCCTGACATGTAATCCATGAAGATGGATTCCCAAGGTCGACTAGGGGTAGGTAGCATAGTATAGAGGCCTTGCTTCTTGATGGTTAGTTTGGCAATGGCACAAGTAGTGCAGGATCTAATGTACTTCCCGACATCCTGTCGAAGGTTCAGCCAATAGAAATACTTCTGCAGTACTGCCATTGTTTTCTCAACCACGAAATGCCCAGCGACTCAACTGTAGTGTACTTCCCATATCATCTTTGCACACTCGCTTGAAGGAACACAAAGGTGTCCTAGGTGACATAACAGTGCATCTTGGAAGTGAAAATTTGGAACTTGCATACACCCCAAGAGTGCCTTGCATGTGTGGCCGAATTCTGGATCGCTCTTATAGAGAAGCGGCCAATCATAAGTCTCGTGCCCACAAGAGTTTATAATGGTGGTTAGTGCCATGATTGTTGGTCGACTGAGGCAATCTGCAACATTATTGGTTCTACCCTTCTTGTACTTGATGTTCAAATGGAACTATTGCAGATATGTGGACCACTTTTGATGGCGATTGTTTTTCAACTTCCCTTTTGTTTGTATGAACTGCAGGGGTCGGTGGTCTGTGTGGATGATTTTTTCCTTCCCCAGAATGTAATGCTTCCATTGTTGACAAGCCTGCACAATGGAATACAATTCTTTGTCATAAGTGGGATACTTGCAAACTGTGTTGGAAAATGTCTCACTATGATCTGCCATTGGATGCCCCTATTGAGTAAGAAATACCCCAATAGCATAGTCAGAGGCATATGTCTCGATTTCAAATGGTTGTTGTAAGTCTGGTAATGTGAGCACGGGGACAGAAAAGAGGCAATGTTTCAATTCTATGAATGCCTTTTGTTGAGATTCCGACCAAAATAATTTTTCTCTCGCTCCTCCCTTTGTGACTTGACTCAAGTACCAAGCGATATGAGAGAATCCCAACATGAAACCGTGGTAGAAATTAGCAAAACCCAGAAATTTGCGAAGCTCTGTTATAGTGGTTGGAGCTGGCCAGTCTCGAATGACTTGGATCTTGGTTGGATCCACATACACCCCCCTTTCATCAATAATGTATCCCAGATATTGAACATGGGTCATGAAAAAAGTGCACTTCTCTAAATTGGCACACAACTTGTGTTGTCATAGTGTTTGGAGGACTTGTTGGATGTGGTGGAGGTACTCTTCCCAAGTTTAGTTGAATATCAGAATGTCATCCAAGTACACTATTGCAAATGATTTGGTGAATGGCCTCAAGATGTCGTCCATCAACCTCATGAAGGTTGTGGGAGAATTCTTCAATTAGAAAGGCATGACCAACCATTCAAAAAGGCCCTCCTTAGCTTTGAAGGTAGTCTTCCACACATCAGAGAGTTCGATGGCTACCTGGTGATACCCAGACTTCCAGGCGATCTTGCTGAAATATTTTTCCCCTTTGAGTTGGTTTAGAATGTCATCAATATATGGGATCGGGTACCTATTCTAGACAGTGATCTTGTTCAGCGCTCGATAGTCAATACAGAGTCCCCAAGTCCCATCCTCCTTTTGTGCTAACACAATTGGGCTCCCACAGGGCGATGAACTTGGCCAAATGTGACCTTTCTGTAGCAGCTCCTGAATTTTCCTCTTGATTTTGTCATTCTCCAAAACAGAGCATCGATAAATTGGTCCGTTGGGTAGTGCTGCACCTGGGGTCAGATCAATGGGGTGCTTGACCTGACAGTGCAGAGGCACCCCTGTGGGTGAGGTGAAAATGTTCCCGTACTCCTCCAAAACCTTGTCCATTTGTTGTTGTCATGCAGAGAATCCATGTCTGGAGGTCGTGGCCACAGTCTTCTTCTTTCCCTAGGGGCAGATCATCAGGAAAACAAATTCCCTGGTTTGGGAAATGAACTTACTGCATTGTTTTACAGTAACCAAAGAGATAGTGGTAGGCGGTGGTACCTCTGGTATCCTGTTAAGCTTATTTCCCAAGGTAACAATAAAAACACGAGGTCGTGACTCATACACAGCATGTCGCTTCCACAAATATGGTTGGCCTAATAATACATCAGAAACATCAATAGGAGCAATGTCACATAATACCTCATCCGTGAAGGGCTTGATGCTATATGGAAGGCAGCACTATTGGCTGACACTGAGATCCCGTCCTTAGTGAAGCCACTCGATGGTGTATGGTTGTGGGTGCGCTATGGTCGGCAAGCCCAACTGCTTCAACACATCTACTGAAATGAGGTTCTTTTAGCTCCCATTGTTGACAATGTACTATAGCGGGGAACCCTTTACCCACATCTGGGAGTGAAAGAGACATTCTGCCTACTCTGGATCCTCTGGTTCCTCCTTTTGGATCTTTGCAATGGCAACAGTGGCGTTGGGCTCTACATCAATAATCTATTTCCCTTTTTCATTCCCCTTGTTAGGTTCTGATTCAGAGTCGGAACATGCATCTGATTCAGAAGCCCTCATCTCGGCCATGAGCGTCTACTTGGCCCGACACTCACTTGTGTTGTGAGTGGAGCTCTTATGGAAATCACACCACTTTCCCGTGTCCTTCTTTGGCTTTGTGGTGTTGTTCGTTGCTTCTAGATTTGGCAAGTTGTCTTGGGTTGCCATGCCTTAGCTATGTCCTTTGTTCTGCATTTTGGGGGCACCTTTCCCTTCCTTTTTATTCGCAGATCCAAAGTCTCGCTTCTTCTGCTTGAATTTCTGCTCAATCTTGGCAGCAGATCGGTATGTCATACCAAGCGAGGAGAAGTCAAGGAACTCAATTTCCTCCTAAATGTATCTATGTAGACAGCTGCTTTAGCACCAAATGTTTCTATGAATCTTTGATACCCAACTTTGTGCGTAGGGTATGGAACAGATTCGTCAGCTCATGCACATCTTGATCCCTTTGTTTCCGCAGCGTGGTCCATTATATGTACTTGTCCTCATAGCTCCCCACGCAATAGTATTGTTCCTTGATGGCATCTTGGAAAGTATTCCAAGTGGGTATGGCTGAGAATAGAGAGTGTTATGTCTCATCCTTTTTCTCACAGTAGGTTTCCCACCAAGCCTTGACATGGGGGGTAACTTTTAGGAGTGAAAAAATAATCTTCTCCCGGTCGGAAAATTCATGGACCAAGAAATATCCTTCTAATAGATTCAACCATCTATCTACGACATTTGCATCTATTTGACCCTCAAATATGGGAATGTAAAATTTTACTTGTACCTTAAAGGGAGTCGCGCCTCCAGAATGGCTATTGGATGCAGATGCATCGTCGGTGGGCAGTCGTTGAAGGATCTGGGCAAAGTTATCCATCATCACGTTCCTTTGTTTTTCGAGGGCCTCCTCAAGCAATATTTTGATAGGATCTCCTTCGCCCTAATCTTTCTTTTCATCCTCCATGGGCAGTAGTCAAGGTTTGCGAGGCTGATCTTGCAAAGGGTAAATCAAATCGAGCCCTAACTCCTTATACCTCGACCTCGTTGGGGACATGCAAAGAAGGATCGAGAAAAAGAAGACCCCTCTGATACCACTGATCTAGATTTATGCAGGAACGCAACAGAATACACATGTAACCATAAATACAATATGCAACGGAAATAACACTTCATTTCATTAATATCAAAGAACTAAAATTTGCTTACAGAAAAAATAGAAATAAAATAGCTAGGGCACTGGTAGCTTATCTCTGAGAAGAGATGTGGTGGTTACAGGGCTCTAAAATGAGTTACAATGAGGCTCGAGGGCCTATTTATTATTTAGAAACAATGGAAAACCCTAAACATCCAAAACCCTAACCCTAGGAGATGAAGCGCCAAAACTATGGGCCCTGTTTGGGTAAATTGGTGTTTCAACTTATCGGGGACGTAACTTTGGCATACGATCTCCGTTTGATGTGCTCAATATCTCATTAGAAATATCTATCTAAGGATTACAACTTTTGGCCATCTCTCATTTTTCCCAAAAAATGTCGTTTAGGGCCTCAAAATGGCTTCAAAAGTTCAGGACCCAAAAAAGCTGTCAAAAATAGTAAGTTGTGCCGAAACTAAAAAAATGAAAGAGACAATGGTGGGGCCCCAAGTGGAATAGGTGGGTGGCCACCAATATCCACCTGGATCATTATGGTGACATATTGGCTGAATGCACAGGTTGAGCCAAGATTATGCTCTAATACCACTATAATAATCCCAAATGGGAAAAGCAGGAATATAGTGCATAAAATGAAATCAACAACAAATATTTAACACATGAAACCATGAGAAAAATATGGAGTCATAACATTATGTATTATAGCAGAAAATAAATACGAAATAGTGAGACATAAATCATATACAATGAGGAAACAAGCCTCCCATAAGCAATCACCCCCAAATATGAGTTGTTGTTACAATACAAAATGTCGGAGAGAAACTATAGCGTAGTCATATTAAGTATAACTACAAATGGAGATGATACAATGATATAAAAATACTGATATAGGCCCCAATATATTCTAGAAATAAAGATCTGGGCACTAGATCAGCTTTCCAATACAACCCAAGAGGGTTTCCGAAAAATGCACACAATGTGCCAATGTAAGTTGCAGCCCTAGGAAAAGATATGTTGCAAAAAATTAAATGAGAATATATGGCTGAATATGATGTAGAAACCTACAGTTATTCTCCAATAGATCCCCTGGATGAAGTAATGGCTCCTACACTGAAGAAATCACCTCCCAAAACAACCACTATAACTACCCCTGCAACTCCTCCCTAAAAGAACGCAGATCTGGACTGAAATTGTGTTGTAGGGGATAAATACTCCTTGGTTTAGTGCTAAATGTGTCAAATAAGCCCAAGGGGCTTCTTTAGAGGCCTTCCAATGGATGGAAACCTTCCTCCACTACAAAACTAGCTCTGAAAACACCCAATATAATTCTCCACTGTTGCACCCTGCAACACAGCACAATATTCTGTAGAAACTGCGGTGATGAAGAAAGTTGTAGCTTGGCCTTAAGCCTGAGTGTGGAAATGAAGTGAAATACTCCTCCAAGAGGCCTCTCTAGGAAACAGATGGGATTCCCGCTCAGGAACACCCAGTGCTAAACAGCATAGCAATCTCAGCTAAACAGCTGAAGAATGAAAGAAGTCTAAACAGACCACATACAAAATAATAATCCAAAACATAGCCCCATATGGTTGTCATCCTCTTCCTTATATAATTTATGAGCTTCCTTACCGTTGGCCCCACTCAATTAGGTCACTTCCTCCATGCAATCAGTCTCCCTCCAAAACTGTGTTATTCCTCATTAAATGTCCACTCCTCCATAATAACGTTGTTGATTTGGTCAAAGTTGACCTATTCAACATGTTTCATCCCCTGTGCACACTCAAAGGTGCTTTGTTTAGCTACTTAGAGGGTCTCCTTTCACACTTGAAGTGTTTTTATTGTTTCTAAGGAGATTTGTGGGCCTCCCTACCCACTTGTTCACCTACCAAGTAACAAAATAATCTATAATATTCCATTTAGCTAAAAGCTAAACTTTAGGATTACAGTCTCCCCTCCAAAATGTTGCTTGTCCTCAAGAAACTATAAGGGTTGAGAAAAATTCTCCCTTCCTCTTGTGGCCTCCTCATCAAATAGCCTCCACCATTTCTTCAGATATTCTACAACAATTCTATCTCCCAATGGTTCCTCCCAAATGTGTAAGTTGGCCTTTGGTGGATAAACCAAATGGCTCTCATCATGAGAAAATGGAAGGTCTATATGGAAACCTTCTTACTGTTCAATGGCCTCTTCAAGGTAGGAGTGACGACAAGCGTAGGGGATCTCATTCTCAATGAGAGACTCCCATCTCCATGCTATCATCCAAATGAAATGAATCACCTTCCAGCATGGTAATTCATAGAAAAGTTCCTCCCAAATGTTTCTGAGAGGCATATCCCAAGTGCTCCAAACAATCATATGGCCCACCTCATAAAGAAACAAGTGATCTACTGTAGTGGCCATATCATCTCCCATGCTCCCCTTGAAGCATGAAGTATAAAAAGTGTGGGAATTTCATTGTCCATGGACACATCCAACTAATGTGTCTTCCCTCCAATCATGTTCCCAACAAAGATAAGAACATCATCAGCATATCGAATCAAAATCAAAGTCAAGCTAGCTGCCATATGTAGTGAAGGATAAGGACAATGGTCCCTCATGTGAAACCATCGCAGTTTTTCTCCTAACTTCCATAGAATATGATATAACAAGTGTTCCTCCCACCACTTGTTTGCTGCCCCATTCCTCTTGCATGCTTGTAGAAGGTGTATGATGGTTGGTGTTAATGAATCACACCATGAAGAATACATCATCTCCCAAAAATATTCTAGGGAATGGTAAACATCATCATTGCTCATGGCCCCAAGTAGCCCATGAAGTGAATAAAAAAAGGTTCCCCCTCTTGGAGCAATGCCCTGTACATGAGTGTTAAGAAAATGCAAGAATATAGTAAATGTATCATGAGGCTCAAAAATACAATCCTTACCATACACTTGGTTCAAACTAATGGGGTAGCTCAAGGATGACCTCCCTCTCACACCTAATGAGTAAGGAGGTGGTGATGATAACTCTTCCCAAGAGTTATGTTTCTCCTCACCCTCCAAACAATCTATGCACTTCTTCATATGATAATGCATCTCTTCTTTGAAGCCTTCCCACATGAATCCCTCTAAGATATTATGGCATGCTCTAATGAACCTAGTGGGATTGGAAAGTAAGATCTCATCGGATGCATGTAGTAGCTTATCCTTGAGCTTTGAGGCTCTAGCCGAATATCCTACCCTGATAAAATATTACCCCATCTCTCACTGCATATCCTCCATTTGGAAACTGGTCATCAAGTATCCTGCATGTAAGGAGATCCTTGGAGTATTCCACCAATAGCAGGGATATCTAATAAGGATCTAAACTCTCTAATGATAGCGTTGCTGATCTATACTATGTAGCCCCTACCATGTGGTTTCCTTCTTCCTTGACATATCCTATGCCAAGGTCAAGCACCAGTATGCTGCTAACATGTTCCTGTTGCACCTCTTGTAGCTTCTCATGCTCAAGTGAAGGTTGAAGCTTTTGGAGGTTAGTCTTCCATAGGAAGCTATCACCTCTCCAAAGTCTTCTAAGCCTGTCCAACGTGTGCATGAGTGGACACCCTCCTCTACCAAATGGGGAATATTCCTCCCTATGGGGAAGTATCCTCCTATTCTATAATGCCATGGAGTGGTCTCCTTGCACCATGATGGTGCCATCCTCCATCGCAGAAACATATTCTCCCAGTTCATAATAGCTAATGAGAGTGGGTAATGATGATATTGGGAGAATGTATCCCTCCTCCTTGAGTCTACCAAAGACTCTCTACTTTGTGCCAAATCCTCCCAAGGTTCTCACCTCTCCTGGATAAATGAGTGGAATTATTTTTCACTCCTTTCACTGCACAAACCAGTCTCCTTCTTCTGTATATAAACCCTTGGAAATAAAAAAATGGTGCATTAACCCGATCCTTTGATGTTAATACACCTTTTCTTCTCCTCCTTTGATCAAGGTGTTACTGCCCATCACTACTGTCACATGATGCTCCTTGGGAACCTTTTGCAAAGATGAAAAAGCTCCTCCACTTGAAGCAATAGCTTCATGCCCATATCCATGTGGTGATGGTTCTCCTCCTAAAGTGACAGCGTTGTTACTTCCTCTCTGCTCTTCCTCCTCATTAATATTTGATAATACCTCCTCAACAATGAGAGACCCTAGATCTTGGTATTCCCTTGAAGGAGGAATCTCCACGCCTTCCCCTTGAGAAGAAATCTCTTCTTGAAATGGGGATATTGCCCTTGGCAAGGTATCATACAATTTTTCATTCCCCTCAATATAAACCTGAAGTGGAGTTGGTGTAATGGATCTTTCCAACTCATGCAAAGGTTTTGAATGTTTATGTTTGGCTAGCTCAATCATAGATGTTTCAAGTTGTTTTTCATCAAATATCGTCACTAATCTCTTAGTGAATCTTGCATAAGTAGCTATATTTTCATGATTAAATGAAGATGATTCATAAAACCACCAATTATAAGCCTTACCTTTAATATGCAGTGCTGATATCCTAAGGGCTTCCTTTTCTAAAACTTGATGTAGCTACAAGTATGAGTCTAGCTGCTCTATCCAATCCTTGGTTGTGCATGTGGATGACCCATCAAAATTTGGCAGAGATAATCTACCTCTTCTGCTTCTGTTGTGATTTCTGGGTCTTATTTCCTCCTTGAGTTGGAAAAACTCTTGGAATCTCAAGTGCTCCTTGAATCTCCAATATTGAGATTCATACTCCTGAAGATATTCACTCAAAGTCTGATCCTTTGGTGCATAGTCTTCCTCCATCTCTCTTGTTGTGAATCTAGGAATAAAACTGTGTTGTGTATCATAATGTGTGGCTACATGCTCAAAACCATCATGTGAAAATCTAGGGCTTTCTTCATATTCAAACCCTCTTGGAGATTCCCTACACATCTCCCTTCTCGTCTTCTTGAAATCTCCCTTAATGCTCTGCATAGTTTGAAAAAGAAGACTTGAGAGCTCCTCTTCCTCCCTTCCCCTGAATACTGGAGTATTGTCTTTGTTTCTTTAGTACATCTCCTCTTCTTATGATAAGCTTCTCCTTATGGTTACATATTGGCTGGATGCACAGGCTGAGCCAAGATTATGCTCCGATAGCACTGTAATATTCCCAAATGGGAAAAGTAGGAATATAGTGCATAAAATGAAAGCAGAAACAAATATTTAACACATGAAACCATGAGAAAAATATGGAGTCATAAAATTATGTATTAGAGCAGCAAATCAATACAAAATAGTGAGGCATAAATCATATACAATGAGGAAACAAGCCTCCCATAAGCAATCACCCCCAAAATAGGAGTTGTTGTTACAATACAAAATGCCGAAGAGAAACTATAGTGTAGTCATATTAAGTATAAATATAGCTAGATATGATACAATTATTTAAAAATACTAATATATGCCCCAATATATTCTAGACATACAGATCTGGGCACTAGATCAGCTTTCCAAGACAACCCGAGAGGTTTTTCGGACAATGCACACAATGTGCCAATGTAAGCTACAGCTCTAGGGCTGAAGATATGCTACAACAAAAAAAATGAGAAGATATGGCTGAAGCTGATGTGTAAACCTACATCTCTTCTCCAATAGATCCCTCAGATGAAAGAATGGCTCCTCCACTGAAGAAATCACCTCCCAAAACAACCACTATGCAACTCCTCCCTAAAATAACACAGATCTGGACTGAAACTGCATTGTAGGGGATAAATACTCCTTGGCCTAGTGCTAAATGTTTCAATTAAGCCCAACGGGCTTCTTTATAGGCCTTCCAATGGATGGAAGCCTTCCTCCACTGCAAAACTAGCTCTGAAGACACCCAATATAATTCTCCACTGTTTCACCCTGCAACACAGCACAATATTCTGCAGAAACTACGCTGATGAAGAAAGTTGTAGCTTGGCCTTAAGCCTGAGTGTAGAAATGAAGTGCAATACTCCTCCAAGATGCCTCTCAAGAAAAGAGATGGGATTCCTGCTCGAGAACACCTGGTGCTAAACATCACGGCAATCTCAACTAAACAGCTGAAGAATGCAAGAAGTCTAAACATACCACATACAAAATAATAATCCAAAACATAGCCCTATATGGCTGCCATCCTCTTCCTTATATAAGTTATGAGCTTCCTTACCCTTGGCCCCACTCAATTAGGTCAGTTCCTCCATGTAATCAGTCTCCCTCCAAAACTGCGTTATTCCTCATTAAATGTCCACTCGTCCATAACAGCAATGTTGATTTGGTCAAAGTTGACCTATTCAACATGTTTCATCCCCTGTGCACACTCAAAGGTGCTTTATTTAGCTACTTAGAGGGTCCCCTTTCACACTTGAAGTGTTTTTATTGTTTCTAAGGAGATTATGGGCCTCCCTAACCACTTATTCACCTACCAAATGCCAAAATAATTTATAATATTCCATTTAGCTAAAAGCTAAATTTTAGGAATATTACACACCTCCCATTCAACCAAAAAGACTCCAAGGGGGTGGGAGGGAGCATTATATAGTGGTATTAGAGCACCCAGGTTCAACACACATACCAAATGATCATATAAGGATAATATTTAAACTATGTTACAAAGTGTAGTGTTTTATAATGACTCTTTTGTAAATGTGCATTTCTTGTAGCATTTTATTTATGAATTACATATTAAATTGAAATATGGTGTTTCAGACAACCTCACATCCATATACTTATTTACATATTTTCCAAGGAAAGTGGAAACATGATTATTTATATATTGTCACTAATAATTATGTGTGTGTTACATCACATAAGATGACACCAAGAAACAACAAAAAACAAAATGAATGAGCACCAAAATGTAGTATAGCAAGGATAGATACCAACATGGTTCATGAGGAAGAGTCAGTAGGAAAGAGGAGAGAGGAAGGCTCTCAAAATTGGATGGACAACAAGAAACAACGAAAAACAAAATGAATGAGCACCATAATGGAGTAGTATAGCAAGGATAGATACCAACATGGTTCATGAGGAAGAGTCAGTATGAAAGAGGAGAGAGGAAGTGATGCAACGACGCTGAAAGTCAGCCCCTAATGGAGGGATGGTCAACAACTACGTATCCCTGTCAGCAAAACCCTTTGAAACCTCGTGCTTTACTCCCCGTGGTCTTCTTTCTTCTTTTTATGAAGTTTATCTATCAATTTCGAAGAAATTGACAGATAACTATATTCCGCAACTTTTACAAATATTAAACATAGTCCTATACTTTGATATTCCAATTTCGTAGCTTGGATTTATATATCTCCGTCGGGCCCACAAATACAATCGCGAGGTTCAATTAAATGCATTCGCTATACCTTCCAAACTTTATATTAACAGTTAACATTTTACAACCAAATGACTTTGTAATAACCCCTCGTCCCAGACCCCACATATATGTCAATGGACCAATCAAATGTGCGCGTCATACCTTGTTAAACATCGTGTATCTCCGTCACGTGAAGACCGTCTGATGGCCTTCTCTCAAATCAATGGCCTATACACATTTCGCTCGGCGACCTCGTACTGATGTTAACACGCGAAAAGAACAGAAAAGCGGTTTTTGAACGGTCCACTCCGCCATGTGTCGATTCCTCTATGGAATCACTCCTCGACCCAGATATACCGCCTCCGTACTAAAAGCGGTGCGGAATGGGGCAATCCACCTTTGCAATTCCACCGTGGTTTTTGTACAGTGACTAACCAAGGTTCACCCGGGGTTGTGCGCTCCTTCGTCTGCCTTAACTCAAGTTTGTTGCGCAGTTTGGAGTTCTAATTAACAACGAACGAACGTGGCTTTTTGTTATTAAGTAGGATTCTATTAAACAAAGCTTGTTCAACAACGATGGCTTTTCTACACCGACCACGATTTCTCTACACAGGCCTCGCCTACGGTGGGATCATTTCACAGGGTTATCCAACAAGGTACAGAATTCAGGGACAGAACCGGAATTACCAGTACACAATTGCCTCACAACTAAATGAAATTCCTCACAATTAACATTTCAAGACAATTAGATAATCAACAGAACTGAAGTCCATTTAATTAGAAGCAATCGACAATGCACAGAGTTTTATTGCAGAAATCTCTGTTCTACCCTTCCTCTCTCCCTCAATGCATCCGAGGATTCAATTTATATACATTATAGTGTGACTCTTCGGTTCCTCTATGAGGACCGTTTCAGAAAACCAAAAGCCTAATCACAATTTATTCAATAACTAAACTAACAGCTGGATCGAGCCTAACTGTTCGACTCCTACAAGTTCTAACTAATCTAAATAATATAGTCAGCTGAGGTATTGACACCTAGCTGTTACAATTCAGATGTTTTGAACCCTACTAGCCACAACATGTGGACAAAACTTCCTACATTGTTGGCTAGTGTCTAATGCCCCTGCATCAGACTCTCGATGGCAATCTTCTTCATGGGCTCCTATCCATGAGCTTTTCCACTGATCTGCCTATCTTCTGCAACATTTCTTCAGTCATCCAAGTGGCATCTTCCTCTGGCTTGTCCTTCCATTTGATCAAGTACTGAAAGTACTCTAGTCCTCTAGTCCTTCTGAACACTCTCTTGTCCAATATCTTCTCTGGTTGCAAAGGTTGTGCTGGAGGTAGATGTTCTTTCCACTCAATCTGTTCCTTGTCTGTTGATCTTTCTTCTGCACCATCATCTTCATACTTGTACAAATATGCAACATTAAAAATGGGAGATATTCCAACATTAGGTGGCAATTCAATCTCATAATCATTTGCAGAAAACTTCCTAAGTATCTTGCATGGCCGAATCTTTTTGTACTTCAATTTGTTGTACTGCTTCTTTGGGAACCTCTCATTTCTCAAGTGTGCCAAAACCTGATCCCCTACTTCAAAATGAACTTATTTTCTGCTCAAGTCTGCTCTGCTTTTGTATTTGATGTTGTTGCCTTGTAATTGATGTTTCACTTGTTCATGTATGGCCTGGATCTCTGAAGCAAATTCCTCACCATCTGCACTTCTCAATTCTTCCCTTCCCAGATTTCTCAACTCTGATGTTCCTTTGGGATGCATTCCATAAACAATATGAAATGGGCTCTGCCCTGTGCTCCTATTTGGTGAGTCATTATATGCATATTCTGCCTGAAGCAAAATATGGTCCCATTGCTTGGGATGCTCTCCTGCAATACTTCTCAACAAATTTCTCAGACTCCTATTCACTACCTCAGTTTGTCCATCAATCTGAGGATGATAAGCTAAGCTGAAACTTAGTTTGCTACCAAGTTTCTTCCACAATGTCCTCCAAAAGTGACCCACAAATCTGGTGTCTCTGTCTGAAACAATACTCTTGGGCAACCCATGCAATCTAACAACTTCTTTGAAAAAAAAGTTAGCAACATGGGTGGCATCACTAGTTTTATAACATGGAATAAAATGTGCCATTTTGGAGAATCTGTCCACCACAACAAAGACTGCATCATTCCCTCTCTGAGTCTTGGGTAATCCTAGAACAAAATCCATACTCACTGTTTGGTCAATTTAGTGTGTCCTAAATTGCTACATTAATTTATCAATCCGGGATTCGTAAGCTGATGAAGTGTGGCGCACTATATGTGCAAGATAACCTATTTCTTACCTTTTTGTCGTTTTTGGTTTTCTAATGTGAGATGGAAATTCTAAAATAAAAACAAGTATGGTTATGATTTTTCAAGGCAATGATATCCTTTATAATGATTTACCAACTTCAAACTTCAAAAGGAATTTGAAACATACAATGACAAAACTTGAAAGGAAATGAAAGTGTGCTGCTAGCCTAATAAATCAAACATTGAACTATTGAGCATGAAAACCAAACTATCCTGGCTGCTGTCTAAACACAAAAGAAACTATGCTTAAAGAAATCCAAGAATTGCAACAAAGTAAATCTAAATCAAATTACATCAACTTATATTCTGATCCCTCGCCATTAGTCCAGCTATGGCTTTCGGAGGTAACCATAAACAACTTGAGCAATCTGATATCTAATTTGCAGAAAAAAGAAACTAATATCAAACTACACACTCATACTTCAATCCCTCACCATCAGTCCAGCTGTGGCTTTCGGAGGTAACTGAAAATGACATGAGCAATTTAATATATCTAACTTGCAGAAAGTAAACTAATATCAAACTACACACTCATACTTCAATCTCTCACCATCAGTCCAGCTGTGGCTTTCGGAGGTAACTGAAAATGACATGAACAATTTAATATATCTAACTTGCAGAAAGTAAACTAATATCAAACTACACACTCATACTTCAATCCCTCACCATCAGTCCAGCTGTGGCTTTCGGAGGTAACTGAAAATGACATGAGCAGCTTAATATCTAAATCTAACTACTAAAGCAAATGTGCAAGACTGAAATAAACAAGCGATCACGGAATTAAACAAAAGGGGTAAGTCTTCATTAAGCGACGAACAATATTTATTCCATGTCATTGTCAAAAGATATGCAAATGCAGGAGCTGCCTATTTGTAATCTGAAACAAGAACAACGATCGGTTAACAACATAAGGCTTGTGAAAATATTATGGACAGAAGTAAAATGTAAAGCATGAAAGATTATGAACAGAGATGAAGCATAAATACCATGAAAGATGCAATGTATAAACACGTGAATGACTTATGGCATAATGAACTTAAAGAAATGAAACAAGAAACTATACGGTAATGCACAAAACCTCAGCATGTGCAGGGGCCCTCTACACCAGCCTCGGGCAACAGCCTTCAAATACGAATTACGCTTGGAAACATAGTCTTCTTATATATTAAAATGTAGTCATAACAGAGAAATGATATTACAGCACAGTGGCAACGCAATTACATTACAGAGCTATATGGAGGCTAGCTATTATGCGTATGAAAACGCGTTATTTATAACAAAGGTGATATAACTAATTCCCTAAAGTTTGTGTTGATAGAGATACGTGAACCATCACGTCCAGAGATCCAGCATCATGGCCGCGGTGAGGAGTAAATCTATGAAGAGTGGATGTTGGATTCGGCTTATGGAGCCGTGTACAGGTGTTGATGTGTCTCCCGTAAATTAGAAACGGTCATACAAATCTTCACGTGATGAGAAATAGAGTCCTGTCATCGTGGGACTCTACGGTTGAATTCCACTTGGCCACCTTTGACCACAGCCTCCTTAGGTGAATTTGCCCAAGCCAATAGGACACGATCCATGTCCACATCATTTCTGACTTGCCCATGTGGCTCGATTTGCCTAAAGACACCCACAACATAGACTTTCACAAAATGGCTGCGGAAAGTTACAAGATTCCGCAACTAAATGAGCAAAAATCTAAATCAAACAGCAGACACAAAACATAGTTAAAAACCATTTTAGATGCTCTTTTACAATTAATATGCAATGATATTGACAACTTAGAAGGTTCAGGTGAATGAAAAAGGTCTAGAAAGGTGTATAGGAAAGATGCAGATTTGAGACTCAACACTCACCATGTCCCAAGGCCTGTCTGGAATAGGCAAGGGAGTGTACAATCCTGCATTCGGGCTCCTTCCTTTAGCATATTGAAAAATCTTGCAGTTCTTCACAAACTTGTCCACCTCTGTTCTCATCTTGGGCTAGAAATAAAAGTGACTCGGCTGCTCATAAGTCTTGTCAGTACCAAAGTGTCTAGCAAGTCCACCACTATGCTTCTCCTTGATCAAATTTTCCCTCATGGAACATCTTGGTACACACATTTGGCTTCAGAATAGTAAGTCCTCCTGCAGGAAATAATCCAGCCACTGGCTTCTATCTGTTAAAACATGGTTATTACATGCCTCAAATGCATCTTTAAAATCTGGATCTGTCTTATACAACTCTTTGAGAAAATCAAACCCTGCAACTTCAAAATTAGTTTCCTGAACAAGCATGTGCCTCCTACTCAAAGCATCAGCTACTTTATTGGCTTGTCCACTTATATGTTTCAAGACAAAATTAAAACTTTGGAGATACTCAACCCATTTAGCATGCTTATGTTTCAACTTGGGCTGTTGTACAATATACTGCAAAGCATGATTGTCGGAATATAACACAAATTCTCTGGACATCAAGTAATGTCTCCATTTCTTTAGTGCCTGAACAATTGCATAGAATTCCTTCTCATAAGAGGAATACTTTCTTCTGGTGTCATTCAGCTTCTCACTGAAATATGCCACAGGCTTATCATCCTGACTCAATACAGCTCCAATGGCCTCTCCACTGGCATCACATTTTACTTGAAATGGTTTAGTAAAATCAGGAAGAATCAAAACAGGCTTCTCTATTATCTTTTTTTTCAGCAGCTTAAAACTTCTTTCTACTTCATCAGTCCACTTAAATGGTTGTTTGCTATTCTTTATTGTTTCAATTATGGGTGCATTAATATTACTGAAGTTTCTTATAAACTTTCTGTAAAAACTAGCAAGTCCATGGAAACTTCTTACCTCAAAAACATTCCTGGGTGAAGGCCACTCCACAATTGCCTTAACCTTTTCTGGGTCCATCTTCAATCCTTCTACAAAAACAACAAACCCCAAATACACCAACTCTTCCTTCATGAATGAGCATTTCTTCAAATTTATCAGCAGCTTCTCTTGGTGCAGCTTCTTCAAGACATGATTAAGATGCCTTAAATGTTCTTCTTTAGTTCTGCTGAAAACTAATATATCATCTAAATATACTATCACAAATTTCCCAATAAATTCTTTCAACACTTCATTCATAAGTCTCATAAAAGTGCTTGGTGCATTTGACAACCCAAAAGGCATTACCATCCATTCATACAATCCTTCATTTGTTTTGAAGGTAGTTTTCCACTCATCACCCTCTCTTATTCTGATCTGATGGTATCCACTCTTTAAATCTATCTTCGAGAAATATTTAGCACCACTCAAACAATCCATTAAATCCTCAATTCTGGGCAAAGGGAATCTGTACCTGATTGTGATCTTATTGATTGCTCTAGAATCAGTACACATCCTCCAGCCTCCATCTTTCTTTGGGCTCAATACTGCTGGTACAGCACATGGACTCAAACTCTCTCTGATCAGTCCCTTGTCTACCAATTCCTGTACTTGTCTCCTGATTTCCTCATTTTCCTTGGGAGTCATTCTGTAGGCTTCCTTATTTGGCAGATTTGAACCAGGGATAAAATCTATCTGATGGCTGATCTTTCTCACAGTTGGCAGCTCATCAGGTAAATCATCCACAACAATGTCACAGTAATTGTCTAACATCTCTTGTATCTCTACTGGTAA
This sequence comes from Pinus albicaulis, assembly GCA_034641835.2. Taxonomy (NCBI): domain Eukaryota; kingdom Viridiplantae; phylum Streptophyta; class Pinopsida; order Pinales; family Pinaceae; genus Pinus; species Pinus albicaulis. Next base: position 469,217,171 of record CM076579.1, on the reverse strand, counting down.
ATCTGAAATATTTGTAGAAGTAAGAACTACCTTAGGTTTGCAAACCAAAGCAAAGCTTACCTCTTCATCTTCTATCTATTGCAGATATTCCTTTTCGCTCAGCAACAAGGTATTTGGATCAATCACTCTAATGGATGGCTCTCCTTCTTCCATGGGTATCAATGTATGGTGTACCCCATCCTTGAAGAACTTGTAAGTGTTCTTCTTGCCATCATGCACTGCTGCTCTGTCAAACTGCAAAGGTCTACCCAGTAGTATATGACACACATCCATGGGCATTACATCACACAAAAATTTGTCCTTGTACTTGCCCATTTGCAACTCTATTTCACACTGTTCTTTCACGACCAGCTGGTGCCCTTTATGCAGCTAGGACACCCTGTAGCAATTTGGATGCTCCCTTGTCTTCAAATTCAACTTCTCTATCACCTCAGTGGAAACCAGATTGTCTGTGCTGCCACTATCAATGACTAGCTAGCAGCATTTCCCTTGGACTTTGCAGATGCTCCTAAACAAAGTCTTCCTTTGTGCAGGCTCAGTGACTTCTTTAGCTTGCTTCAACATGACCTTATTTACCACCAAGGATTCTCCCCTCTCTGGAATAATTTCTTCTTCAATTTCTTCCTCTTCTCTAGCCTGGGAAACAACAGCATTTCTTGGACCAGCACCCACATTCTCTGGACACTCATAGTGCTTATGTCCCACTCCCTGACATCTATAACACCTCAACTCTCTGCCTCTGCCTCTGTCTCCTCCTCATCTTCCTCTGTAAGAACCCCTTCTGCCCTTTACATCATCCTCTGTAGATGCATTCTAAGGTGAGCTACTGTCAGCTCCATTCCTGGGTGTAGGCTTTCCTCTACCACCCTGACTTCCCTTCCCACGGAAAGTACCTCTCTTCTTGGCAAACTGTTTCCTCAGGAGTTTCTCCTCTGCTTTCAAGGCCATCTGGTAGGCCTCTTCCACTATCTTAGGAGACAGGAGACCAAACTCATCTTGGATCTCCAGCTTGAGACCATTCACATATCTAGAAGTCTTCTCTGGTGTGTCTTGGAATTGTCCAGCCCTTATGCTTACTCTGTAGAATTCCTCTGTGTACTCCTTTACTGTCAGCAACCTCTGTCTCAGGTTCTGCATTTGTTTATACAATGTCAGCTGGTAATCACTAGGTAAGAATTTACCTTTCAATTTGGCCATCATTCTGGTCCAGCTCTTGATAGGTTGCTTGCCAACTCTCCTCCTCTTTTCCTGCACTCCATCCCACCAAAGTGCAGCATGTCCCTTCAGCTTTGTTACTGCAAACTTAACCTTCTTATCTTCACTAATTTCTTCATAATTGAAGCACTTGTTTAATTCATTTATCCAGTCCACCAGCTCCTCTGGATTCAGTCCCCCTGCATAGCTTGACACTTAAATCCTGGGCTTAACTGCAGACCCTAGAACAGTTCTAAGGAGCCTCATGTCAAGAGGAATTTCAACATTTTCCTCTGCTTCTTTTGTCTCAGGTTCGCTGATGTCTTCAGGATCTCTAGGCTGTCTTCGCTCCATGGCATCTATTCTGGCCTCGACCCTCTGCAACATCCCCAACACCTCAGCGTTGGCAATAGGTCTCCTTCTGCCAGCACCTCTACCAACTCGGATTGCCATGTCAGCAAAACAACTTCAGACTTGCTCTGATACCACAAATGATGCAACGACGCTGAAAGTCAGCCCCTAATGGAGGGATGGTCAACAACTACGTATCCTTGTCAGCAAAACCCTTTGAAACCTCGTGCTTTACTCCCCGTGGTCTTATTTCTTCTTTTTATGAAGTTTATCTATCAATTTTGAAGAAATTGACAGATAACTATATTCCGCAACTTTTACAAATATTAAACATAGTCCTGTACTTTGATATCCCAATTTCATAGCTCGGATTTATATATCTCCGTCGGGCCCACAAATACAATCGCGAGGTTCAATTAAATGCATTCACTATACCTTCCAAACTTTATATTAACAGTTAACGTTTTACAACCAAATGACTTTGTAATAACCCCTCGTCCCAGACCCCACATATATGTCAATGGACCAATCAAATGTGCGCGTCATACCTTGTTAAACATCGTGTATCTCCATCACGCAAAGACCGTCCGATGGCCTTCTCTCAAATCAATGGCATGTACACATTTCGCTCGGCGACCTCGTACTGACAATAACGCGCGAAAAGAACGGAAAAGCGGTTTTTGAATGGTCCACTCCGCCACGTGTCGATTCCTCTATGGAATCGCTCCTTGACCCAGATATACCGCCTCCGTACTAAAAGCGGTGCGGAATGGGACAATCCACCTTTGCAATTCCACCGTGGTTTTTGTACAGTGACTAACCAAGGTTCACCCGGGGTTGCGCGCTCCTTCGTCTGCCTTAACTCAGGTTTGTTGCGCAGTTTGGAGTTCTAATTAACAATGAACGAATGTGGCTTTTTGTTATTAAGTAGGATTCTATTAAACAAAGCTTTTTCAACAACGATGGCTTTTCTACACTGACCACGATTTCTCTACACAGGCCTCGCCTGCGGTGGGATCATTTCACAGGGTTATCCAACAAGGTACAGAATTCAGGGACAGAACCGGAATTACCAGTACAAAATTGCCTCAAAACTAAATGAAATTCCTCACAATTAACATTTCAAGACAATTAGATAATCAACAGAACTGAAATCCATTTAATTGGAAGCAATCGACAATGCACATAGTTTTATTGCATAAATATCTGTTCTACCCTTCCTCTCTCCCTCAATGCATCCGAGGATTCAATTTATATACATTATAGTGTGACTCTTCAGTTCCTCTATGAGGACCGTTTCAGAAAACCAAAAGCCTAATCACAATTTATTCAATAACTGAACTGACAACTGGATCGAGCCTAACTGTTCAACTCCTACAAGTTCTAACTAATCTAAATAATATAGTCAGCTGAGGTATTAACACCTAGCTGTTACAATTCAGATGTTTCGAACCCTACTAGCCACAACATGTGGAAAAAACTTCCTACATTGTTGGCTAGTGTCTAATGCCCCTGCATCAGGAAGGCTCTCCCAATTGGATGGACACTTTTAGAAGTTTAAGAGTTGATCTAAGAATTTGCAAGGCTAATAATGAAAATATTTTTAGAGCTCAGGGAAAGCACGCAGAAGTAAATGTATTCATATTTCAAAGCCTATGAAATTTTCAAATACATATGTAACATGAACTAGGTTTTGTCGACAAGTTTAGGCAGAGTGCATCAGGACTTTGGAAGCAATAATTGAGAATTGGTGATGCAGAATGTAGCAAGTCTAAGAATAGACATAAGCGAGTTATTGACCATACAGTGAGAGGTGAAACTCCACTCAATACTATAAAGAGGAGGAAGGGAATTTTTTTCTTGATGGGGCCTAGACCCAGGTTCAGATATGGTTCAGATATTACCAGCCCTTTCGGCAATGATCTGTTGTGCAGACTGAAGTCTCACCCAAGGAAATATAGGGGGATGATAGAAAAAGGTTTATTCTTCTAGAGGGACATTCGAGTGTGGCTTTAAGGCTTCTCTTCCTATCTATAATTGGCAGAGCTTCGCAAAACAGATGTATCAAATATGCAGTCGTTGTTCAACACTCTAGTTGAACTCACTTGCAGACTCTGCGATCTCACTTATTCAAGTATAAAACAATGCAAACATCCATAAACTGAACTTCAATATGTAATTATAGATCATATTCCTTACTTAGAACAATTAAGCATAAACAATAAGTAAAGTAAACACATCAATAAAAACACATATCTATCTTCAAAAGTCTTTCATTAACATTCAGATGTTTCTCATACATTCAATTCCACCCTGTGCACTCAGTTGCAGACTTCCTAAGGTCTTCGTACACTCAACTACAGAAGCCTTTTCTCTAACCCAAAACCATAGACTCTGACTCAAAATAGTATTACATCCAAATGTATCACATCAATTCTACCATCAGATATTTTCTATGAGTTCTATCTAGACTCCTTATATATATTTTTCTTTTACAATACCATGGTTCACAAACCATGGGTGGAGTTCAACATTCATAAATACTGCCATCCCATTACAAAATAAGGTGCTTTTACCCACCCCAAATTCCCTAAGGCTCAAAATGGAACTTCGTGTTGCATGCTCTACTCCTCGATCTGCAGATTCTTTCTCTAACTTCTTTCTTCGAGGGGTCCCATGTCCAACAGGCCCCCAACACAAAATTTTGACTCGTCCCGAGTCACAAAGCTAGTGTGCCATCGATCTTTTCTTTGATGTCACTCAAGGCATCCTTTAGTGGTGGAATTGCTTCAGTGCACTTATTTTAAAAATCTCTAACTTCATTGAGCAGTGTCTTTATGATTGTCTTGGTTGCCTTCTACTCAAACCCTCTGTTGGCAATATGATGCAATGTGTTGTCCTTGATGGCAACCTACTTGATGAAGTTGTATTTGGATAGCAACCTATGTGTTAAAGATGTAAGAATGATGTATCTACAGTTCAGTTCAGATGTGATAGCCGGATAAATGATAAATATAATGTCACAATGTATACGCGAGTTTTTAAAGGCCAAGTCGCGTATGCACGCGGATAAGTACGTCCCAAGTCGCGTATGCCCTTTTGCGCTCCAAATTTATAATACCAAGGGGCATTACCATGGTTTTGGCACACAGTATTGAGCGATGTATGGTTTATTTGATTCCGTCCAAGAATACCATCGGAAGTTGTGTGGTTTTGGCTCATGGTATTGGTAAAAGCTAAATCTATTTAAGGAGAAGAAGATCATAGTGCAATGCGTGAAAGTGAAAGGGTTGTTAATAAATAAATCTCTTTAAGAGATATCTGCATGTTTAAACTCTATTCTTAATTGATAGATATGAATCTATGATGCACCTATGGATATGATGAAGGTTCAAGATCTCTAGATCTAGAAATGATGAATCTCTAGGATGATCTGCAAAAGAAATGATGAAGACCAGGTGCAAGACTGATGAAGAAATTGAAGAAATATAAGTAAGTTTATAGATCTGGTCTGTTCTGCAAATTTTATCTTTTATATATCTATACACTAGTTTGTCTCGGTAAAAGCGCGTATATACGCGAGTTCCCTTAATAAAAGACACGTATGGAAGTTAGGGTTTCTGAAGCTTATTTACAGATATTACTTCTGTGATTTCTGTTTTCTCTCTACTATCGGTCAATGAAGTCTACTTGAAGTTATGGGTTGATTGAATATGATGTATGTTGTTGATATGATAATGAAAAAATCTAATCAATGATTGAGAAAACATGATGAGGGAAGAATGACTGTCTAAACAGTTAAGCATGGATGATAGATTGTCTGAACAGAAATCTGATTTCAGATCTGAATATGAGTCTGAAAAAAATCTGAAAGAAAGCATATACAGAGGTATACGCTAGTTGGTGAAAGGAAAAGTGTGTGTATATGCGGATTTGATAAAGAAAAGTCACATATTAATTCAGAATATAAATATGAGTATGCACTGAAGCATACGCAGGTTGGTGTGCAGAAAAGCACGTATGTACGCGGGTTCAGTAAATAAAAACAGCGCATGGTATCTGAACTAATGGTTGCTCAAGGTTGAATGTGTATCTGATTATCTACTCTGAAGTCTGGGTTATTTCTGATATTCTGGTTACAATGGTATTGTTGTTCTGATTGAAGTTTTGGGTAATGTATGGTTGTTGATGTTAAGTGGTTGTATTGAAGCGTCTTGATCCAGTATGAAAATTGATGAAACGTGGTCTGCAGTGGATCTAAGGGTTGAAGCCTTCAGTATGAAAGTAGAAGCTTTCAGCCAATAGAAGTTGGTGTTGAAGTCAAGGGGTCGAAGCTCCCTTCTAGGAGAGACTGGTAAACGAGATCAGGGGGTTGGAGCTCCCTTCTAGTTGTAGCTGGAAAATGAGAGAAGGTTGCAGCCTTCTGCAGGTAGAAGCCTACGTACTGGTATAAGTCTGCATTAGTACAATGTTGTAAAAGTTTTTCTATATAATAAATATTGAAGACAGAGACGACAGCGGCGGTGGTTTTCTCCCGAATTGGGTTTCCACCTAAATATTGGTGTTCATGTGTGTGATGCTTTATACTATTGTTTACTTCTCATAAATTTTGATTATCTAGCACTATTCATAATTGATAAATCTCTTTAAAAGACTGATTCTCTAAATCTGAAAGATAAATCATTATACGCTAGTTTCCTTCTATATTTCCGTGTGCATACACTAGTCCAGTTCATAAAAACCGTGTATGGAAATCTGCTCAAAGGAAAAGTAAAAAGTTTTCAGTCAGATCTAAATACTGATTCACCCCCCCCCCCCTCAGTATTTTTTCTCAACAATTGGTATCAGAGCAGGTCCTTCTGAAAAAGCTTAGCCGCTAGAAGGAAGATCAATCAAGATGAGCAATCAAGATGGAACAACATCTATCAGGCCTCTGCTCTTCAACGGAAACAATTTAATCTTCTGGAAAACAAGGATGAGATCCTATCTTCAGTCTTTGGGAGCAGATGTATGGGCTATTGTTGAAGGAGGATATCAATATCCAGCCGCAGTACCAACAGATCCAACGGAAAGAAATAATTATGAAACAAATGCAAAAGCGGTCAATGCTCTATTGGGAAGTCTAACTGAATCAGAATTTTTCAAATTCATGCAGCTGGATACAACAAAGGCAATATGGGACAAAATAATTCTAAGTTATGAAGGTGATGCAAAGGTAAAAAGTGTTAAACTCCAAACTCTCAAAATTCAATATGAAAATCTAAAAATGCATAATGAGGAGAGAATTGCCAGTTTCTTTTTACGTCTTGATGATATTGTAAACCATATGAGAAATCTGGGAGAAACAATAATCGAATCTACCTTTGTTGAGAAAGTTTTAAGATCACTAACGGCAAAATTTGAGTCAAAAGTTTCTGCTCTTGAAGAAAAGCAGGATCTTCAAAATCTTACTGTGGTGCAACTTCATGGCATACTAACTGCATGTGAAATGAGAAGAGGAGGACCATTTGAAGTCAAAGAAGCCGTCTTTAGAGCTTCTACAAAAGGGAAAGAAGTACAAGAGACAGAAGGATCAGGGTATATTTCAGAAAAAGATGAGGTAAATTTTGTAAAGAAACTCCAACTTGGCACAGGAAGGTTCAAAGGTAAGCTTCCTTTCAAATGTTTTGCTTGTGGAAGAGTTGGTCATTATGCTGCTAAGTGTCATCATAAAGAAATACATGAAAAAGGGAAGGAAGTAGAAAGAAGGAATAAGAATCGGTTTAGCACTAGAAAAAGTTACTATACTCATGAAGACAATGATGGGCTATCTGATAGTGAGGAAGAATGTGAACAAGATCTCAGACTTCTCATGGCATTTGAAAAGGAATCTAGAGAAGAAAAAGATACTTTTATGGATGCGTTAGAGGAAAATGATTTTCTTGATGAATTCAATCAACTCAAAATATGCTTAGAAGAAAGTAAAATATCCATAGAAACTCTGAAAAATCAGCTTGAAGAAAAGGAGAAACACAATGAGAAATTAGAATGTGAAATAGTAAGTCTAAGAAAATAAATTGAGAAAGTAAAGACTTTGAATCTTAGATTTGCTAAAGGATATGAAACCTTAGATGAGATTATCAAGGTACAATGTTCTCCTCTTATAAAGACAGGTCTTGGATATATCGGAGAATCTTCTCAGGCTTCAGCACCAAATTATCTAAAAGCAGCTACAGCTAGTATACAACATTCTGCCACTCAGCAAGGGAATAAAGAATCTTTACAGGTAAAGCATGACCATCTCAATTTAAAGAACACTAACAGGAATACCTTTCAAAGAAACACCAATCAACAGGTAAATTCAAGTAGAAGATTTCATGATTGCAGAAATTTCTTCTTCAATGGACAATGTTTCTCATGTCACAATTTTGGTCATAAGCTGTTCAATGTGTTTCATATAAAACCATCATGACAAGAGAAGAAAGAAAGAAAAGGATTGATATTGGAACAAAGAAGAATACCTATAACAACTTTTCTCCTCTTCAAAATGAATTTGAATGTGCTTATTGCAAAAACTTTGGCCATGAAGAATCTGAATGCAGGAGCAAAGTCCAGCCAAAAGAGCAGTTTCCTTCAGGCTCCAAAGTGTGGAAAAATAAGGAATTACAGGTTGAAAATTGTGGTATAGCTTTATTTGCAGAAGGTGAATAAAATCAATGGTACATTGATAGTGGATGCTCAAAACAAATGACAGGTGACAAAAACAAACTTCTTGCATATTATGCGCTAGAAAAGGAAAAGAATGTTACATTTGGAAATGATACTCATGCTGTCATTAAGGGAAAAGGGTCTATTTTTCTAAAAGAAAAGGTGAAAGCTAATAATGTCACATATGTGGATGGATTAAAGCATAGCCTATTAAGTGTAAGTCAAATGTGTGATCAAGGAACTGAAGTTGTCTTTAGTTCAAAAGAATGTGTGGTACGTGATCTTGATACAGGTAAAACAATTATAAAAGGAAAAAGAACTCCAAGCTACCTGTATGTATTGAAGAACTGCAAAGAACAATGTTACTTGAGTAAATCTTCAAAAAACTGGCTATGGCATAGAAGGTTGGGGCATCTGAGCTTCTCTCAAATCAACAAAACAAGCAAACTTAACGTTGTTCGTGATCTTCCCAATATTACTCTACCTGAAAGTATCATATGCAAATCCTGCCAATTCGATAAGCAAACTAGAGTGCAATTTAATGCCAAGGAAGGATCATCAAGTAAGCCTCTTGAACTCATTCATACTGACATATGTGGACCTGTGAGGAAAAATTCACCACGTGGTTAACAATACTATATCTTATTTATTGATGATTTCTCTAGAATGTGTTGGATTGGGTTGATTAAACACAAAGATGAAGCATTTGAGAAATTTCAGATCTTCAAAGCACTGGTTGAAAATGAATTAGATCTAAAAATCAAGTGTCTTAGATCTGATTGAGGAGGAGAATATACATCAGATGAATTCCTTGAATTTTATGAACAACATGGCAGGAAAAGGCAGGTTTTAAGTGGCACTCCCACAGTGCGTTGAGCGTAGCGAAAGAATGAATAGAACAGTTCAACAAATGGCTAGAGCTATGCTTGATGATTCCGAAACACCTGACACATTTTGGGGAGAAGCGGCACATACAGCGGTAAATATTCTTAACAAGGCACATGTTCGTGTAAATAGTGATAAAACTCCATATGAACTTTGGTATGGTAATCCTCCCACTGTGAAGCATTTTAGAGTTTTTGGAAGCAAATTCTTTATCAAAAATAATGATGAAAAACTTGGCAAGTTTGAACCCAGAGCAAATGAAGGAATACTTCTTAGTTACTCCTCTAGGAGTAGAGCATATAAATGTTACAATAAAAGACTTCGAAAGATTGTTGAATGTATTGATGTTGTTATTAATGAGTCTCCTGAAGCTCCAAAAGAAGAAAAACAAACAACAGATGAAGACGATGATGACGTATATCCTCCTACATCAAATAGAAATGATATAGACAGTGAACCCAATGAAGAACCCGAAGATGATTTATCTGAAAAGTCTCCATCCAGATATGTTCAAAAGAATCATCCAGAATCTCAAATTTTGGGAGAAAAGGGATCGGGTGTACAAACAAGGACTCTTGTGGGATCTTCTAGCTATCTGGCATTTCTATCCACTATTGAACCATAAAATGTCAATCAAGCCAGCAAAGATGAATGTTGGATTCAAGCCATGAATGAAGAGCTTGATCAAATTGAAAAGAATCACACTTGGGAATTAGTACCAAGACCTCATGACAAAAATGTCATTGGAACTAAATGGATATTCAAAAACAAGTTAAATGAGAATGGGGATGTTGTAAGAAATAAAGCTAGACTTGTTTGCAAGGGGTATACTCAACAAGAAGGTATAGACTTTGAAGAAACTTTTGCTCCTGTAGCTAGACTTGAAGCCATAAGAATGTTTCTTGCTTTTCAAGTTTTCAACAAATCAAAGTTTATCAAATGGATGTCAAATCTGCATTCCTCAATGGTGATCTAGAAGAAGAAGTTTATATAGAACAACCAGAAGGATTCATTTTGGGAAATGATGAAAATCTTGTTTGTAGACTTAAAAAGGCTCTATATGGTCTCAAACAAGCTCCAAGGGCATGGTATTATCGTCTTGACAAATATATTCATCAACAAGGATTTTCAAAGGGGTCTGCTGATAGTAACTTATACACAAAAATTGAAAATGATAAACTATTGATTGTGGTTGTATATGTTGATGATATCATTTTTGGAAGTAATGAAGAATCTATGAGTCGGAAATTTGCTTCTGTCATGCAGCAAGAATTTGAAATGTCTTTACTTGGGGAACTAACATTCTTTCTTGGCTTGCAAGTGCATCAAACTACAGATGGTATATTCTTATCACAAGCAAAATACCTTAAGCAAATTCTGAAGAAGTATGGCATGGAAGAGTGCAAACCTATAAGTACACCAATGATAATCGGATGTAATCTCAGTTCTCATGATGATTCTCCCACGGTGAATCAACCAGAATATAGATCTATGATAGGAAGTCTACTTTATCTCACTGGGACTAGACCAGACATTATGCATGCAGTTGGGATTTTTGGACGATTCCAAGCTAATCCAAAAGAGTCTCACCTTCAGGTTGTCAAAAGAATATTCAAATATCTACAAGGAACTCAAGACTTTGGACTATGGTATCCAAAGAATGCTGATCTTACTCTTCATGCTTACACTGATGCAGATTGGGCTGGAAATTTTGATGATCGGAAAAGCACTAGTGGTGGTGCATTCTATATGGGGCCCCGGTTAGTTTCTTGGTTCAGCAAGAAGCAAAACTCTATTGCCTTATCTACAGCAGAAGCAGAATATGTGGTTGCCGCATCATGTTGCACTCAACTTCTTTGGATGATGCAAACCTTACAAGACTTTCAAATCAAATGTTCACCTCCTATCTCCATTATGTGTGATAATACAAGTGCCATCGGTATCTCAAAGAATCCTGTTATGCATTCCAAGACCAAGCACATTCCCATCAAGTATCACTTCTTACGTGAACAAGTGCTTGAACAAAAGGTGAAGTTGGAGTATGTTCCCTCCAAAGAACAAGTTGCTGATATATTTACCAAACCTTTACCCAGGGAAGTGTTCGAATATCTCAGACAGAAGCTGGGAGTTGTCTCTGCCTCTCAGAAGATCAGATCTACTTAATTTAAAAATATTAAATTGGATACGCGGATTTCCTGAAGGACAGTCATGTATATACGCGAGTTTATAGATAGAAAACTGCGTATGGGTGTTTGCTGACAAAATTTTTCTGGGTTAGCATTCTTCAGCACAGTTGCAGTGTTGTTGGGTATCTCTGGTGATGTTCCAACTCTCATATTTCTGTGTCATTCTCTAATGATTCTGACGAAGATGCCTTGATGATTTGTTGTTGAAAGTGTTCAGGATGCATAAGCTAAGGGGGAGCATTGGTCATGTGGAAGGGATGCATTGTTGGCATTCTAATTATTTGTTGTAATTTGATCTCATTCTTGAGAATATTTGATCTTGATTTTATAAGTCATTTTTGTAATTGATGTAAAAGGTCATGTTGAGACCCATGATGTAAAATTGAAATATTCAGTCATGTAAGGACTTGATCAAATGTGTAAACCCACTTGGTTGGGTACTTGAGTCACATATGTAAATCCACTTGGTTGGATCATTGATGTAAGTATGAGTCCTTGGTGATAGGAAAGGTCATAGAGTCATGTACTTCATTGAAAAATATGTTTGAAGATTCAGCGTGAACTCAGGGGGAGCATGGTCACTTCAGTGCACATCATATCTACAGAGCTCTTCTTTCTACAAGAGAAGAAAAACCTTGTTTTGGTTTTGATCCGCCCTTTGCCCTTGATGTCAAATGGGGAGAGTATCATGGTGTTTGAATAATGGTTATAATCAATGTATCTATCTGTTGTGGTGATCAAACACCATCATGGTTATCATCAAGTCCAAAGGGGGAGATTGTTGGCAATATGATGCAATGTGTTGTCCTTGATGGCAACCTACTTGATGAAGTTGTATTTGAATAGCAACCTATGTGTTAAATATGTAAGAATGATGTATCTACAGTTCAGTTGAGATGTGACAGCCGGAGAAATGATAAATATAATGTCACAATGTATACGCGAGTTTGTAAAGGCCAAGTCGCGTATGCACGCGGATAAGTACGTCCCAAGTCACGTATGCCCTTTTGCGCTCCAAATTTATAATACCAAGGGGCATTACCATGGTTTTGGCACACAGTATTGAGCGTTGTATGGTTTATTTGATTCCGTCCAAGAATACCATCGAAATTTGTGTGGTTTTCGCTCATGGTATTGGTAAAAGCTAAATCTATTTAAGGAGAAGAAGATCATAGCGCAATGTGTGCAAGTGAAAGGGTTGTTAATAAATAAATCTCTTTAAGAGATATCTGCATGGTTGAACTTTGTTATTAATTGATAGATCTGAATCTATGATGCACCTATGGGTATGATGAAGGTTCAAGATCTCTAGATCTAGAAATGATGAATCTCTAGGATGATCTGCAAAAGAAATGATGAAGACCAGGCGCAAGACTGATGAAGAAATTGAAGAAATCTGGGTAAGTTTATAGATCTGGTCTGTTCTGCAAAGTTTATCTTTTACAGATCTATACGCTAGTTTGTCTCGGTAAAAGCGTGTATATACGCGGGTTCCCTTAATAAAAGACGCGTATGGAAGTTAGGGTTTCTGAAGCTTATTTACAGATATTACTTCTGTGATTTATGTTTTCTCTCTACTGTCGGTTAATGAAGTCTACTTGAAGTTCTGGGTTGATTGAATATGATGTATGCTGCTCATATGATAATGAAAAAATCTAATCAATGATTGAGAAAACATGATGAGGGAAGAATGATTGTCTAAACAGTTCTGCATGGATGATAGATTGTCTGAACATAAATCTGATTTCAGATCTGAATATGAGTCTGAACAAAATCTGAAAGAAAGCATACACAGAGGTATACGCTAGTTGGTGAAAGGAAAAGTGTGTGTATACGCGGATTCGATAAATAAAAGTCGCGTATTAATTCAGAATATAAAGATGAGTATGCACTGAAGCATACGCAGGTTGGTGTGCAGAAAAGTGTGTATGTACGCGGGTTCAGTAAATAAAAACAGCGTATGGTATCTGAACTAATGGTTGTTCAAGGTTGAATGTGTATCTGATTATCTACTCTGAAGTCTGGGTTATTTCTGATATTCTGGTTACAGTGGTATTGTTGTTCTGATTGAAGTTTTGGGTAATGTATGGTTGTTGATGTTAAGGGGTTGTATTGAAGTTGTCTTGATCTAGTATGAAAATTGATGAAACATGGTCTGCAGTGGATCTGAGGGTTGAAGCCTTCAGTATGAAAGTAGAAGCTTTCAACCAGTAGAAGCTAGTGTTGAAGTCAAGGGGTCGAAGCTCCCTTCCAGGAGAGACTGGTAAACGAGATCAGGGGGTTGGAGCTCCCTTCCAGTTGTAGCTGGAAAATGAGAGAAGGTTGCAGCCTTCGGCAGGTAGAATCCTGCGTACTGGTATAAGTTTGTTTCAGTACAATGTTGTAAAAGGTTTTCTATATAATAAATATTGCATACAGAGACGACAGCAGCGGTGGTTTTCTCCCGAATTGGGTTTCCACCTTAAATATTGGTGTTCATTTGTGTGATGCTTTATACTGTTGTTTACTGCTCACAACTTCTGATTATCTAGCACTATTCATAACTGATAAATCTGTTTAAAAGACTGATTCTCTAAATCTGAAAGATAAATCAGTATACGCTAGTTTCCTTCTATATTTCCACGTGCATACGCTAGTCCAGTTCATAAAAACCACGTATGGAAATCTACTCAAATAAAAAGTAAAAAAATTTCAGTCAGATCTAAATACTGATTCACCCCCCTCTCAGTATTTTTTCTCAACACCCTCTTTGTGTCTGTCACAGTACTTTCAACTTCATTTTCATAGTCTATGAGAACTCACTGGCCTCATCCTCCCACGACTTCATTCAAGCTGTAATTATTTGCTCCTTCCGACACAGCTCATCGAATTATTCTTCCAATAATTTACCCTCTTGGAGATGGGTATACCACTGCATTGGCGCTAAGGTCTTTGTTGTGATCTTAATCTAGTCCATCTACTCTAGCTTTTATATTTTTCACTTGAGGGTCCGCCTGAAGTGAGGCCCATACGTCATACGTTCACACACTCTTTTATATGGGACTCAATCTATTATGTGGCAGCTCTGAGCTCTATTGCATGCTTCTCCCAGACTTCTGGTGGAGTGGTCAGCTGCAATTACAATACAGCTCAACTATCTTCATATGTAATTCAAGGTGCACTTCATCGACCTTGGCTTTGGATTCCTTTACTGTTGTCACTAGCTTTGCCACTTTTTCTTCTTGCGTTGTTGCAACTTAAATCTAGAGCTCTGGTAGCTCACTTCAAGCCTTAGATATTTATTCCTCCAGCTTTTGTCAATGCGTATTCTATGCCTCGTGCTCTCGTACTGCCAGATGTTTCTCCTCGGCCATACTTTGTCGTTGCCACTGAACATCTTGAATGACTACAAGAACTCATTTCTCTTTGATCTTCAATTATTCGAAAATGCCCTGGTGGAACTCATGCAAAGCTTGTAGTGGCAGTGCAGAAATATTCAGCTTCATGTTCTGCCAGTGGACCACCTACTTCAATTACTCTTTCGCATCAAAACTCAATGTGCCTACAGGGATCAACATTGCACCTATATCTGTTGTCATAGCCAGCTCATGCTCAAGTGTGCTTGCACCTACTTGTGCCCCACCCATCTAAATCACGCTCGCTTGTAGCCTGCTCACTTGATGCACACTCGCCTACACAGTGCTCGTCTGAACCTGCAAGTCCTTTAGGCCCTTATGGACATTAGCCAACACCTTCTTGTACTGCACTTCAATATTACCCCGTAGGTGATTAGTGAATTTCATCACAGTATCTCCTATCTCGTCGAGGTCCCCCTCATTGACAACCATTTCTTATCGGATGGTGGACCTATCAGACTTCACTTTCTTCCTTGTGTTGCCCTTGCGTGGTTGTTGTCTTTTGGTAGTAAAATGGGAGGGGGTGTTGAATGGATCCATAATTTTCTCATTGCCCTGAGCATCACCCCCTCTTGTCTCAAGAATCTTTGTCTATGTCAAATTATTTTGTTATCTTTGTTTAAGACACGAATGTAACTTTCTTTTGAAGCTTTTCAGTGTCCTTTCCCTTCTTTACAAGGGACTTCGCACCACTCATCCCTACCTACTTCGTGCCTTCAGTAAGTAGAGTTAACTAATCGCTTGGCCATTCGTTGATGATGGCTTCAACATCCTCTTCTTCTACTAGGTACGGTAGCTCGTACCAGACTCCAACGAGGTCCTTCTTTGCATGGATATGAACGTGATGGAAGTCATCTTTGAACTCTGCGGTCTTCTGATATTGGTCCAAGATACTTGGTGACAGATGGGCCTTTTGGCTAATTACCATATGCGGACTCATCTCAAATCCCACCCAAAATATATTTTTTTCCATTACACTGGTCGACTCCTTAGAATGCCACATCGAGGCATATCTGGCAGCCTCGCACAGATATGGGTCCGTAATGTTGAACTGCGACTTCTCGGGCTTCCTCCAAGCCATCAGTGCCATTAATAACAAGAGCCACACGTAGTGGAACTGCTTGCCTTCTTCTTGAGTTTCCCTGCAATCTACTAGGAACCCGTGACATAGATAACCTTCCCAATTATAAACTATACCTTTGGTGCACTCTTCAGCTAAATATAACACCGGCGCAGAAAACCCCTCTAAGCAGCTCTTTCTCAAGATTTTCCCAGCCAAAATGTGTGCGTTAAAGCACATAGATCTATTAGATATGGAGTTAATTGAATAACCCTAGGTTCCCTTTGTCAGACAGAAATATTTCTTCATCTGTTTTGCGAGTTGCTTGTCCTGATATTTGCCCACAAATTCTTCTACGAGGTCCAAGATGACACAAGGAAGGGTCGTAATATTCCTTATTAGCATCGCATCAATAGTTATCTTCTTCCCTAACCACAAACATTCGTCATGCACTAATTCCAGTAGTTGGTGCATACAAATAGTGTTGATGACACTTCGCCCGAAGTGTGGAACATACATCATGTTCAGTATCTATGCATCCTAGATACCAGCCACCCACTTCATTGATTCCAATCACATGACTCTTCCTTCATAGGATTGTTGGCACAGATACCGTATTGGCTCAAACTGTGGGTATTTACTATGATCGTTAAAGTCTCAATACTCCATACGTAGTTGGGGCACCTTGCCTAGTAAATCCCCTTCAAAGGTCACTTCATCCAGAATCAATGGAATAAAGTCTCAAGTCTGGATCCTTTGTCAACTTCTTAGCATACGGCTTCCATGGCAGAATATATGAAGGCAACATAGAGATAGGTTCTACCTCCTTGGCATCAAGTTCCTCTGGGTCTACTTCTTCTTCATTCGACTCTTTGATCTCAATAGCCTTCTTTTGTCGGTCTTGGGCCCCCTTTCTCCATTTTTCCTTAGGAATTTTCTTTTGGGGTGATGAACTTAAAACTGCCTTCTTTGGCTTTGTGAATGGAGCCACGCCTGAAGTGGTCTACCTCATGGTTGACCTCAGCCCTGTGACAGTTTCTAGTGGCATAGCCATCATTGTGTTGTCTAGACCTGACCCTGACTGTGCGTTTGAGCCTTGCCTTTATCAATGCTTCCCTAAATGCTTCAAAAATGTAATCCGACATGCAATATATTACTCGGCACTCTTGAAGACACTAACTCTCACTTCTAAATATTAGTGGAAAAATTATTCGAATGGGGAGTGGGATGCCAGATTTATAGTGAAATTCAAATTCAAACTCCATCATCTCCTTCAAATACTCCTCATAAACAAAAATTTGGTGGCAGATCCTCCCAGATATTCCCATTAATTGCATCCCTCCCGCTCCTTTTAAGTTCCAAGTCATTTTCCAATCAACTGTGGTTGTTCCAACGGTCACTTTTTGGACTAAATTTTCCAACCTCACCCCTTCAGCACAATCCTACCTCCCTCAGCGCAGTCCCCTCCAGTTGTGTGGATTCTATTATATCGCATAGTACTTCGACCTTTTTGCCACCACCCTTTGGTAGAATCATTTATATTCTGACGCTCCCTTTCAAATAGGCACCTGCAGATCTCCTTTCCCAACACAGACTTTTTTACCAGCTATTTCAAAGCGGACTTATCGTAATATTCATGGGCTTGTTCCAACTACGTAGCCCAATCAGGTTGTACCGGAGTCCTTAGCTTAGTGGTAATTCGGAATACTCCTTCTTTGACCTCTTGAAGTACATCATTGATATGCTCCCAACCATCAGCGAAGCCATAGGTCAATAAGAAACTTTCAGTCATCGCGTACCAATTTTTGGTACCATGGTGCAGGTCGATTTCTAGGTACCACAATTGAGGTATCGTACCCAAGGAATGAAATAACTTATGCACCCACTCTGGTTGACGCACTTTGCGCCAAGTTGTAGTCCAGCGAGATAAATTCTCGCGAGTATATTGTTGACCATCATACTCATGTGTGATATTCATATCTATATGACCAAACCTGAGCCTTATCAATTCTCCTAAACTTTCTTTGTGGACGCCCCACCATCGAGTTGGAGTGGACCTTGATGTGAAGTCTAAGGCTTCACATCTCTGCTCTTCCGGTACCTTCTACTCTAATTTTTCCAAAAATAGAACAACATTCCCTGTGCCATCATAAAAAGGTGATCCATGCACCTCTGATCTAACATAATGAAATTATTTGGTAACCCTGTTACATCGATTCGTAGTTACTTCATGCAAGTGATTATGCCAATGCTCTAATTCTTCATCGGAATCTAAAATGCACAAACTATCGCACTCCCAACATATTCTTCCATCCACGGTGGGATTAATCTAGTATCCATCCTACGTAGTAAGTTATAGATCTAATCAATATCAGTATCCCCGTATTCATGTTGGACAGGCTTTGTATAGCACGCACCTTCAAAGGGATCCAATGGCACAACAACCCTAGTACCATGCCATTCAAATACAATATGTCTATTCTTCAGGTTGATTATAGCATCCATATCATAAGCCCAATCAAATCCTAGCAATTCAGGCTAGGGATTTACATCGTCAACGATCTCAATAGCTTCAAATTCGATTAACACACTTGCTCCATCAATATCTATGTTGATGCCCTACAATCAGCCCATAGGAATGATCTTTTGTTGATTTTCCATCCTCAGCTGAATCGGTGACCATTGCAACTTAGGTCTTCCCATCTGCTCCCATGTCTATTTTTCCAAAAGGTTGGCATCTGATCCAAGATCTAGAATGACTTGATCCATCTCATAATCTCTTATTTGCACAGTCAAACACATCTCTCGGTCAGTTCTCTTCTTATTTTTATACTCTTTGTTTACTGTGCATTGTTCCAATCGCGGCTCTTCCTTGCCAGCACAGTTATCTATCAGCTCCTGCAATCCTTGTACAACATTTTGGTCCCTGAGAAATTTCATACATGTCTGCAAGAAGGATTCCAAAATGGACGGATCAGCTTCCTTTTCTTCAGTATTATCCTCAGGCTTATTCTTCAGCGGAAATAGTTCTCTCTGCACGGTTGATGTCGAAGCTTTAGGAGTCATAAATGTCTCCTTCGCTTCCATGAATGTCTCTTTCTCGTGCTATATATTAAACCCAACATTCATATCTTCATCCTTCCGAACCCATGTCTCCGTCACAGGCCTCTTTCCTTCTGTGTGGTCTTCTCCAGTATTCACACCACTGCGTGTTACTATGTTAATGCTTGGATCTTCCTAGCACAGTTCAGCCCTCATCATTTGTATGTTCTAATACGGCTTCTAGTTGCACTTATGCTACATTTTAGCCAATAAAATGGGGCAATCTTCGATTTCATGACCAAATTCTTGACAATACTTACAGGTAGGTGCAGTAGGATTCTGACAATCCTTGGAAAAATATCTAGGTTGTCCGTATTTGTAACATATGATCTTCCCCTCATCCACGCCCAGTGCCTCCTCCTTTGCCACACCCTCACGCCTAGAAACCTCCTCGTGTTGTTGGAAAACTCATAGCTTTGCTTCCTTCTACTTGCATTCGATATTCACCAGGACTGTGTTGCATCATTAGATCGTAGCTTCGACAATGCTGTTCATCATGTCCCACTGAAATACAATATTTATAGAATAGATGCTTTGGCAATCTGATACCCTCAAATTTATATTTGATACACCATAATTCCACTCTCATATCAGGTCTAACCTCCTTTCCCTTCTTTAGATCTTGGAGCTCCATATGCAAGCTTTCCAACTAAGTTTGAATATGTTGAAATCCTACACTTGTATTAGCTACCAGCAGATCTTCAAGCTTCATCGCTATTTCTAGCACTTCCGCCTCGGTTGCAATCTTATATTATGATAGCAATAATCTAAGATGAGGCAACGGTGCAGCAATGAACCATTATTTATGTTTTTCACACAATCTGACTTAGCAGTGTTTTAAACCTACTTACTTTTCACACAATCTCAGTAACCAATTTATTATTCTCTTTGATCGTTTTCATACACTAGGACTGCAACTTTGGTTTCTTGAACTTATCATTCAATGAAGTCTTTGTCTCAGCCAATGTATCATTTGCGTTTGTCGTAGTATATTTCATGTACTAGGACAACGCTCTTTCTTGCAGTGTTGTAACCAACTGTGCTTTCTTCATATTTTCATATGTAATATTCTATGACCTCCACATTTCTTCTGCAAAAAACTAGAACTATTCATGATCATATGATCCCTTGAACATGGGCATCTTCAGTGGTTGGACCATGGTGAATGGGGCAGGTGGAGGTGGAGGTGGAGGAATGAACTGGGGATGGGTGGTGATGGGGGTGGAAGGTTGGGGAATCTCTGCAGTGTTATGATGACTTTCGTATCTTAGAAACACACTTATCGGGGTAGTGGGGTTGCTTTCTCCTCATTTAGACCCAAACAGTGAACTATATTCCATTTCGACATAAGTACCCCAATTTTTCATAAATCTTATACCACTTCCCATAGCACCAAGTTCTCTTTCTCCAAACATCGATCTGAGCACATCTAAAGTAAACCCTTCTGATGCAATAGCATTTTAATCCAGAACTTCAGGGATTTTAAGTACTTCCCTCGCGGACCTTTGAAAAAGTTGCACTCTTCTTCGTTATGGGACACAGATGTGTCAATCACGAACTTAGTAATAAACCCTCCCAGGATACTATCATTCCAGCAATCAACAACTCTCACGATCTTGTTATTAGTCCTCTTCAACTATCTAATCAGCTCTGGTGTCCACGCAGTAGGCATATTATTGAAATGGCTCATCTGTGTAGGTAGTCTTGATATCCACTCCTACAAATCACTAGCAAACGACGAGAAAAATATCTCGTACTAATCTATATAGATATACTTTTGTAAACAATGTTCAGTAGAGATGTGCATATTTATGTTTTCTTGCACAAAAAACTCATGTTCTTTTAGATATATCCAACCTTGAATCTATTTCTTAGATGAATGCCACATCAAGCTATCCCTTAGTGAGATCCAAGTCCCGGCAACAGAACCATTTGTTGGCTTGATGGGGCCTAGACCCAGGTTCATATATGGTTGCACGAACCAACAAAACCCACTATTACTGGCCCTTTTGGCAACGATCTGCTGTGCAGACCAAAGTCTCACTCGAGGTAGTATAGGGGAATGCTAGAACTAGGTTTCTGTATCCAGAGGGACAGTGGAGTGTGGCTTTATGGCTTCTCTTCCTTTATATAATTGGTAGAGATTCATAGAATAGATCTATCAACTATACAATCATTGTTCAACACTCCATTTGAACTCACTTGCAAGCTGTTGATCTTACTTATTCATGTATAAAGAAATGTAAGCAACCATAAAATGAACTTCACTATGCAATTATAGATCAGATTCCTTACTTACCATATATAATCATAAACAAAAATTAAAGTAAACACATCAACAAAAACACAAATATATCTTCAAATTTATTTCATTAATATTCATATCTTTCTCATACATTCAGTTCCCCCATATGCACTCAGCTACAGGAGTCTGTGCACTCAGCTTCAAACTTCCTAAGGTCTTCGTGCACTCAACTGCAAGAGCCTTTCCTCTAACCCAAAACCATAGACTCTAACTCAAAACATTCTTACATCCAAATGCATCTCATCAATTCTACCATCATATATTTTCTATGACTTCTATCTAGACTCCTTATATAGATTTTGCATTTACAATACCATGGTTCACAAACCATTGGCGAAGTTCAACGTTCATAAAATACTCCCATCCCATTACAAATAAGGGGCTATAACCCACCTCAAAGCCCCTAAGACTCAAAATGGAACTTTGTGTTGTGCACTCCACTCCTCGATCTGTAGATTCTTTCTCCAAATTCTTTCTTCAATGGGTCCCATGTCCAACAAGAAAGTAGCGATTTTCTAGTGTTGAAACTAAGAGACACTACCAGCGAAAAAGAAATAGGAAATATTTCATGCCGAATAAATTTAATAAGGAAATTCCTCCTACATTCGATGGAGAGGTGAGAAATGTCAAGGAAGTACTAGCATGGCTACTAGGAATGAAAAAATATTTCAAGCTGCATGATTACTGTAAAAATATGAAGGTGAGAGTCTCCACTTTCATATCAATAGATAAGGCTAAAATATGATGGGAAGACCTGAAGAATTTCAAGAATATTAAAGAGGAGCTCCACTAGAGCAGGTTTGAGAGATATTTTCAAGAAAATTACTTGTATGAAAGGTACTATGACAACAATTCTAAAGAATTTTATGAGCATAAGTTAGGGTATTTGATAGTTGATAAGTATACAACCAAATTTTTGGACCTGCTGAAATATGTGCCTTACATTAAGGATAAAGATAGAGATTCAAACATATCTTAGTGGACTTCCATAAGAATTTAGGAACAAAATAGAGTCTGGTGAGCCATAAAATCTACAAGATACCATTAGGAAAATTAAGTCTTGTTATGATAAATCCAAGCACAACTCTGAGGTCGTGGTTGATTGGAAAGCAAAAGGAAATCTTAGCTTAAGAGAAAGGGGTAGAAAGTGGCAGGACCTTTTGCATGTAGGAATGTGAGTTTTACCACTCCTACAAGGGGTGAGTCTTAGCTGAGATCTACTACTTCTAATTAAGACTAACTCTCCAATACTATAAGAGAGGAAATAGAGAGGTCCAATAGAAAACCCATAGAGTGTTGGAAATGTGGGGAAGACCACATATGGAGGGATTTCCATTAGTTATAGAGGAACGGTCTAATATTGTACAATGTGGAGGAAGTAGAGACACTAAATGATGTGGATTCTAGCATACCACACATATATGTAGTGTTGGACAACAAGAAAGCTAATCATTAACCCCCAATGATCGAAATGGAAGGTACGATCAATAAGTAGTCTATTTCAATTTTGACTGGATATGGCCCCAATTTCAGTTATGTAAGTCCACAAGTTGCAAAAAGTGTGTGTTTAAAAGCATGGCCCATAACAGGTCATGGTTGATTTAGTTGGCCACGGGGACTGAGAAATGAATTGAACATGTGGAAAATTCATTTCCATTCATGCTAAACGACATGCCCATGAATGTGGATCTAAACCTATTATCGTTGGACTCGTATAACTTGTTGGCCATGATGGACTAGATAGCATCCCATAGAAAAAATTCCAACTACTACAGCAATTCAATATAGTTTCTCAATGAGGAAGGGGAAAAGATGACGTTGCATGGAAAGAGAAAACAAAAAACATTTTGGCAAATCAGTGTGCTACTGTTAAAGAGGTTCAAAAAGAAGGGGTGTGAATTGTAATTTGTCTAAGTGACTAGAGATTCAGAGGAAAATAGAGCATAATTGAAGAAAACCCAATAATAAAACAATTTAGTGATGTGTTCCCCAAAGATATCTTGGGACTGCCACCAAGGAGGTAAATCGATTTTTCAATTGAATTAATTCCAAGATCATCGCCAGTGTCAATGGATCCATATCGTATGAGTACACCAAATAGAGTAGAGTTGAAGTTGAAATTAAAAGTAATGTTGGGAAAAGGATATATAAAACCCCAACATATCACCTTAGTGAGCACTTGTATTATTCATGAAGAAAAGGATGACACATTGAGGTTGTGCATTGACTATAGGTAGCTCAATATGGGCATAATCCGAAGAACATATATCCTCTGTCAATTAATGATTATTTGTTTGACAATCTAAGAGGATTTTTGATGTTCTCGAAGATTGATTTGATATTTGGGTACCATCAGGTATGAATCAGAGATTAAGATATTAACAAGATGATATTTAGAACGAGGTACGAGCTTTATGAATTTGTGGTTGTGTCATTTGGACTCAAAAACTCCCCAACAATGCTTATGTTTTAAGATTGTATATGGACAATTTTGTGTTATTTTTTGTTGATGACATATTGGTTTATTCAAAAAATAAGGATGAGCATGAAAAACATTTATAAATAGTATTAAAATTGCTAAGGGAGCACAAACTCTATACCAAACTCATAAAGTGTGAATTTTCTAGTCATAGGTTCAGTATTTCGGACACATTGTTTCCAAAGGAGGAGTAGCAGTGGATATAGAGAGGATCAAAGTCATCATGGAGTCGTATATTCCTCAAAACATGATATAATTCAAATCCTTCATGGGATTGGATAGTTATTACCAGAGATTCATGCACAATTTCTCAAAGATTGGACATCCAATCACAATGCTCCAAAGAAGAGGAATTAAATTCCAATGGACCCAATATGTGAATCCAGCTTTGAGCAACTGAAATATTTTCTCACAAATGCATCAATATTGAATATAGTATACCCAGAAAAGGATTTTTTGGTTTGCATGGATTATTACAAGGAAGGACTCGATGGAGTCATAATGCAAGAAGGAAAAGTATTTTCTTATGAGTCAAGAAAGTTGAATGAGCATGAGTGAAACTATGTCACTCATGAATTGTGATTGGAAACAATAGTGAATGCATTGAAAATGTAGAGGCAATATTTTTTATGAATAAGGTTTATATTTATGTCAAATCATGAATGGATTAGGTATATATTTGATCAACCCAAGTTGAATGCAAGACAAGCAAGGTGGCTAGCTATGATTAGTGAATTTGATTTTAAAATAAAATATATCAAAGGTAAGGAGAACAGAGTGGTATATGAACTTAGTAGCACACAAAAAGTAGTATCATGTGGGAGTTATCAGTACTTGTAAGGTTGAAATTAAAGAAATGATTAAAGAAGCAATGCACCAAGATTAACACTACCAACAAGTGAAAGAGCACTTATAGCAAGAGCCTAAAGGGGAATTGAGAAAGAAATACTCCCTCACATAGGATGGATTAAAGTTCAAAGGAAGATGGTATATACCCTGTATGAGTGACTTGAAGAAATTCATTTCTATGAGTTTCATAAATACCATACTTTGTTCATCTAGGTTATGATAACAACTATGAAAAATATGTACTATTGGACATACATGAACAAGGATTTCATGGATTACATTACCAAGTGCCCAGAGTGCCAGCAAGCAAAAGTGGAATGTCGACATCCAAGGGGATTGCTATAACCAATCCCATCCCTGATTGGAAGTGTTAAATCATTTCAATGGTCTTCATCACTGGGTTTTCAAGGAAATTTTGGTAGTATGATGCCATAATGGTGGTGATAGATAAGTTGAGGAAGGTAGCTCATTTTGTTGTTATTATATGCATTGATAAGGCAAGTGATATTACTCAAATTTTCATAAAAGAAATAGTGATATTACATTGTGTACCCAAGAATATCATCTTGGATAGGGATTCCAAGTTCACCTATAAGTTTTTGAAGGTGTTGTCTACTGGTTTTGGGATAGAGTTAGCCTTCATCACATCATACCATCCTCAAACAAACGAGTAGACTGAATGAATTAACATGGTGCTAGAAGACATGCTCAAAGAGTATGTTTTGCATCATCCTAAAACATGGGAAGATTTTCTTTCTTTGGTATAGTTTCCCTACAACAATGTGTACCAAGAATCATTGAAAATGAATATGTTTGAATATTTGTATGGTAGAAAATGCAACACATTGATCAGCGGCAAGGATCCAGTGAATAGGGTCCATACCGCGTCAAATATGCTGAAGGAAATGGAACGGGAAATAGTTGTTATAAGAAATAAATTGAAAATAGCTCAGGACAGGAAAAATAATTATGCAGATCAGCAGAGATTGCATAAAGAGTTCCAAGTGGGGAAACATGTTTACCTATACATCAGGCCGAGGAAAAGTTCAATAAAGGTTGGGTCTTATTCAAAGCTACAACCCATATTTTTTGGACTATTTTAGATCATCGAAAGAGGCGTTAGTGGCCTACAGATTGGCCTTACCACCCACAGTGCAGACTCATGTTGTCTTACACATTTCTTTTCTTATGAAGTATGTACATGATATTAATCATGTCATTGATTGGTCTATGATACAAGTGGAATACGGGGAAGAATTCCACCCAGAACCATTGTGCATTTTGGATTAGAGGTGGATCATGCTCTATAATAGATTAATTGAGCATGTGAAGGTGTAGTAGAGGCACTTTGGACTAGATGAAATTGATGGAACTCCAAATTAAATACAAATTCAGACCCTGTTGTAGTACTCAAAAACCCCCCCATTTATTTTTATGTTATTTAAATAATAAATAATGCGGACCCTTTTTAAATCCTAATAAAATTCTTTAATTCCAATAAAAATAAGGCGGTTTTTTAATTTTTGTAAATAACACACCTTTTCTCTTGAGGACCTCCCTTATCGGAACTTTCATATCGGAGATTAACCAGATAAGTGTTATCATTCATAAAATCCAACAGGCTTTTATTATTTAAAATGCATTATTAGAAGGATTCTATCGAAGCTCTTTAATACCGTAACATCCCTTATAATAAAGTTACGATAAAAGCATTCCCCCGATCAAACGTTCCTGATATCTAAATACAAAGCTACATAGGTGCTTATTTTTTAATATTTTTAAAAATTCGACCCCACCATTCTATGTGGCACATCAGAACTCCAACATATCGTAACTTTTAAACAAGGCACCATTACAAAACCTCTCATAGCTAATAGCTCTGATACTCCTCACCTCAAATAGTCGATATCTCTGCTACTCATCCCCTCTGATATCTCAATCCTCTGATATTCCCCTCTCACTACTTCAGAATATTTATATTGGATGTCTATCTTTAAAATCTCTGATATTTCATTCTCTGATATGAAAACTTTGATGTATCTTCCTGCCTACATTCATAACCATTATATCTTTGAAAAATATATATCGTAAGTCCCGAAGAGCATAAATTTTAAGGTGTGACCATAGGATTTCTCCGATAAAAATCTTCTGATATGCTGACATGTAAAGGGCCCACGTGAATTCATGTTTATCATTTAATTGCTAAAAGTAATGAAATTATGGTTTCTTGAAGTTCTAAACAAATTAATCATTACATCTTGGTACCATCATGATTTTCTCTTAAATACATAAATCGTTATAGAAAATAGTTATTTGCGTTGAGAACTCTCTAGTAAAGAAATTATCGCTCATTCTTGTGTTTTCCATTTCATGCCAATCCTGATAAGAAAAGTTTAGTAGATATGTCTAAGGAAACTAAAGCAAGAAATAAACATGTAGTTTAACAGCAACCGAGGGCTCCTCCAACAAAACCACTGAAATTCCTATATTGTTTTTTGAAACAGTCTGCACTTCAGATGTTGGAAGCTCCTCTTAGGAATCTATCTATATGCTTTTTGAGAATGAATCCCGATGCGGGAAAAAGAATGGTTACAGCGAATGATTCTACCCTGGTCTCTAGTTCTACTTATAACAATGTAGCCAATACATAGGATTACAACCCAGCCCAAAATCCTTCCTTATACAAACATGATCAAATGGGTTGTTAACAATGTAAATATTGAAAAAATTATTTTCCTCACACAGAGGAAAATATTCATCGGTTCACTCAATAGCAGTTATTTGAGCACAATGTACCATTTTCCACAGCCTTAGAAAAAATATGACAAACAGTTTGTAGAGAAATTCATGAAATGACATGATCATCCATCAGAACCCACAAGAGGTTGGAGAAGAAATTCGGACAAGCATAAGCGAGAAGATAAGGGTATGTATGTTATTGCTTCCCTTGTTGGTCCATACTATCAAATAGTTGCTATGTTATGTATAATCTATGCTTAGCCTACTACACAAAAATTCCCCGAATAATGGGTAGTACTCATTGACGTTGCCTCTAATGGCTATATCATTGATTGGGGAAATATATTATCTGACAACATAGCCACTCACTTCTTGATTTATAGGAACAAGCGTAATTTTTCACAAAACATAGTTCATCATTTTTATATGAGTGCCTACATAATGGATTCTTTGTGTTTCACCTCTGATTTTACCTCTATGGGATGGAAATGGACTTTATATGACCCAACCCATATCCACATATATCATGATATGCTTTGTGACTCAAAGTATCAACCTCATTTCTATATAATTTGTCTTGCAGTAATGTTTCCCATTCACCAAAGCATCAATAACAAGAAATCTCCTAGGGTTTCTTAAGAAGCTGAAAATGGCCTCTATCAATCGGAAACTGGTTTGGTGAAGATTCATTTACCTATGTCTAAATATTTTGTAGTCTTGCAAAACCCCATGTTTTATCCGTATATGTTCCTGAAAAAATTATTGCCCGAGAAATAGCATACCAGAGCATAGGTCATGCTCTTTCAAAGGTCTTAAAAGATGCCAAAAAGACAATGTGGCCTATTTTTCCTATTTATTGTGGTGCATATGCTCTAGATAATTACAAGCATTCTTGTCTTGAAATTGATGATATTCAGAGCTTAGACTTCCCAAATATTCCTAATAGGCAGTATAATCCCAATCAAACTGCCAAAAAAGTCACAGCACAGTCAAGTATCAGGAAAATTTCTCATGAGCCAGATAAGTTTGATGACTTATTCGAAAAATACTCTACCTATTCACTAGTTTTGAAACTAGTAGCAGCACAGTTGACTCTAGAGGAGATAACTTAATACAACCAGTACAAGGAAAAAAGGATTGCTAATTTTCCTATGGTTTCATTGAAGCTTCACACAGCAATATGATGTTATAAATACTAGTTCCACATAGACTATTGATATTCCTTAGACAAAAGGGACAAGTACTTCCTCCTCTTCTAAGGCTAAAGAATTTTTTCCTAATAATAAGCTTGATGCAATATGGGAGAAATTCAATCTTGTTATTAAAGATACAGGGCCTCGGGATCTTAAGACTCCATCACAGGAAAGAGGCTTAGACACTTCTAAAACTGTATAGAATACCTCGCTTACTATTGGGGCTTCTGATAAGCCTTTAGAGATTGATTACACAGAGATCATACCAACATGCCCAACCTTTGAGGTCATTTTAAGGGTTGAAGAGATTTCTCCCCTTGACAGATTCTACAGTCCTCAACATAATTTGTTGTTAAGAGACAAAGAAAGAGAAGAAAATTGATCAATTCCAGACCTTTTTCCCTGGAAACACTTCTTTTGAATTAGTATGGAAAGGTTCACAGTCAACCCCTACATAGGATCTCAGAAGACTCTCACAGTTCGCAATATCATATGCTACTGCCACTATAGATAAATCCATTGAAGTACAATAACATTTGAAAGAAAAGGATGACAGGATTTTGCAGTTGGAACAAGGCATTGAGAATGAGAATCAAATAATTTCTAAACAATCGTAGGGATAGCTTGCAAAACTTCAGAAGAATTTCAATTCCCTTCAACTTCAACATGAATCTGATTTCAAGATATGGGATGCTCAAATTTAGGAATCACAACACAGGATTGAACAGCTGAAAGTTAATCCTAAATATTTGACCAAGTTTAAAAGGGAAGTTGTAGAATTAAATACTCTATTCACTCAACAACAAGTCACTTTCTGTTATAAATTAGCTACCATTCATGATTTGTGTCAAACAACCAATGCATTGGTAGATCATTTGTCTGACTTAAGGACATACTTTGAAGATATTGAGGAGAAGATTTCAGGCCACATAACATGGCAAGATGGCGTTGAATGGAAATTAGTCGATATCCCAAGGATAGAGGAATAATAAAAGGAAATAATCTTCAAGGAATGGGAAATCTACCTCAAAAACTCAGAAACAGCAATATTCAATGCAAGGCACATCTCCAATGACCTCATTGAATCCACTAGTAACATTTTACTACAGGAAAATATTATTCCAAACTTCCCCAAGGAAACCCTTCCCGATATCAAATTATTGACCAGAACATGGCAGGAATTGTCAAAGAAAAAGGTTAATAAGATTGAAAATCTATCAAAATTTGACTTAGAATGTCATTGGAATTTCTTAGTTAACCCTCATAGTTAATGGTTAATGCAGATATGATTATCTAACGCAACCACTCATATGCTACCAACACTTAGGGATGCTATATTTACTGGCCAAATGCAGATACTACCACATTATCCACCTGAACTGGAGCCCATGACAGATATTTACGAACTACGACAACGTATGGTAGGGTAGTCTTCAACAAAATCTTAGCCGAATTGTTACAACAAAATCTATAATTGTCTTATTGTTTTATTTTTAAGCATTGTTTGTTAAAACCACTTCGGAATTTTATTCTACTTTGCTATATTTGTATTTGATTAAAAAAATATAAATCCCCTTCATTTTAATGGAGAAGGGGTTCTCAATTTTGGAGAGAAAGCTTTTGTCTGCACTATTGTAACTCAAGTTATCTTAATAGAACGTTGAACCACTGCTATTTTCTCATGAGCATTGTTACAATATATTGGGTACTATTATCTGTATGTTTTTCATTTTCTTAAGAGTTAAATGGTTATTTGATTTAATTTTATCATATATGTGTTACAAGCAGTCATACATCTTTCACTTTTGCTATGTGTGATTGGAATCATATGATATATTTATAAAAAGAAAAATCATATATATGTGATAAGTTTTATTAGCAAATTTAATTAACTATTTAATTACTTTTAGCTATCATTCATTGTTTTAAATTCATAATCCTTTGATAATATACATTATCATATTGTTTATGAAATCCTTTTAGATCACATACATACATACATACATACATACATACATATATATCTATATATATATATATATATATATATATATATATATATATATATATATATATATATATTCCCGAGATAGATATTAATTTTAATTATTCATTGTGTTTCAAGTCTTAGTTACATTTAAACCATTATACATACATACCATCCTTTTATAATTTTGTTTAAATGGGAAACTGGTCCAACAATTTCAGTCGGAGCCACCAATCCAAACGGAAAAGGATATGCTTTAAGGTCCCGACCGGGTGGTTTTCCCCGATGTTGAGGCATACATTTCGAGCAATCAACATTTTTGTTGCTAGAAGGAGGGCCAACATACTATTAATGGCAAAAAAGTCTTCTTTGGAATATAAAGGCCATCTAAAGAGTTGTTCTCCCTCAAAATCCCCACCAACTTCAAGATCACATTGTTAATATCCAAACTCTAGATCTAAAGCTGTTCACTCAACCACTCCATCTCCTAGCTCAGTTCTAAGACAAAAAGGACACACTTCCACTCAGAAAAATCTTGTTTCAGAAACACCTGAGCTACAAATTGTGATTCATATATTGGAAGGAATTTCCATATCTAGAGAAAAGGTTTTCTAATCTAATTTTCTTAAGGAAGTATTTCCTCATCCTTTAAATCTTCTGGTGTTTTGACTAGATCCTAGAGTGAGAAACTTGGAATTAAACCATTTGGATTTCCACTAACCACTCATCGAAGAAGAAAAGATACTTTAATTAGAAGCAAAATATTCAGCTAGCGAGATCACTTAAACTTCTCCACTTCAAACTCCTTCTCTCAACCTCGTTTCTTCCCAAACTCCTTAACCTTCTTCCTATCATCCTCTTTCTCTCATTTCCACTCATTCCTCTCCTTCACAAAAAACCAGTACTACAATGGAATGATATTCAAAAGTAAATCCTTCTACAACCTCTAGCTCAAGTACAAACCCTACTGGACCTACTCCTCAAAGGATGGCTAATCAAACATGGAATAAACCATGGGCAGTTCAAATGGCACCACCATTACATCCTCTTCCTAAGAATCTAGAGAGATGGTTACCCAAATTTAATCCTGATGATGGCCTCCCTGCATAGGATGTAATATCCCAAAAGGGATAATTTAGTAATACTAAAACACAATATAATAATTGTAGCAAAGTAAATAATAAATCCAAATACACCATAAAAATGTAGAATAGCTGAGCCATTTTATTATATGGGAGATGGATAAACCAGTACAATAGTGCTCAAAATATGAGACACACAAGCCAAAGAGATGGCCTAGAACGACCCTGAAATGATCCCACAAGAGGGGTTGCGTATTTGTTGGATTGTTGGAAGGAAAAATTCATTGTCCCTGCTCTTACTATTGGGACTGCAATTTCCATAAAATTATAAATGTAGATCTAGGCATTTGGGAGCTCTAATGATGCTGAAAATTTATATTCAGGCTCTATGATGGATACCCAGAATAACCCAAAAAGGATTTTCCAGATCTATTAATCTAATAAAATCACCTTCTGAGGGCTTGCACATATACACTGTTGGGTATGCAGATCTGAAGCATAATATGATCACAGATGTCTGAAGTGTGATGTACAATCAAATCTATGCAAGAAGGGTTGATCCCTTCACTAGATCATCAAGCTAGAAGCTCAAGATCTAGCTCCTCCAACCTTCTCCACTAAATTTAACTGCTGCTACACAACTGTTGAAAAAAACTGTGCTGTCAAGGAGGGAGGCTCTCTAGCCTACTGCTAAATATGTCAAATAAGCTCAATAATGATGGAAAAAATGAATACAAAGTGAGGAGATGGTCCTCATGAGATTTCCATCTGAAATACTGGAAACTTCCTTCCTCCTTTGGATCTACAGGACTGGACTGCGCAATCCTTGAGGGGACTATTGTTGCATGGCGGTAAAATATAATGGCAAAAATGTCTGATATAGATCTGATGCTCTTGGAAGGATGAAATTTAAGAACAAGGTGAAAGGATGAATACTCCACCGATTTCCTATATGATATGCTAGAAACAACCTCCACCCCTCAAACCCTAATGCAGGAATGCATTATTCCTATGGTTGAATGAGCATATGAGAGTGGTATGAATATGGCACAAATGTTTGATGATGAATGGACCTCAATAGAAACCTTCGCATAGTAGGCTCTCGAAGTCCCCCATGGGTAAGGGTGGGATTTCCGCTCGGAAACACCTTGTGCTAAACAAAACTGCAGACTTAGCTAAACAGCATAAGCGTGCATAGAAATGTCACATGAAAAATCTAGATCTAAAAAAATCATAAATAATCATCTAAATTATGCCTCCTATTGTGCCTTCATCTTCATTATATAGATTGTGAGCCTTCCATAGCCCTAGCCCACCTCATAACTGTGTTGTACATGTGGCCACTAACCTCCTTGAAGACTACGTTGTCTCTCCATGATCTCCATCATGTCTGCATTTAATTCCCACTCTCTCCATCATGTGTGCACTAGATGCACCGCTTCCTCCACTATCTCATCATAAGCGATTTATGATCTTACTTTGAATGCACTATGATCTTAGATGACCTCCTCCAAGATCCTCATGATTTTGCACTAAAGATCCATGATCTCCACTCTTCCTTCATTTAAGAAGCTTCTCCACTACTCCATAATGTAGATATAGATCTGAAATATCCACATACACACATCAAAAGTGGATTTTATTAATCAATGGGGTTTTTGGGTCCCTCCACCCTCTTATTTACTTAATTAATTATGAAAATTAAGAACTCTAATATTCCAATTATCTTGTGGAAAATTGGGAATATTACAGTCCTTCCCGCAAAAATGTTGCTTGTCCTCAAGAAACTGAAAAAGTGGATGCTACAGCAAACATCCTCCCTCCAAATGGCATCCTCATATGGAAGGCCTCCCCATCTGTCACAATGTGTCATGTATGCCCAGCTCCAAAGCTACCTCTCTAGAATGTCTAGAATGGCCTCCAACTGAAAAGTTAGATACCCATCCTCATCAATGAATCTCTAAGTGGCAACCATATGATGTCCAAAGATCTCCTCTATACATGAGATACATGAAATGAAGTGTTTTCTTCCCAAAGTGGAAAGTCCCAGCTCATGAACTATCTCTCCAACCCATGATACATAGAGTAGATTGCATCTATCAATGCTTTCATCACTAGCCCTATTGCCCATGTAGGATCCAAACATAACATCAACATAGTGAAAAAAAATAAGTATATACATATGGATAAACATGAACAATGTCAAACCATATTCTCACAATAACAAACACCACAGCAAAGCCTTCTTCTTCCATGCTAGATCATCATGAAAACAAGAGAGCCATACTCTTTGAAAAGAAGCCACAACAGCAATGCTTCTTTTTTCCATGCCAAATCTGCATCAATAAAAATGTGAGAGCCATACTCTCTCAATCGAAGCCACTGCAGCAATCCATCTTGTTGCTTCATCACATCATCATTATACCAAGTACAATGACCATAATCCCCCAACAGAAGCCAACGATGTAAGGCCTCATGTTGCCATCCTCCATCAATGGCATGCAATGTATGGGAACAAATCAGCCCATACTCTCCCAAAAGTAACCAAAGCAACAACGATTCTTGTTGCCTCCTTACATCATCATGATGAAATTCATGGAGAAACAACATACTAATGGACATGTGGAATGTCTCATCATAACAATACAAATAAGCTCCCTTATACCACATCATGTGAGAGTTATGCAATGTCCCAAACCCAAGTACATACATGAACATAATATATATCTCAAATAGAAGTACATGAAAAGACATGAGACATATCAAGTAATATTGAGTTAAATGCAAGAGGAAATAGACATTATTACGCAGAATTTGAAAATAGCTCAATATAGACAGAAGAGTTATGTAGACTAGCAAAGGATGCACAAGGAATTCCAAGTGGAGTAACATGTTTACCTCCCCATCAAGCCAAGGAAAAGTTCATTAAATATTGGGTAATGTGCAAAGTTAGCACCCAGAGTTTGTGGAACATTTCAGATTATTGAAAGAGTGGGGGATGGCATATAAATTGGC
Source organism: Pinus albicaulis (assembly GCA_034641835.2). Taxonomy (NCBI): domain Eukaryota; kingdom Viridiplantae; phylum Streptophyta; class Pinopsida; order Pinales; family Pinaceae; genus Pinus; species Pinus albicaulis. The sequence goes on along the minus strand of CM076579.1, from coordinate 469,182,662 downwards.
CTTTCCACCCATAGTGAAGGCTCATGATGTCTTCCACTTTTCTTTCCTTAAAAAGTATGTACATGATTTTAATCATGTTGTTGATTGTAATGTGATACAATTTGAATATGTGGAGAATTCCAGCCATAACATTGTGCACTATGGATTGGAGGCAGATCAAACTCTGAAATAAATAAATTGAGTAGTTCAAGGTGCAGTGGAGGCACTTTTGACCTGTTGAAGGCTCGAAAATCTCTACCTAAACATCGAGGATAACCACTCGGTCAGGAACTTAAAGCATCTCATTTTCCGTTTTGAATGATGGATCCTGTTAGTATGAATCTTTCGTCGAAAAAAGACCACTTTAGCTATGCATAACAAATAGCCCTAACATCAATTATGGCTGCCAATATCTTTAAATCTGCAGTTAGTTGATCCAAATAAAGCTGCACAAATCTAGATCTATGCATAAAAAGACATTAAGCAGTAAAAATGAAATGTTGCTCCATGCATCCAATAGATAAGACAAGAACAATATGTTTGAAAGAATTTTTTATATTAAAAGGGGCACCCGAGAGGAAAACAAGAAAGGTGTTTCCAATTCTCCTCAATGGGATGGGTTCTTGAAAGTTCTCATCATTTCAGATCTAAAATTTCTCTCTCTTGTTGGTAAAGAAAACCCAGACAAACATAGAACTCAAAGGGAGCTCATAAAGCAATTAATAGATAATGTGACAATGATAATGGCTCAAATTCAAACCAAAAGTATAGATCCAGAGTGATCTAATTCAAAATGAAAGGTGACAAATGAATGGGAAAACCCTTCTATTTATAACAAAATATTAGGGCGGTCTAGAACTTGGTGCATGAATAAAATGTTATTAACCAAATTCTAGAACCACCTTTTAGGAATATTTTATTATATTTGTTGGAGGGGAAAGGATTTTTGACTTGGGTCAATTCCTTTATTTATAAATAATAAATAAATAAATGATTTATTTATTATTTTAAGGAAATGGTGGAAATATAATTAAATAAATAATGATTTATTTAATTATTTATAAATGATTTAGTCAAAATTAACTAGGAATATTATTTAAATAAGGATTAAATAACTTATTCCTAGGAAATAATCAAATAAATAAGGATTTATTTAATTGATTTCCTTGTTTTGGGTTAAATATGACCAGGAATAATAATTAAATTGATGTTTAACTAATTATTCCTTGAGTAAATATAAACAAATATAGATTTTTTTATTATTTCCTTTTGGGGTTTCCTGTTTAGACCATAAACAACTTAATAAAGGTGTTTTACTAAGTTATTTCACATAGTGAAAGCAATTTTACTTAAGGTAAAATTGGTCTTACATGGTGTACTTGGGTCCATCTACTGATAATAGGTTAGATGACCAAAAAATGGTGTAACAGATCCAACTGGGGGTGATGGGACCATTTTCCCTTGAAAATATAAGTGAATGGATATAAAGTATAAATTATTGGAATGGATGAGATAAATAAAAGTAAAATGGACTTAAGTATATATATATATATATATATATATATATCGTGGGACAAGCTCTATATTTATATTTGACTATTTAAAAATGTCATGAAATAGAGGAAAATATAGATCATCACATACTCATGAAGTGAAAACAAATAAGATAATTAATTAAATTAAATATTTAATTAAATTAATTGTTTAATACATATCACATAAAAAATAAAAATAAAATCTCATATATATTGAAAGATGGGAATCTCACGCATCAATAGTGAATAAATGTTTGACTGTATTTAAAGAACATATGTATAAAACAATTTAGAAAGAATATTGATCACATTCAAGCACAACAATAATATAGAGATAATAGTACCTGGTATATCAAGACTCTACTCATGAGAAATATAGCTCTGGTTCAGCCTTTCTATTCAGAATATTTAAAAAGTATAGTAGTGCAAACTTTCCAAAGTTTTCCTTACAAAAATTCAAAACCTCTTCCTCATTGACATGAAAGGGAATTTATAGCTGAGGATTAAACTAAAATAATAGAAAATACTTAAAATGATGAGGTGGTTTAAACAAACCATCCTTAAAATAAAAGTAAAGGAAAATAATAGCATGTTTTTCAACAAGATATTCAAGAATGAGAAGTTGATTGTTCTCTCGTTTGTTGTCACAGTTCACATATATCTAACATTGGGTTTAATTCGGGAGGATGGGTTGGCTTGATGCGCATTTGTCCCGCGAATAATGCATCTAAGAGTGTTGGAAAATGATGTGTAGTGGTGTTGGCAAGGCATCTCAACATGAGCCATTGGAAATGAGTTACCAAGTATTTCTAATGACTTTCTAGATTTATCTTTGATAACTTTTTAATGTTATCAGCTTTCTTCTTGGACCAATATTTCCATAACTTCATCAACAACTTGACATTTGGTAAAGATCCTTCTAGGAATTCTTGTATGAGATTTGCATTTAAAATATTTTCACTGAAATATTCAGTGAGATCATTTGCAATGTTCCTGGCACTAAAGATAGCCATATTTGCTTCTTTCAGCTTCATATCCTAGTCTCTAAGAAGGTTTTCCTTTTGAGATTCTTCTATTCTTGGGAGATTAGTTGATCTCCCTTTTGGCCTATCCTACCAAGTAATATAATTAGACACCTTTTCTTCAACATCATCACAGTATGTCCTAAGATCGGACAATTGATTCATCATTGAACCTCTTGATAAACACAGATCACTAATTATTGCCAACTTTTGGCAAAATATTACGTGTTGCTAAGCAAGGAGAGTATTGAGCTCTCCTGCCTCTTTCCTGAATTCATCAATTTTTGGATTGTCTTTTAGTTGATAAATCCTCTATTGTAATTCCTGTATTTGAGTTTCTTTACGTCCCATATCGGATTTATATTAAAGCTTCAAGTCATCAAAGTTATTTTGCATCTCTGCTAGCTAAGACTGCCATTGTTGTTAAATGCTTTGCTTCTCACTTAGTAGTCCATGTTTTAACTGTAGGATTCTATCATATTTAACCTTAATCAATTATAGCACCTATGAGGCTTTATCAATTTTAGTTGTGGCATATGCCCCTGCAAACTGCGATAGCCTCGTGAGATCTTCAGAAGGGTTTTTTTGGGGATCTTTCCACACCACATCAAGTGATACATTTCTAAGGATTAAGGCCTAGGACTGATCTACCCTTCTCATTTTTCTTTGTATGCTCATTACATCCCTATGTTTAGAACTCTAAAATAAATCAAGAGGGAGTATTTCTTCAATATTTAAAACAACTTTAGAAGTTTGGAATTTCGGGATTATTTCTATATCTCTGTATTGACTGCTTTGTCGGAATCCCTGGTATTGAGCGAGGTCTTCCCAGTAGTTTTAGGAGTATGAGTTATTTCTTTCTGAAGTGAAGTTTTTAACTGGGATATTGGATTCAGAATGACTTGATTGGATTGGTCCCATATATCATCTAACTAATTATCATGTTTTGATTTCTTAATTTTATCATTTTTTGATGAAGAAATTTCCTTTGTGTGTCTTGTATTTCCTTATTTAGGTGAAATCGTTGATGCCTAGTCCTGTTGAGCACTTGGCTGAGAAGGTTTTAACAAATCCATAGGCAAGTTCATAATTCACTTATTTATGTACTGTATGAATTTGTTAAATTCTTCAGGAGGAATATTTTTTGTTTTTAGCTTCTCTGCTTGTGCATAGGTCTGAGCCTATTCAAGGAAATCATCATAAATAACTGGTTCATGAGTGAACTAACTAATTTTAACCATTGTAGTGAATTTTTTTGTTGTGTCACTAGGATCAAACTGTCTATTGGGGACAGTTGGAAATTTCAGATATTGAATTTTTTTAATATCAAGCACAGTATGCTTGAAATTATCTAGGGCATAAACTCGACAAGCATGGAAAATTTTAGGGGCTAATATTCGCAAGTGAGCTAATTTTCCATGGTTTTTCCAAAAAAAAGATTCGTCAATTTCCATTTTTTTATAAAAATGATTTGCCCAAATTTTACAATATAAAATTATTTTATGTTAAAAATCGCCAACATTATATGGAATATATATATAATATCATTATAAATTTGAATACTTTTACAAATACATCAATAAATATTTTATAGTTCACATATTAGGCACTAGTGAGATTCTCCAATTTTTTAAACTTCAAGATAATTTTCCATCCTTAAAATTATCCATGTCCACAAGGGATGGGAAAATATGGCCATATGGATTTTTTAGCATCGTTTAGAACTTTAGATAGACTATTTCCAATAGTTTGGTAAGCAATCTCCTGGGCTATAAGCTTATCATGAACATATAATGGTAACAAATAAGGGTTGGAAAAGTTTCCAAAAACATGAATATAGGTGAAAAAATCATCCCCGAACCATCTTCCTATGGATATTAAATCATTATGAGCTTCTCTGGAAACCCTATGGGGTTTTTCATTAAAAACATCGTGGTAAATAGGCAACATTACTTCATGACATATTTTATAGAAATGAGGCTCATACTTGGTCTCCAACAATATATTGTGGTAAATATAGATGGTTTTAGGGTCTTCAATTGTCCATTTCCAACCCATTGAGGAAAATTCAGAAGTAAAACAGACTACATCCATAATATATGTGCTCATGTAAAAAGGAGGAATAATATTGCTGGAAAAAATGTGTTTGTCTATGCAAGCTAGAATCTGAGTGGCTAGGCTATTAGATAGAATAGTTTCCCAGACCATAATGTAACCATTGGAGGTTTCATCTATTAAGGGTACCCATTGATCTAAGAATTTATGAGTTTTCTGATACCCATAAAATCTACACATCATAGCAGAAATATAGAAATAAGTGCTTGCAAGGGAAGAAATATAGTACATACCCTTGTCATCATGTTTTTGTTTGTTGGAGTCCCTTCTCTATTGTCTTATCGGCGTTGATTGATATTCATTCTCTTTTGAAAACTTCTAAACAAATTGTTTGTCGTATATCTTCTATGGATTTGGAAAGTGGTACATTTTCCTCAAATATTCACTCATAAAATACCCAATTATTGTTTTCCTAGAGGTCAGGAAATTCCTCTTAGATATATTCAAGTTATCAATGATCCATTTAACCTTATTTGTATAGGGAAAAATTCTAGGCTGAGCGGAAATTTGATGAAGAAAATCTGCTATATCAGACCAAGTGCTTTCAGAAGTAGACGTAGAATCATCAGTTTTTGCAGTTTTCTCAACCTCCTTCGGTTCTTCGTCTTCAAAAAATTTGTAGAGGGCTTCCCAAGAAGAGGTTCCCACGTCAGGGGTACATGTTGCATCTGTAAATAATGGAGGCAGTTCAGTAACTTCAGAGGAGTTTTGTTTGTCGGGGCTAGCCTGCAATGAGATAATTCAGAGGATGAATATAAGTACTATCCGAATTGAATAACTTATGACAGTAAATTACTTAAGCGATAAAAATATATGCCTTAATGAATAAAATCGTCTAACAATAAATTGCAGCAGTCAAATCATTTGTGTTTTTGAAAAACATAAATTCGGTTACACTCAGCCATTACTGAGGAATGTGCATTCATGTGGCTTTAGGAAAAATCAGTGCTTTATTAGAGGTTTCGCATCAAGGGTTTTATTCGAAAGCACATCTTTAAAGATGTGATATCAAACTTCACCGATATGAAAATGGATTTATAAAATGGTCATAATATAAAGGTGGGAAGGATCAATCAGGGATTTTATATCAGAGTTTCTCATATCGGGGATTCTTGAAGAAATCTTCCATTCGAATTTTATGATATGAATTTTGTGATGGAGAAATGAGATATAAAGAAGCAATAAAGAGATGTGATATCAGAATTTTTCATTGAAGAAATGTGATATGGGTATTGCGATGTGAAGTTGTGATAAAGGAAATGTGATATCGGGAAGGAAGCTATATCGAAAGATCGGAGGTATCTACCAAATAGAGATTTTTGATATAATATTTGTAATAAATGACGTGGCTTATTTGTGGGGTCGGCCTTGAATATTATACATGTACAAATATTTTTGGTTGTCATTCAATTCTTTTTCGATAATTAAGCTGCATTTTTTCTATCAGCGGATTGATTTCAGAGAAAGAATTTTGGAGACGGTGTTTTTTTGTTTTTCCAATTGCTATCAAGTGAAACCTTTTAAATGCACTTTTTTTTTAACCCTTAGAGCCATTACCTTAGTTTTAAGTCACGATAGGATCATTTCTTGTCAAAATCAACTAAAATTTCCTATTTTATTCTCTAAAAAGGATTTTGACTAAAATTTAAAAAAGGGTCCCCATTATCTATTAAGAAAACTATTAACCATAATGGATATCGTTGAGTAGTACAACAATTGGTGATTCACTGGAAGAACCAGTTATCTCTGAAAAAAATGAAATTTAAACTTTACCAAAGAAAAATTGGGAAAGAAAAACTATTTTGAAATTTAGATTGGCAATATTACTTTGAATAAAATACCTCACTTCATTGTAATTCTCTTGGAAATTTTTATGGATAAAAATCTTAACTATCTGAATCAGTCATTAATCGGTTGTAAAGATAAATTAGGGGGATATTGAAACTTAGTGTTTTAAATAGAATTCTTTGTCATGGGTAGAGCCACTACTGCAAGCAGGCGTCCACAACCTTGACATGGTTACCTTTTAAGGAACAATGAACCAGTATCCCATCCACTTATAGTAGTATTATTATAGGTAATGATTATTTTAAAATCTTGTATTTGTTATAGATAACTTAAAAGACATTGTCCTGGTTTGGTAGTCAGATAATGAAATGTCATTCACAAGTTGTAATATATTAGTTGAACAAGTCAGCTCATGATGAGACTCCTTGTCCTATAGTTATGCAACCATAAGCCATTATCCTCGTTTGGTGGTATTAATGATAATGTCAACCTATAATTTTCCCATGATCATGGTGAGAAGTTTCATAATGAGATCTCTTAACTTTTAAGTTTCATATATTTTTAAATTACACTCTAAAAAATGTAAGATTAGTGGATGGGGAGGTACATTTACTCCTTAAGAGTAATGAATGACAATTGAAGTTAAAATATGCTAAAGCTTCAATATAGTCTTTACTTTTTAAAGAAAACCTTTCATGATAGATAACAAGATGAAAGATTTTTTTATAAGTTTTAAAGATACAAGAGCCTACAACTTTAATGGATAAAAAATTCAAAGTTTTATAGTAAATGTAATAAAAAATTTCAACTTTGTAATTGATTTCTAAATATTTACTTTTTAAAAGTACAAAATTCATAGAATGATTAGAGATATTGCTAAAAATCCATACCTAATATTTTTTTAGGCTAAAAGACACTAATATATACATATGAGCATTTACATATTTACATGAGAATAGATTTTCTTTTAAGAAAACATTTTTTTGAGAATTATTCCATTAACGGGAAGAGAATCCCTCTTTCCTATAGATCTCGCCACATGAAAGTTGATGGACCTAATTTCTCAACAATCTGAAATGTACCAAGCCACAATTTTTGAAACTTAGTGTGTTTTCCTTTTTCTTTGTGTGCCTTGTCCCATTTTAGGGATAAATTTGAAAAGTATTTTTATTGACTGAACTTAAATCAAAGGAGGACTTAACTATTTTTTTTATGATGAGCATGTATTTTTTTGGCTTTGTTCCTTTCTTATTCTAATTTAAGTATTTGTGACATTCTTAATTGTAAAGAAGAAGATGGTTTCTCTTCAATGAATTTCACTAGGGATAATGAAGGGAGGGTTAGATTAGGGGGAAGGATAGCCTCTTTCCCATATACTAGATTAAAAGGAGAAGTACCTATAGAGACCTTCTTAGTTATTTTATCAGCCCACGGAGCAAATATAAAAGCCTTATGCCAATTATTTTGGTTCTAGTCAATAGTTCGTTTAATAATACTAATGAGGTTTTTATTAATTATTGAGGGGGTTCCGTAGTGCATTATATTAGATATCATTTTTTTGGATTCAACTGCATTAATTAAGTCATTCATTTATGACCATTTACATGAGAGGTAGTCGTAACTGACTAATTTCTCATGATTTTTGAATAGTCCACTTAGCACTCATTACATCAGGTGATGTTCACTGGGGTGGAGGTTTTTATTAGTTGATTCTGCTAAACCATTTCCTTGAGGGTAATAGTTTGCAGGGTACTTAATTTTAAACCTTCTTTTTAAATCAAACTCGGTTATATTATTCCTTAAAAGTAAGATGCATTATCAAAAATAAGTGCATAGGGTAGAAAAAACCTGGTGATGATGAATTAATCAATGAATTCAATAATATTTTTAGAATTGGCTACCTTAAGTGGAATTTATTCCACCCACTTGGTGAAGTAGTCTGTATCATTTAGAATGAATTTATGTTGTTTGGAAGAATGAATAACAATCTCACCTATTATATCCAATCCCATTCTTCAAAAAAATTCTCACTGTTAACTGGTTGCAGAGGTAAGGCTCGTTTCTTTTGTCTTTCTGAAGCAGTTTGGAAAACCTTACACTTCCTTACGTATGTATGGGTGTCCTTGAAAATACTTGGCCAGTAGTAACCAACATGCAGGATTTTATGAGTCATGGTATCTCCTCCAAAGTGTCCACCAGCTGGTTTATCATGTAACTGTCACAAAACCTTTTGTGCTTTAGGGTTTTCTAAATATCTTAACAAAACATAATCATAATTCTTTATAAATTACACATTATCAATGAGTTCATATTGATTGGATTTTAGTATAAAAGCTATTTTTCTCTTATAATTGAGTCCGAGTGGAGCATAGCCATTTTTCAAATAAAATATCATATCAGTGTACTGAGATTCAGTATTAGTAATACATACCTCTGAGATCTGAATAGTGTTACATGAGTCTTCATTGGTTGATGTGTCAAAATCTCCAGTAATCAAAAACCTTTACCTCTAACAATTTTAACAGGTTTGATTTCTATGTCATATTCTTACAAAGCAGTGACCCAATTTTCCCTTTTCTCTCCTAACTCTTTTTGAACAAGCAATTGGCTTACTACTGGAAAATGGATGATTACTTTAGTATGTGTTTTCAAAATAAAAGGTCTAAAATGATTGATAGCCTTGAAAATCGTAAAGGCTTGCTTCTACAATCCTGAATAATTCAATTCAACTCCCTAAAATTTTGAGCTAAAGAAAGAAATAGGAGCTTCTATCTTTTGGTCATTGAGTTGTTTTAAAACTCCAGCATAGGAAAGTTCGGAAGCAAAATTATACAAAATAAATTGATCAGAAAAATTAGGAGTGGTCAAAGAGGGGGCATCAATAACAGTTTGTTTGATTGACTCAAAATATTCCTTTTCATTGTGTCCCCATTTGAAAACTGCATTCTTCTTAATCATAGCTTGTAAGGGAAAAACAATCTGAGAAAACTATGGACAAATATTTTAACAAAATTAATATGTCTAAGGAAAGATTGCATTGATTTCTTATTATGAGGTAAAGGAATTTCAGAAATTGCCTTGAATCTTTTCGGATCTATGCATATTCCTTGTTTGGATACAATAAATCCTAGAATTTTTCCTTCACTAAGAGCAAAAAATGGCTTCTTGGGATTTAAAGAGATTCCATACCTTTTGCATCTTTCAAGGATATGTTTTAAGTCAAGGAAATGATTTTTTCTTTTCTTGGAATATATAGTTATATCATCCAAGTAAACAACGATATTTTTATTGATCAAACCTCTGAAGGCAATGTCCATAGATCTTTGGAAGGTTTCTCCTGCATTTATTAATCCGAAAGGCATTTTTTGATATGCATAAGTACCCCATTTAGTTCTTAAAGTGGTTTTAAATTTGTCTTCTAGATGTACCAAAATTTGATTGTACCCTGAAAAACCATCTAGAAAAGACATAAGTTCAGAACCAACTACTAACTGCAAGATTTACTCCATCAGAAGGAATGGAAAATTGTCTTTCTCTCATGCTTTATTCAAATTTATAAATTCAATACAAGTGCAAATATAACCATTCTTCTTCCTAACATGTGCGAGGTTTGAAACCCATTTAGAATGTCTAACTGGAAAAATGATTTTAGCTTTAAGAAGCTTGTTCAATTCGTTTTTAATCTGATTTTTCAAGCTCGGATGAATTTTCCTTAGCTTTTGTTGAATGGGCTTAACATCAAGTAAAATTGGGATAGTGTGTTGAATAATGGAGGTATCATAAGTTTTTAAATCTTTGTAGTTCTAAGAAAAAACATTTTTGCATATTTTCAACAGGTGAATAAAGTCAGACCTCTCCTCTGATGAGATTCCAAGGCCTAAGTTAATGTTCTGAGGTTTATAATATGGCCCAAGCTTAACCAATTCAAACCTCAAAGTCAAAATTTGAAGTTTACAGTTAGTAACCCTTTTAAATCTATCTTTTAAGTCATACAAAACTTCAAGTTTTACCACAGGCTTGGGTAAATAATTTTCCTTAGTTAATTGATTCAATTGCTATCATGCTTGCCTTCATCAATTATGTGATCAGTATATGATCCTTCAGATGTTAAAAATCTTAATATTTCCTCATCATCAATGAACACACGCCAGTTAGTGATGTTTTCGGGAATAGAAGGGGTTAGTGATGTTGTCAAGAATAGAAGGGAAAAAAATCAATTCAATAGAAAACATGTCTGGGCTATAATCCTTAGGTGGGATGAGCTTCGATGCAACATTGGCCAATAGGCCACCACTGGCATTTTGGAATCTTGGAATAGGAGAAATATTAAATGTTATAAAATGTGAAGTGAGAATTTGAATGAGAGATTGATATGCTTTAAATGATTAGAGACACAGTGGATGGTGTTTCTCACCTATTTTATAACAATTTCAAAGTCTCTAAACACTTGAAGGTATTTTACATTAAGGCTTATAGCTTTATGCAAACCCTAAACCAATGCTCATATTGAGCAATATTGTTTTTGCATTAAAACAACGTGCATGCTAACATAGTTTTTTCTCCTTCAGGATTTATTAAAATGCATCCTGCTCCTACACCATCGTTGGATTTATAACCACCAAAATATAGAGTCCAAAATAAAGATTTAACTACAAGTTTAGCTACAATATTTATACATTTATAGGAGTCTTCTTGCGAAAAAATTTCAATCTGAGAAGTGTCAAAATCAGCTAAAAAATGAGATTCTTGTGTAATGATATTTCCACAGAATGATTCAGAAAAATAATTCCCAAGGATATTGTTTTTTAAAACAACTGGCTCATTTTCTTCATCTAGATCGGTTGCTGAATAATTCATGTGTTTTTCTTGATCAACCCGAATTTGATTGGGTTTACCATTATAGGGAAGCCACATATGAGACCAATATGTAGAAAAATAACCATGCAATTTCTCAGATCAGTCCCTGCTTAGAATTAGACCATAAAACTCAAGAATATCAGCAACTAGTACCTCAATTATTTGGCATTATTTTCAATTGGAAGATAGTCTTATCAGATAAAAATAAAATAAAAGAATAAAAAATAAAAATAAAAATAAAAAATCCCCCAATACTTTCACTTTGGTTCTACCCAACTGAGCAATATGAGCAACAGACTTCTGAGGTGAAATATTCAGTTTAAGACAAATTGAATAAGAAATTATATTGGATGATGCCCAAGTGTCTACTAAGCAATTGTGAACATTTTTATTAAATATTTCAAAGGTCAAAAGGAAAGGAGGAGTATGGGAATTTGACCTATCTCCAATTAATATGGCATCGGTAGGATCAATTTTATCTGAAGAATCATTTGGAGGATTTCCTTTTCCTTTAGAAGCTTTAAAAGTAACAGCATTAGATCACACTTAATCCCCCTCCAAATATTCTAATCCCCCTCCAAATCTCCTAAAACTTCAAGGTCACATTCAAAGTCTCCTACCTCTAGATTTGAAGTTGTCCAATCACATCCTAAATATCCTAGTGCATTTCCTGAGGTAATCTCCCTACATTATACTCCAGAATCACCTGAAGCCCACACTTTCATAAAGAAATTAGAATAAATTTCTATTTCAAGAGAAAATTATGCGCTATTTGAAGCCTTTAAAGGAAGTGTAACCTTCATTTTGCAAGGTACTGGTGTATTAACTCGATCTCAAATTGAAAAACTTGGGATAATTTCATTTTAGTTTCCACTTCATTCTCACCGAAGGAAGACCTCTGCATCAAAAAATAAAACATCTAGTAGTGACATCACTTCATCATCTCCTCCAAAAACTCTTTCATTCATTCCTCCCTTCCTTCCTTATTCCCAACCAATCACTTCATCTATTCCTATCTCTCGTACTCAAACAACTAGTGCTGCCACAAGCAGTACTATTTCAGTGGTTATTTCTTCCAGCACTAAATCTACCTTTGGAACTACTACAACATCTTCTAAACCTACAAGTCAAGCAATGACGATAAGACCATGGACAAATCTAGGAGTTTTACAATTGGTAGGACCTCTTAACAACTTACCTAAAAATTCAAAAAGATGGTTTCCTAAGTACAATCCTAACGATGGACTCCATGTCGAGGAACACCTCCATAATTTCATGCTAGCCATGAATCTAAATGGAGTCTCAGAAGGTGATTGTGTATTATGATTGTTCCCTTATATTTTTCAAGGATCAGCTGGATCATGGTACTTTTCATTACCATCAGGTACTATAACTAGCTGGGATATATTTGAGGAGCAATTTTTAACCAATTAAAGTTTGGTGATGATCACACAACTACAACCCTTATAAATTATCTTTCTAATCTAAAAGAAAACTCAGGTGAAAAGATCAAATATTTTAACTCCAGATTCAACTAATTTCTAAACAAAACCCCAACTACATCAAATCCTGGTGTTTATGTATAGATCAAATGGTACATTTCCTCTCTTCCTTCTAATATCGCATTTTTTGTAGATAGAGCCAATAAGGCTAATTTAGTATAAAAAAACGAAAGAAGCCTTGTCAGTAGAGAAAAGGATACTTGCATTAGAAAAGAAGATTGCTCAGGAAGACAAAAAATCAAAGAAGGTCACATTCAAGGATGAACCAAAGAAGAAAACACCTAAGGATCCCTTTGATCTTGAAGGCTTGCAAAAAGTACTTAAATCCGTGTCAAATGAGATGATAGAAACAAAAAACTAGGTAGTTGAGTCCTCTTCTAAGAAAACTTTTAGATCTTTCAAGAAAATTTAGACATCAAATCCTCAACCTCCAAATATAATATCTAATATTGAATCTGGTCAGGATGACGAATCAGGATGAGGATGAAACAACATTATCTGTTGATGAATCCCAATATGAAGAATTAGTTGAATTACATGGGCTATGGGATTTTATCCTACCTACATTTGATAATGAAGATGAACATGAAGCCTTACCTGTCAGCACCGAAAGTAAAATTCCTGTTGATTCATCACAATCAGTTCAAAAACATAAAACCTCAACTCCCGCTGCTAAAGACAAAGTTGCCAGTAAGAAGTCTCCTTCCACATCTTCTCAGACAAACCCATCTTCATCAAAATCCCCATCTACATCGAAGACCTTGGTAGTTTTAGATACCATTGAATACAACATAGTGGAGGACATGAACAAATTCAAAGAAAACATCTCTCTGTATGAGGTGAGTAAGTTGAAACAACAACAAAATTTTTTACTCAAATAATTGAATGTAGTTCTTGCTTCTCCTCTCCCTGTTTTTGTTACATCCAAATATTCAAAAGGATTAGGTAAGCCTCCTACTGATTCATCAAAAAATATTGTTTCCACTGATGTTATATTAATTGGAGATATATCTAATTCACATACTCCACCTTTCCTCTTTACTTTTGAAATTTCCAAACAAAATATGCACAATTGCCTGATAGACTTTGGGGCTTCTTCAAACATAATTCCATATTCATTTTTCCTGAAGTTAAAAAAATCACCCTAAAATCCTGTTGTTCACATTGTTCAGCTTGATAGAACCAAATTCAAGGTTTTAAGAGAAATTAATTGTGTCCTCTTTAGACTTGCTTCTAATTCAAAAGTTTGTCAAATAATTAACATTCTAGTTGTTTATATCCCTAACTTTTATGGTTAAATTCTTAGTAGAGATTGGTCTAAAAAGCTTCATGGTTATTTTTCCATAGACTGGTCTCATATGTGGCTTCCTTATAATGGTAAGCCAAATAAAATTCGAATCAACCGAGAAAAGCATTTGAAGTATTCAGTAACTCATTTTGAAAATGAGAATGAACTAGTAGCCTTTAACAATAATATTCTTGGAAACTACTCTATTGATTCATTCTTGGGTCTTTTCAATGCACAAGATTCACATTTTTCAAATATCTTTGTTACTTCCCAAATTGAAAACTTTTCACAAAAATATTCTTCCAAATGTGTAAATATTGTAGAAAAAACTTTAGCTAAATATTTCTTTTGGACTTTGTATTTTGATGAATCTAAATCCAATGATGGTGCAGGGTTGTATATTAATTATTCCATAAGGGAAAAAATCAATGCTAGCATGTAGATTAGAGTTTTAATGTACAAATAATATTGCGAAGTATGAGGCATTGGTCCAAGGCTTGTATAAAGCAATAGGTCTTAATTTCAAATACCTTCAGTGTATGAGCCCCTAAAATTGTTATCAAACGGGTAAGAAATAAAACAGGTAAGAAACACCATTCATTGCGTCTCTGGTCATTTGGTGCATTATCAATCACTGGTTTAAACCATTACTTCACATTTCTTAGCATTTAATATTTCTCCAATCCCTAGGATTCAAAATTCTAGTGCTGACTTTCTGGCTAATTTAGTATCAATACTTATACCATCTGAGGATTATAGTCCAGATAGGTTTTCCATAGAATTAATTTTTTCGGCCATCCACTCCTGACAATGTCACCAACTAGCAGGTGTTTAATGATGATGAAGATATTCTAATATTTTTAACATATGAAGGATCATATGATGATTAAATAATTGATGAGGATGAACATGAGAGACAGTTGAAGTAGAAAACTGATGAAAATTCTCTACCTAAATCTATAGTAAATATTGAAAATCTCTACGACCTAAAATACAAATTTAATAATGTTACTAATTCTAAACTTCAAAGTTCAACCTTGAGATTTGAACTAGCAAACCTTGGAATTGATATCAGACATCAAAACATTAATCTAGGTCTTGGTCTCTTACTAGAAGAGAGATTAGCCTTCATCCATTTATTGAAAAGATATAAGAATGTTTTTTCATGGATATATGAAGATATCAAGGCATATGATACCTCCATTATCCAACACATTATCCCAATGATATCCAATGACAAGCATGTTCAACATAAATTAAGGAAAATTCACCCCAATATAGAAAATCAAATCAAATCTAAGTTGAATAAACTCCTTAAAACTAAAATCATTTTTCTTGTTAGGCATTCAAAATGGGTTTTACGCTTAGTCTCTGTCAGGAAGAAAAATGGTGACATCTACATTTGTATAGATTTTAGGAATCTGAATAAAGCTTGTCAAAAGGACAATTTCCCATTGCCACCAATGGAAAAAATACTACAATCAGTTGTGGGGTCTGAACTCATGCCTTTCCTCGATGGTTTTTTAGGATAAAATCAAATCCTAGTTCATCCAGATGATAGGTTCAAGACTACATTTAGGACCAAATGAGGAACTTATGCCTACCAGAAAATGCCTTTTGGTTTAATAAACGCAGGGGAAACCTTCCAAAGAGCCATGGACATCGCTTTTAGAGGTCTGATGAACAAAAAAAAAATTGTTTACCTATATTACATGACCATATACTCCAAGAAAAGAAGCAACCATTTCCATGACTTAAAACAAAACTTTGAACGTTGTAAAAAGTATGGGATTTCATTAAATCGAAAGAAGTCTTATTTCGCTCTCAGTGAAGGAAAATTTTTAGGATTTATTGTATCCAAAGAATGCATTTGTATTGATCCTAATAGGATAAAAGTAATTTCTGAAATTTCTTTTCCCCATAACAAGAAATCCATACAGTCCTTTCTAGGACATATAAATATTGTCAAGAGATTTGTTCCTCACTTTTCACAAATTGTTTTACCATTACAAGCCATGATCAAGAAAAACTCAGTGTTTAACTGGGGACATAATGAAAGAGAAGCTTTTGATTTAATCAAGCAATCCATTATAAATGTTCCCTCCCTAACTAATCCAAATTTTTTTGATCGTTTTATTTTATATACTTTTGCTACTTAAACATATTATGTTGTTTTTCTAACACAAGTTAATGCTCAACAAAATGAGGCACCCATCTCTTTCTTTAGTTAAAATTTTCAAGGTGTTGAATTGAATTACTCATAGGTGGAGAAACAAGCTTTTTTTTTTTCAAATCTATAAAGCATTTTAGGCCTTGTCTCCTAAAAACACATAATAAAGTAATAGTCTTGTTCCCAACAGTGAGACAGTTTCCTATGCAAAAGGAACTAGGAGAAAAGAGGGAAAATTGGGTTACAAATCTACAGGAATATGATATTAACGTTAAACCAGCAAAATTTTTTAGCGGACAAGGTTTTTGCAGATTTCTTAATGGATCTATCAACATACCAACCGATGAGGACTCAGGTAATATTGTACACATATATGAGGTAATCCTGATTGAATCTGAGTCCCAATATGTTGATCTTATTTTCTATTTAAAGAATGGATATGTTCCCACTGAACTCAATCATAAAATAAAAAGGGATTTAAGATTAAAATTCAATCAATATGAGATCATTAATGATATTTTATTCAGAAAAAAATGATTTAGTATTATTAAGATGCATGGAAAAGTCTAAAGCACAAAAGGTTTTACAAAAGCTCCACAGTGGACCTGTTGGTGGACATTTCGAAGGAGATACCACTGCACACAAAATCCTGCATGCAAGGTATTATTGGCCAACTCTATTCAAGGATACCCATGCATATGTAAGGAGATGCAAAATACGTCAGACTACTACTAGAAGACAAAGAAATCCAACCTTTCCTCTTCAATCGATCAACATTGTACAACCCTTTGAACAATGGGGATTGGACATCATACGTGATATTTTTCCTCGCTTTTCCAAGCAGCATAAGTATATCCTTACTGCTCCATAATACTTCACTAAGTGGGTGGAATCCATTCCACTAAAGGTAGCCAATTCTGAGGCTATTATTGAATTCATTGATCAGTTCATTATTACCAGGTTTGGTTTACCAAATGCACTTATGTTCGACAATGCATCTTACTTTTCAGGTAATAACATGATTGAATTTGCTCTTAAGAGACTATTTAAACTTAAATACTATGCTAATTACTATCCCGAAGGGAATATTTTATCAGAGTCAACCAATAAAAACCTCATAAGAATTATTAAAAGAATTGTTGATCAGAGCCAAAATAATTGGCATAAATCTTTGACATTTGCTCTATGGTTTGATAGAATAACCCAGAAGGCCTCCATAGGTACTTCTCCCTTCAATATAGTATATGGGAAAGAAGTTATCATTCCTTCAAAGCTAGCCCTTCCCTCACTAGCCCTAGTCCAATTCATTGAAGAAACACCTTCCTCTTCTTTACAGCTAAGAATGTCTCAAATCCTCAAACTAGAAGAATAAAGGGAAAAATCTAAGCTTACATATGCTTGCCATCAACAAATAGTTAAATCTTCTTTTGATGCAAGTTCTGTCGCCAAAAAGTCTTTTCAAGTTGGAGATCATGTCCTTAAATGGGACAAGGCACATGAGGAAAAATGAAAGCATACCAAATTCCAAAAAATGTGGCTTGGACCATTTCAAATTGTTGAACAAGTAGGCCCATCAACTTTCATATTGTAATATCTACAAGGAAAGAGAGATTCCCTTCTTGTTAATGGACTTATTTTGAAAAAAATATTTTCTTAGAAGAACATTTCTTCTACTGTAAATATATTTGTATTTACATATTTAGGTCTGTTAGAAAATAATGTTAAATAACATAGTTTTGGATTTTGATCAACATCTCTAATCATCTTATGATTTTTCGCTTTGAAAATAGGAATTTTTAAGGAAATGATTACAAAATTGAAATGGATAATTATCAAAGAACTCTGAAATATTTTTCTATTGAATTTGTAAATTATTTAACCTCAAAATTTCTAATGTCTTTTGATCTTATTATCTGTCAAGAAAGGTTTCTCTAACAAAGTAAAGACTATATTGTAGCTAAGCATCTTTAACTCTAAATTGTCATCCAAAACTCTTGAGTCAATGATTCTCCCCATCCATTAATCATATGATTTTTAGAGTGTAATTCAAAAGTATATTAAACTTAAAAGATAAGAGGTCTCATCATGAGCTTACTTACCATGATCATAGGAAAATAGTAGGCTGACATTACCACTACTTAATATCAAACCAGGCTAATGGCTTATGATTATTCTAACCATAAGACAAGGGGTCTCATCATGAGCTAGCTTGTTCAGCTCAATTACAACTAGTGAATGGAATTGTCACTATCTGGTCACCAAACCAAGGCAATGGCTTTTTAAGAATTAAATATATTGTGTGTGTGTGTGTGAATTTATCGCAAAGAATTGCAAACATAAATGGATGGGATACTAAATCATTGATGGTTAAAATGTAACCTTGTTGAGGCTATGAACGTTTTCTGGAAGCAGAGGCTCTACCTATGACAAAAAAATTATATCAAAAGGCTAAGTTTCAAAAGCCCCCTACTTTATCATTATAAATAAATAATTACTGATATAGATAGCTAAATATTTTGATCTCTAAGAGGTTTTTAAAAGGATTAAAATAAAATGAGTTTTTTTTATTCAGAGTAATTTTACTTATCCAATCATTTCGAAAATATTTTTCCTTTCCTTAATCACTTTCACTTATTAAAGTTTTAGGATTTTCAATATTATAAAGCAGAGATAACTGGTTCTTCCAATGAATCGCCAATTATTGTGCTATTCAACAACCCCCCCATTATTTGTGTATAAATACCTTAGAAAACAATGGGGACCCTTTTTAATTTTTAAGTTAGAACAATAAAACATTTTTATTTCTTATAGGACAAAAAATTCATATCTGAAGGATTAACTCAAATCCTATTGGCTGAAAGACCTAAGAGAATAATCCTTAAAACCCCCATCGCATACCGCATATCACAATTGCAATAAGCGGCACACAAATCAATCCATTAAAATTTTGCGATGCGATATGACCTGAAACAATAGAGTAGTGTGTAAAGGCTTTTTAACAATAACAAAGGAAAAAGCTCCCCGGTGGACATTATTATATAAGAAAAATTGTTAGGAACCGTTTACCGCCACGTCACCCTTCACTGTCGCGCAACCGCAAAAATTTCCGTTACCATTTATCATGCTCTCTCTTAAAACCCTCGGTGCGATATATTGCATCACAGTTCTGCCATCTTATAATGCATTCACTCAATCCACCATTCTTGTGATTGCGATATGGTGATCGCATCGCAAAACTCACAGCGCTATTGCCTCTCTAATACTCTGATATCTTCAAACCTTCGATAAAGAGCTTAACAATTAATAAGGAAAATTATTTATCGCATATTGGTAAGTTAACACATCACATGTTTTAAAGTCATGCTCTGAAAGAATTTTTCGATGCGAGATTTCAATTAAAGGATGAGTTTTCCAAGTCAATCATGTGAACCCACATTTTCTAATTATTACTCAGGCATAATGGTATTGATGTTCTCGAGCCCCCAAAGTGATTTGATGGCCTGTTACTTAATGTTTTGGATTTTTTCGCATTTAAACCATATTTTCCATCACTTCAATTTTTTATGTTAATCGCTCCCACATTGAAAGTATTTTTCTTCATTATCTTTTTATCTTACTACAAGCTAGTCCCGAGAATAAAATCTCTTGTGAAATGTCAAACGCTGCGAAGAAGAGAAGGAAACCCATGGTTACTCTAGGCCCAGCGCCTCGTACTTCAGAAGTGACAGAGAAGTCTCCACTATTCTCTAATACAACATGCACTCCATACAGTGGGTCTTCCTCATGGGAATCCATGTACAGATTATTTGAGGATGAAAATCTCGGGATGATTAAAAGAGTAGCCACAACTGATGCTCCAACATCTTCTGAAACATCTATCAATGAAGTCGCCAATTCCTTTCTCCACGGAATTGTCGCTCACCCTAAGATTCTACCCTATACTGACATGGTAAAGTGGATAGTCTAAAATTTGAATATTGGAGATAGGACATTCCTGACTTCAAGGGATACATTGATTGGATCTTTCAAGGTAGAATATTTGAAGAAAATGTATCATATAGCTAACCCATAAAAGGTATATGATAGGAATTTCCTTGAAAAGTTTGCAAAATAGAATAAGCTACAGTTGGACCCGATAATACAATGGAGGCACAACCCTAACAAACACAAACATGATGATAAGGGTATGTATTCTATATCTTCTCTCGCATGTCCCTTTTGCTATGTTGTTGCTATGATGTATAGGTTATTCAAATACCCTATTGTAAGTAAATTCTCAATTGAATGGGTTCCTATCATGGAGGTTGCATCAGATTCATACATTATGGATTTGGGTACCATCCTTTCCAATAATATTACCTTACAAATCCTAGAGTATAGAAATATCCGTAAAGTCACTTCCAAGGTAGTTCCCCCATTTTTCATGAGTTCTTATATCATGGATGCGGTATGTTTTACTTCAGATTTCCCAACCATGTGATGGAAATGGACCATTCAAGGCCCTAATCCTATCCATGCATACCATAGTATCCTATGGGAATCCAAGTATGCATCTTATTTTTATAGAATTTTTCATGGAGTCATTTTACCACTGCATCAAGTTGTTTTTCGTGATAAAGTCCCAAGACTATAAAATGAAGCTCGAGATGATTTCACAGCCATAGGAAGATATTTTGAGGAAGATATATTCACATATGTTAGAGTGTATGGAAGTCTTGTCAAGCCCCATGTTCTCCCACTATATGTACCAGATAAACACTTGGCAAGGGAAATTTCTTATCAAACAGTACAGAATGGGAAAAACCAAAGCTTTGAAAGAGGCCAAAAAATCATGTTGACCTTCATTCACTATCCATTGTGGTGTTTATGCTTTAGATAACTACAAACATGTTGGACTTGAAAACAATCAAATTCAATGTTTAAAAATATCTACCATTCCCGGCAGATAGTTTGATCCAAACAAAGTGGCCGAAGACTATACAGCCTGGGTAAATATCAGGAAATTCATTCATGAACATGATGACTGTGATGATTTGTTTGAGTCTATTGAGACATATTCACAGGTTGAAAAGATAGAAGTAATTCGTCTTGACCCTGAACAGCTTGCCAAGTTTAAAGAATATAGGAACAAAAGGTTGGAGAGTATCCCTCTCAACATCTTGAGGGTGTCTCAACCTATTTTACAGAAAGAACAGAATTTGGAGAAGCCTCCCAAGGACATTAAGAGAATTTAAATCAACAGAAAAACTGATTATTAATCCATTATTCAATAGTGAGTTGGAAAAGGTCTGGAACTAATTTGATCAACAGCTCAAAGGACAGCAAGATGTGAAAACCATTGATCCTAAAGAAATAATCAGCACACCTCAAGACAATAGACAGAGCCCGCTCATTTTTTGGGATTCTGAAAAGGTTGTCAACACAGAGAAAATTGAATTCATCCCAACATTCCCCTCATTAGAATTTTTCTAAAGATAGAAGAGATGCCTCCTCTTGACATATTTTACAGTCCCAAACATCGAGTTGTAATGAGTATACATAAAAAGAGAAGAAGAGTTTAAAAATCATAGGCATTAGTTCCTGGTGATATTCCATGGAAGTAGTGTGGAAAGATCCAAAATTTGATCCGTCTAAATATTTAAAAAGGTTAACACAGTTTGTAGTTTCTTATACAACTACCACAATTGAAAAGGCATCAGAGGTCCATTAGTTGGTCAATGAAAAAGATGAAAGAATCCAACAAATGGAACTAGAGTTGTTAACAAAGAAGCAGAATGTTGATCATCAGTTGCAAACACAATTGTCACAACTCCAGCAAAGATTTGATCAATTAAAATTACAACATCAATCTGACATCAATGTTAAAGATATTCAAATACAGCAACTCTAATTCTCATTAAATCAATTGAAGGACAACCCAGAGATAGAATATTTCAAAAAGGAAGCTTTGGAATTGAACACCCTGTTGGCCCAACAAAAAGTAGTATTCTGTCAAAAATTTACAATCATCAATGATCTGTGTGACAAAAGTGATTCACTGATGAATCAATTGTCCGATCTAAGGATGAACTTTGATGACATCGATGAAAATATCTCAGAATTCGTCACTTGGAAAGACAGCACAGAGGTCAGAGAAGAAAATATTCCTAGAATAGAGGAATCACACAAGGAAATCCTCTTTACTGAATAGGACATACATCTAAAGCAAGTAGAAAGAGCAATATTCAGAGCAAGAGATGTTTCTAACAAAATTATTGAAACTATCAGCAATAATTTATTTGGCGCCAATCTGATCCATGAATTCCCACCCAGTTCCCTTCCTAATGTCAAATTTTTAATGAAGCAATGGCAAGAAAGGTCAAACACAAAGGAAGAGAGCATCAAGAAGCTGGAAAAACTTAATTTGGAAAAATACTGGCAATATCTTTTGAAGCCACACAATCATTTGTTTATGTTGTGATGTCTTACTAACACGTCCTCCCATATGCTTCTCGCACTATCAGATGCAGTGTACACTGGACAGCTACGCATCAGGCTAGCTCAACCTCCTGAAGTGCAGCCAATGTCAGATATTCATCATCTCAAGCAGCGAATGGGAAAAGAGACAGCATCGCACTCCTGAGCTCATCATACAAACAAATTCTATTTATGTCCTATTTTCTCTTATTTTAAGGAGAGTTGTTTAAACCTCCTCATTACTTTGTGTATTTGCTATTTTTATATTTCTAATGTTTACTATATAAACCCTTTCATGTCTACAAATAAAGTGTCCTGAAATTTTGTAAGGAAGGCTTTGAGAAGTTGCACTTTTGTACTTTTTGAAATCATCTTCATAGAAATACCAGAACATGACTATTTCTTCCATGAGCAGAGTAAAGATATATCTAGTACTTCCATCTTTATATTGTTATTATGTTTTTATGTGATTAATAGTCATACTTATTTTACATTGTTTTTTTATATGTATCTCTTTAATACAATTAAGCATTAATTCACTATTGAACATGCAAATATTGTTATCCTTTAATATATATACAATACATGCAGTTATTTGATGTGATATAAGCTTAATCAATTAATTTGATTAAATATTAATCAAATTAATTAACTTTAATTATTTTTCACTTCTGTAAGTGCTTGATAATATTCATTCTCATACACTAAAGATAATATTTCAAGATTGCATGTATAGAAATATAATTAATCTCGGGATATAGATAGTTATATATATACTCCTTTAGCTTGTTGTCAATCCCATTTATCAAGTCACATTTAGTTATAAATACCTCAAATCCACTCAACTATACTCTATTGGGAAATTGGTCCCATCATCCCAGTCAGAGCCACTATTCCAAATGAAAAGGGAACGGTTTTCAAGTTCTTGACTGGGTGGTTATCCCCAATGTTGTTGTAGCGATTTTCGAGGCATCAACACATTCATAGTCTTAAATCCCTCCTTCTGTTAGGGTCCTATAATAATAAGGATCATAATTTTGAATTGACTATGTTAAGTCTTGTAATATTGTACATGCTTTTTCTTTCTGCAAATGTTTTCCCATATTAAAAAATGAAAAGAGGGTATGTCCTAAAATAAAAATCAAAAGACTAAAAGAAAAGAAGATCAGCAAATAATATAAAGTATGAACCCCAAAAAAAGAAACAAAAATAGATCCTGAAAGTTTTGCACATTCAAATGCCACTAAATTATGTGCATCTTATCCAAAATACCACAATTCATGATAATCAAAAAATTTAATCTTTATTCATTCATGCTTTTAAATTTCATGTAATGATAGTTAGTGACTAAAGATCTGGCCAAACCATTTAATCTTGGCAGATCAGTAGTTAGGTAGAGAATAAAAATGAGCTCATTAGTTTAATCTGAGCCATTGGAAGTTATAAGGTTAGAAATAGATTAGTTTGCTTATCAAAAGAAAATAAAAGGGTCGGCAAGCTAAATGCACCCAAAAAATTAAGTAAAAAATGTTAGGGTAAATAAAGGTTAGGTAGATTACTTTCATCAGTTATGAAAAGCAGTAATTGGTTCATCTCATATCACTAATATTCTCCTAAATCCCCTTCCCCTTGCTAAAATCCCTATTTCCACTTTTGGAATTCATTTCCCCTTGTAAAAAAATCCCTTTCCCCCTCCTAAAAACCTTTTTTCCCTAGTTAAAAACCAATTTCCCTTTGAAAATTGACTTCCCCTTTACTAACTCCCATTTTCTAAGTAAAACATGAAAAACCCATTTTTTACATAGTTTTAACTGCTTAAAATTCATCGAGCCCCACTTCAAAAACCCCTCCCCGATATCATTTTAATACCTATTACTAGTGTATTTCTAATATCCCAACATCTTATTTTCCAACCCCCTTTATATCATTTTAACATATATTTTTATATTACATTAAACCCCCTACTGCTTATATATATCTCGACCCATTTATACTCATTTACCCCATATTATATTAATTCCCCGCTTTAATATATTCTCGGGTCCCACTTTATTTCAAAACCCCACATTAATAGTAAAACCCCATATTATATTCCCTAACCCATCGCATATATAAAATCCCCTCCCACTAGCATATTAACACCTCTGCATTCATAATACCTGACCCCACCTATCAGAATCCTCAATTAATATGCCAACTCATCTAACCGTCTGATCATCATCCACTGAAATCCTACAACCAATAAAATATTTCGCACCCCAGACACTCCAATGTTTAAAGACGGGGGGGTGTGTGAAACGGGTGGTTTCACACCCCCACCTCTTTGTTATGTGGCGCTCCCACGTTTTATCACATCTCCCATCCTAAAACCACTCAACCACTTTTCATCGTGTGATAAACCACCAACCCGTCCTTGCGCCTTATGATGAAAACACTATTGTTTGAATTAAACCCCCTCGCTGATGCAAATTAAACAAATTTCAAAAGTAATAAGTCACAGCCCTTTACAGTCATTGCTATTTATTTGTGAAAGTTTTTTTATTTGCGGAAAAAGACCCAAAAACCTTTACCGACCAAGAATTGAAGCCTTTGTAGACCAAGAAATCGCATGCTGCTACCTAAGCCTTCTACATGACTGAAATCACCATTTTCCAGATAATTCTAAACACCTGAGACCATTACTTAAGCTCAAAAAAGTAATAATTGATAATTGAACAAGTTAAATGGCCTCCCAGAGTATTATAAGTGTAAATCCTCTACAACCACCTATGGTAGATGTTCAACACACCCCTCTTCCTTGTAAGGACTTCAAAATCATTGATATAGTCACCGATTTAAACCTTTTAGAGCTCCACTGCTGGAGCCTTGGAAAATTCATTGTTTAGACTGATGATGTCCACATCTGGGACTCAAACCTACCTAAATACATCTTCCCATAGACCTTTCAATTCCCTGAACTCATTAGAATTTTCCAGATCAATTATTTTCCCAATGAAAGAGCTCTAGTAACCCCAAGCCAAGATATTGTATTCACAATCACAGCACAATCAATAAATCAGATGTTAAAGATCCAACCCAAGCCTGAAGAAGTCCCATTATCCATTGAAATCCTCACTGAACTCTATCTGAAGCTGGACTTTCCCAAGAGGTTCCAAATATTCCATAAATTCCTTCCTCCATCAGTAGAAACCCCAAAAAATAATCCCCCTTACTCAGCTTCCATATTTTCAGAGAGAACTATACAGATTTTCACAATGTTGTCATGTATTTTAGGGTATTTTACTAATGAATATGTAGATGCATCTATCCTAGTTTTCCTGTCCATATTATTCCCAGGACAGCCTCCAACTTAAACCTTCAAATGTGCCCAATACCTATCAAATGCAATACATGAAAATTTGGTCAAATTACCAAAGGAAGGAGTATTTAAATACTCTTCAATTTTGTTCCATTTGTTCTCATATTTCCAATCAGAAAGGTTTACAGTTAGCCTCCAAAAATTGGACATAGGGGGTAACCCACAATCCGTTGTCTTCTGGACATCCTTGATCATAAATAATTCCACAGAATTTAGCTACAAAGACTTCATTGATTCATTTTTTTATCCAATTGTTAATATGCTAAGCAGTAGCATTCAACCTAGATTCAATGAAGAGATAAAGAAGGTGTTACAATTGTCAGAACAAAGTAAAACATGATACTGGTATTTATACCAAAACCATACAGAAATTAGGGTGTATGGAAGATAGCTTACCCCATAAAAGCTTCCCAAATACCTCCCAATGAGGTTATTTCATTAGAATACATCAGACATATCTTGAACTCAGATGAAGTTAATTTCCTTTCAGCAAAGAAGAAAACTCAATTTAAGATCAAGAACCAGTTAGGTCCTTTTATTTGCAATAATAGGAATGTTGGTCAGCAAGCATATAAGTGTTTACAAGATTTAGTATTAGTTTCAAATGGAAATATTATCCCTTGGGAGTCATAAGTAAGCTAAGAGTCAAATTCAAATTGACCCCTTTTATTCATGAGTCAAAGTCTGATATTGAAAAGTATTCCAACTAGTCAGAGTCGTTGGAAAATACTTTACAAGAGGTGGAGAGGCAGGTTGATACTAGTTCCATCCTTCTTACTCTAGCCCCACAGGATAGAAATTCAAAGAGGGAAAGAGAAGAAGGCTCTTATTCTGCAGAGACTACTTCTGACACCAAATTCAAGATAATGTACAGGAAGAAAGCCAAACTAAATCCAGTGATAGAAAAATAAGATATTGTTGATACAGTTGAATTCATTAATACAGATATAATTGTCAAAGATAATGCACCTCCAACAGTTTCAAAAGAAACACACCCACCATCAACCTCCAGTGCACAAATTATTCAGAAGCAACACAATGCAGAGGTTTCTTCATCAAGCAAACCAGTGGATAGAGAGAAATATATAATGAAGAAGTACAAAGAAATTAAATTGAATAATGAGACACTGAAAGCTGTAACGTATGCCTAGTATTGGAAACAGACTCCTAGTGACCAAAAAAGGTTACTTTCTGCCTTTGACTACAAAACTAGGAAGATGCAAATGACATTTTTGTAGCCAACAGTGTAGGCTCCAAAATCATCAGCAGATTACAAGAAAACAACATTTGAAGTTCTTGCTAAAGATGTACATCTCATAGATCAAATTAAGTTTCATAAACAATCTAGAGAAATGATATATTCCACTATGACAAATAAGGCTTTAAGTGTCCAAAAACTACAGAATTCTCTAGAAAATATCAGAGCACAATTAAAGATAGAGAAAGCTTCCTCACAAGCAAAGGATAATAGAATAAAATCACTTGAAGAATTGGTCATGGAAGTTGGATATGAACCAAAGAATATCAAAGCAACAGAAGATATTATCAAGGAGAAGAATGCAGACATAAATGCATTGAAGAAACAGCTGAAATTACCTACAACAGAACATCCACAAACTAAAGAAGTTTTGGAAAATGAAAATCAGAAGGATGAAATGATGAATCTCATCATTCAGTTGACAGCTCAACTAAAAGAGATGGAAAATGAAATGGACAAATGTGCAAGAAAAACAAGCCAGCTTGGAAGAAATTCTATTACTGCCATCCCTATAGCCTTCACATCAGCTCCAGTAGCTACAACAGTTCCATTATCTACAGCAGTCCCAACTACTACAGAAGTTCCAGTGACAATAGAAGTTCCAGTGACAACAAAATTTCAAGCAACTACACTAGCAACAGCATCAACCCATCCCAATGATGAGGCAAGTAAATTTATTAAATCCATGCAGGATATGTCAATACAAACTACTGATATTAATAGACTTAAAGAACAAGTAAAAATTTTAGAAGATGAAAAGAAATTGGCTCAAATCATGTATAAATCTGAAACACAGAAATAAAACAGATTAATTGAAAGAATTCACAAGTTAGAAAAGGAGTTATCACTGAAAGATCCACTAGCCCAAGCAAAACAGCAGTTGTGGGCCAATATCATTAACTCAGTTAATGATATTTGGCATTCTATACATGTTATATTTGAACAGAAGGAATTGATAAAGGAGGCTAGTGATGAAATCCAAAAAGTCAAAGAAGAGCTTAGAAAGAAACCAAAGGAATCCACTGAGATTATAAAATTCCAAAATTCTAAAAACAAGCAGGAATTAGAAAAACTTAGGATAACACACAGAAAAAAAAAAAAAAAAAAAAAAAAATTTAAATAAAATTAAAATTAAAATTAAAAAAAATAAATAAATAATTTTAAAAATATAAATAAAAAAAATATAAATTATAAATTATAAAATAAAAAATCTTAGAGGTGAAGAAGTGATTTCGAAGAGAAATCTGATGATACAGCTTGAAGACAAATTCCAAAAAATGGAGCTTGCAGTAAATATATTTATGAACAAATTTGATGTTTTGAGGCAGAAAGGTTTGCCTAATCCTTTGGTGATTAATGATAAACTAATGAGACATGAAGACTATGATAAAAATATCAGGGAAGTAGCTAAAGATACTTCCAACAATTCAGCAATGATAGGGGTTCCTACAATCAAAGTACTCCTTCATACTTTAGAGAACTTCTTCTTCCTTTAGCATGAGGTAAATCACATGTTTGTGAATAAACCTACATTTTCCAAGTATACTGAGGTAGATGACATTTACAAGAGGATGGTTAAGATCAAAATTCCAGATGAAGAAGCCTGGGAAAAATGGTGTGATTTACTGTGATAGGTAAAAGTAAAAACAGTTAAAAGAGAGACAGGGTTAAAGAGTAAACAAAGCAGTAACGTGAAATAAAAATCACAGAGTTAAAGAGTAAAATAAAAGGCAGATAAATCAAATACAGATGAGATGAATACAAATAAAAGACAGAGTTTAAAGATGAAGACAATGTGAAAGACAAGCCAGCATGAAAGACAACAAATATCAAAGAAGCAAACAATAAATCAAATAAACAGGGACAGCTTGCAGTTAGTTAATAGGTGTCTCTATCTTCTTGGATGAAGATATTTTATTTTCCTTGAATAAATCCTAAATCAATTTACAGGATATTTTGTATTAAGTTTTGTATAAATACTTCATCAATTCAAAGTATTGAGTGTGGATTCTTGAACATTTCTATAGTTAAATTCATCTACTACCTGAGGGTTTATTGTAACTTTTCCAAGTTGACAGACAAGACAATAATAAAGGCATTTCTTTACAGGATTCAAGTGTTGAGCCACTTCATTGAAGTATATTTCAATTGTTCACGCTATTTTCTTAAGTATTCCATAAACTTGCATGTGTTCTAAATTTGAATGGTATAACTGGAATTTTATTGCAGAATTTGTTTAAGGACACTCTATTTTGAATTGTTATCCATTTTTGTGTTTTCTTCTGATATCTGGTTCATAGGATCCTTAATTTCCCTCTAATCCTGATTGACCTCCTTCACCTTATCTCATTATCTAGTTTAAGGAATCCTTAACTGCTCCTTGATCCCGACTGAAAAACACTTCACCATTCAACCTAAAAGATCTTATTTTGCTCAGCTACCTTGCCCTGTAACACTGATTTTATCATTTGTTTTTGTGATGTTTTATTGATATATTGACTCCATAGCCCAATGGAAAATAGACAGACACCTATCCATCTAAATCAGTAATTCCACCAACAAATCAAAACCAAACCAAATTAATCTTATATAACTAGCCTAAAATCAATTAAAACAACAAAGTTAAATCGTTAAGAGAGAGCCCTCTCTAAGAATTAGGAAGGCTAGATCCTAATCTCCAAAGTGGTTGATAGTTACCTCTAATATTTCTTTAAACACACATAAAAACCTTGGGAAATTTTGGAGTGATAACACCTTCTAGTGCCAAAAATGTTGAAGGATCAAAAATATCTGCCTCAATATCAGGGATAACCACCTGGTTAGAAACTTAAAGCAACTCTTTTTCCGTTTCAAATGGTGGCTCCAACTATGGGTAATGGGACCAGTTTCCCTTGAAAATGTCAGTGAATGGATATAAATTATAAAAGTAGTGGAATGGATGAGATAAATAAAAGTAAAATGGACTTAAGTATAAGTATCTATCTCTACCTCGAGACAAGCTTTGTCATTATATGTGACTCTTTACAAATGTCATGAGATATAGGACAATATAGATCGTCACATACTCATGAAGTCAAAAAAACAAAGATAATTAATTTAATTAAATAGTTAATTAAATTAATTGGTTAATACATATCACATAAAATATTTTGTTATTTCTCATATATATTGAAAGATGGCAATATCACACATCAATAGTAAATA
Organism: Pinus albicaulis; assembly: GCA_034641835.2. NCBI lineage: Eukaryota > Viridiplantae > Streptophyta > Pinopsida > Pinales > Pinaceae > Pinus > Pinus albicaulis. The sequence goes on along the minus strand of CM076579.1, from coordinate 469,152,130 downwards.
AATGTTTGTCTGTATTTAAAGAATATATATATATATATATATATATATATATATATAACAATTTAGAAATATTGTTGCTCGCATTCAAGCATAGCAATAATATAGAGATAATAGTACCTGGTATATCAAGACTTTGCTCATGAGAAAAATATCTCTGGTTCAGCCTTTCTATTGAGAAGTTTTAAAAAGTACAGTAGTGCAAACTTTCCAAAGCTTTCCTTACAAAAATTCAGAACCTCTTCCACATTGACATGTAGGGGAATTTATAGCTAAGGATTAAACTAAAATAATAGAAAATACTTAAAATGATGAGGTGGTTTAAACAAACCATCCTTAAAATAAAAGTAAAGGAAAATAATAGCATGTTTTTCAACAAGATATTCAAGAATGAAAAGTTGATTGTTCTCTCGTTTGTTGTCACAGCTCACATATATCTAACATTGGCTTTAATTTGGGAGGATGGGTTGGCTTGATGTGTATTTGTCCCGGGAACATTGCATCTAAGAGTGTTGGAAAAATATGTGTAGTGGTGTTGGCAAGGCATCTCAACATGAGCCATTGGAAATGAGGTTTTACCAAGTGTTTCCAATGACTTTCTAGATTTATCTTTGATAAATTTTTAATGTTATCATATTTCTTCTTGGACCAATATTTCCATATATTCATCAAGAACTTGACATATGGTAAAGCCCCTTCTGGGAATTCTTGTATCAGATTTCCATTTAAAATATTTTCACTGACAGATTTAGTGAGATCATTTGCAATGTTCTTGGCACTAAACATAGCCATCACTGCTTGTTTCAGCTTTATATCCCAGCCTCTGAAAATTATTTCCTTTTGAGATTCTTATATTCTTGAGAGATTATTTCATCTCCCTTTTGGTTTATCCTACCAAGTAATATAATCTAACACATTTTCTTTAACATCATCATAATATTTCCTAAGATCATATTGTTGGGAATCACGATTGTCGTTAGACCAAAACCCGCAAGTGTTAGTCAACGATCGTATCGCCAGAGATAAGGATCCACGAGAGGCGGTTAGTCCATGTCATGAAACACACGGGGAGCGTTGGTTTATCCAATGTCCAGCAATCTCCCCCCCCAATGCAAGTCGGGTGTGGATCGAACTCGTGACCTACGCTCTGATACCACTTGTTGGGAATCACGATTGTCGTTAGACCAAAACCCGCAGGTGTTAGTCAACGATCGTATCGCCAGAGATAAGGATCCACGAGAGGCAGTTATTCCATGTTGCGAAACACACGGGGAGCATTGGTTTATCCAATTTCCAACACAGACAACTAATTCATCAGTGAATCGCTTGATAAATACATATCACTAATGGTTTCCAAGTTTTGGAAAAAGATTACTTGTTATTGAGAAAGGAGAGTATTGAGCTCTCTTGCCTCTTTCTTGAATTCATCATTTTCTATATTGTCTTTTAGTTGATCAACCCTCTATTTTAGTTCATGTATTTGAGTTTCTTTACTTCTCATAGCGGCTTCATATTGAAGCTTCAATTCATTAAAGTTCTTTTGCATCTCTACTAGCTGAGACTTCCATTGTTGGTCAAGGCTTTGATTCTCTGATCCAGATTTATGTAGGAACGCAACAGAATACACATATAACCATAAATACAAAAATGCAATGGAAATAAAACTTCATTTCATTAATATCAAAGAACTGAAATTTTTTTACATACAGAATGGAAATAAACTAGCTAGGGCATTGGTAGCTTATCTCTGAGAAGAGATGTGGTGGCTACAGGCCTCTGAACTATGTATTAAAATGAGACTCGAAGGCCTATATATTATTGATAAACAATGTAAAACCATAACCATCCAATAACCTAACCCTAGGAGATAAAACGACAGAATATGGGCCCCGTTGGGGTAAACTGGTACATCAATTTACCAAGGTCGTAACTTTGGCATACTATCTTTGTTTGACGCAAATGATACATCGTTAGAAAGATATATCTAAGGACTACAACCAATAATAAAAAATGTCAAGTTTGAGTCTAAAATGGACTCATATTATCTAGAGGTTTGATGCCCAAAAGACGTTTTTTAGGGCCTCAAAACGACTCCGGAAGTTCAGGACCCGAAAAATTGCTAAAATTAGTAAAATGTGCTATAATTAAGGAAACTGAAAAATTTAAAGAAAAAATAGTGGGGCCCCAAGTGAAATAGGCCAGTGGCCACAAATATCCACCTGGATCATTCCTCCCCCCTTAGGAAGCAATGGTCCCCATTTCGTTGAGTTCCTCCATGAGATGAGGAAACTTCTGCTGAACTTGGTCCCTGGTGAACCACTTGCCTTGGTGCAAGAGTTGGCCATCTTTGACAATACGATATTGTTGGATCTTTTTTTGGTGAGTTTTCTTGATTTGCATGTCCATGATACAATCTGTGGTGGAATTTTCCATGCAGTGTGGGTTTAAATATGTTGGTGTGATTTGTTCTGCATATGTCAAAGGTGTCTAGTAGAGGTGGGAAGTAGGACCGAAGGTGGTCCACGTTGAATACTGGGTGCAGACTAAGGATGGTGGAATACTGAGTTTTAAGGCATTTTTCCCTATAACCTTAGTGATGGTGTACGTCCCATATCGCAGCGGTCGAAGCTTGCGGTGGGGTCTAGTGAGGCGCTCATTCTGCAAATGTAGCCACACTTTGTCGCCCATCGGGAAGTTGTGTGGCACCCGATGTTGATCATGTCGTTTCTTGCATTTAGCATTGGCTTTATACAATATCTCATGAACCTGCTGGAGGATATGTTGAATGTTCTCAATAATTTTTTTGCTTTGTAAGCTTTAGACTGGACATGAGCTGAATCTGCCTGAGTAGCCACAAATGGCATGGCTACATCAATGGGACATAGGGGCTAGAACCCCAAGCCCACCTAAAAGGGGTTGTGGCCGGTTGAGCTGTCGAGAGATCGATTATAAATATGTTGTACATGGGGAAGGCTCTCATCCCATGTGCCTGGATGCTTTTAATTGTACATGTGTAGAATGTGTACAATCATCCTATTAACGACCTTTGTTTGGCCATCAGTTTGGGGATGGAAAGCTGTGGACTTGGTGAGCTTGGTGTCCATCATTGACCAAAGTTTTGACCGAAATGTGTTGAGGAACCTGTTGTCCCAATCTGAGATGATATAATATGGGATCCCAAAGTGCACCCACACTCGTTCAAAGAAGAGTTTAGTTGTGTCTTCTGTTGTGATATTCTTCTTGCAGGCTGACATAATGGCCATCATCGAGAATCTGTTGACGACCATGAAAACACAGTCTTTTCCATGCTTAGTAGAAGGAAGGCCTAACATGTAATCAATGGAGATGATTTCCAAGGTCAACTAGGGTTAGGTAGCGGAGTATAGAGGCCTTGCTTCTTGATGGTCGGTTTGGCAATGGCACAAGTAGTGCAGGATCTGATGTACTTCCCAACATCCTGTCGAGGGTTCAGCCAATAGAAATACTTCTACAGTACTACCACTATTTTCTCGACCCTGAAATTCCTAGCAACTCGACTATAGTGTGCTTCCCAAATCATCCTGGCACACTCGCTCGAAGAAACACAAAGGTGTCCCAAGTGACATAGCAGTGCATCCTTGAGGTGAAAATTTGGAACTTGTGTACCCGCCAAGAGTTTCTTGTATGTGTGGCTGAATTATGGATTTCTCTTGTAGAGAAGTGACCAATCAGAAGTCTCATGCCCACAAGAGTTGAGAATGGTGGTTAGCACCACGATCGATGGTCGGCTGAGGCAGTCTGCAACATTATTGGTGTTGCCCTTCTTATACTTGATGTTCAAACGAAAATTTTATAGTTATGTGGACCACGTCTGATGGTGATCGTTCTGGAACTTCCCTTGTGTCTATATGAACTACAGGGGTTGGTGGTCTGTGTGAATGAACGTTTCCTTCCCCAAAATTTAATGCTTCCATTAGCGGCACGCCTGCACAATGGAATACATTTCTTTGTCATAAGTGGGATACTTGGGGACTGTGTCAGACGGTGTCTCACTTTGATATGCCACTGGATGCCCATGTTGAGTAAGAACTGCCCCAATAGCATAGTCAGAGGCATTTTTCTCAATCTCAAATGGTTGTTTCAAGTCTGGTCATGTGAGCACTGGGGCAGAGCAGAGGTGATGTTTCAATTCTACGAACGCCTTATATTTAGATTTCGACCAAAATAATTTTTCTTTTGCTCCTCCCTTGGTGACTTGACTCAAGGGCCAAGTGATATGAGAGAATACCAACATGAACCTGTGGTAGAAATTAACAAGACCCAGAAAGCTGCGAAGCTCTGTTTAGAGTGGTTGGGGACGGCCAATCCCAAATTAACCTGGATCTTGGTTGGATCCGCATGCACCCCCAGTTCATCAATAATATATCCCAGATACTGAACCTAGGTCATGCAAAAAGTGCACTTCTCCAAATTGGCCCACAACTTGTGTTGCCGCAGTGTTTGGAGGACCTGTCGAATGTTGTGGAGGTGCTCTTCCCAAGTATGGATGAAGATCAGGATGTCATCCAGGTACACTACTAAAAATGAGCTGGTGAATGGCCACAAGATGTCATCCATCAGCCTCATTGAAGGTTGCAGGAGCATTCGTCAACCCGAAAGGCATGACCAGCCCTCCGAAAAGGCCCTCCTTGGTTTTGAAGGCAGACTTCTACACATAGAAGGGTTTGATTGGTGTCTGGTGACAACTAGACTTCAAGTTGATCTTGCTGAAATATTTCACCCCTTTGAGTTGATCCATAAGGTCGTCAATCTGTGGAATCAGGTACCTATTCCGGAAAGTGATCTTGTTCAGCGCCCGATATTGAATACAAAGTCTTCAAGTCCCATCCTTCTTCTGCACCAACATGATCGGGCTCCCACAAGGCGATGAACTCGGCCGAATGTGACATTTTTGCAGCAACTCTTGAATCTTCCTCTTGATTTCATCGTTCTCCATAACAGAGCGTTGATAGATCATTCCATTGGGCAGTGGTGCACCTAGGGTTAGATCGATCGGGTGCTTGTACTAACATTGCAGATGCACCCTTGTGGGTGAGGTGCAGATCTCCTCGTACTCCTCCACAACCTTGTCCATTTTTTGTTGTCGTGCGGAGGAGCCCTGTCTGGAGGTCATGGCCACAACATTCTTCTTGCCCTGGGGATAGATCATTAGCAAAACAAATTTCCCAGTTTTGGAAACGAACTTACTGCATTTTTTTGCAATAACCAAATATATAGCCTCAGGCAGTGTTACCTTTGTTATTCGGTACAACTTATTGCCCAAAGTAAAAATAACAGCGGGAGGTCGGGACTCATACACAACATGTCACTTACACAATTAAGGTTGGCCTAATAATACATCACAAACATCAAGAGAAATATCACATAATACCTCATTCATGAAGGGCTTGATGATGTAGGGAAGGTGGCACTGTTGGCTGACACAAAGATCCCGTCCTTGGTGAAGCCACACGATGGTGTATAGTTGTGGGTGTGTTGTGGTCGGCAAGCCCAAACACTTCAAGGCCTTTACTGAAATGAGGTTCTTTTGGCTCCCACTGTCGAAAATGAACTATAGTAGGGAACCCTTTACCCACATCAGGGAGTGGAAGAGATGCTCCTCCTCCTCTGGAGCTTCTGGTTCCTCCTTCTAGATATTTGCAATGGCAACAGTGGCGTTGGGCTCTGCATCAATAAAATTCTTCCTTTTGTCATTCCCCTTTTCGGGTTCCGATTCAGAGTCTGAGCATGCATATGATTCAGAAGCCCTCATCTCGGCCACTAGTCACTATCGGCCTAACACTCACTTGTGTTGTGAGTGGAGCTCTTATAGAACTCACACCACTTTCCTATGTCCTTCTTCGGCTTCATGGTGTTTTTCTTTGCCTGCGGATTTGGTAGGTTATCATTGGCTGCCATGCCTTGGCTTTTTCCTTTTTTTTGCGGTTTGGGGGCACCTTTCCCTTGCTTTTGATTCGCATATCCAAAGTCATGCTTCTTCTGTTTGAATTTCTGCTCCATCTTGGCAGCATACCAGAATGTTATACCAAGCGACGAGATGTCGAGGAACTCCATTTCCTCCTGAATTTATCTGTGCAGACAACTGCGGTACTTCAACACAAAATGTTTCTTTGAATCTTTGATACCCAACTTTGTGCGCAGGGTACGGAACATATTCATAAGATCATGCACATCTTGATCCCTTTGTTGGCGTTGCGTAGTCCATTGTATGTACTTGTCCTCGTAGCTCCCCACAGGATAATATTGTTCCTTGATGGCGTCTCAGAAATAATTCCAAGTTGGTACGGCCGAGAATAGAGAGGGTTACCCCTCGTCCTTTTTCTCACAGTAGGTTTCCCACCAGTCCTTGACATGGGGGTAGCTTTGAGGAGTACAAAAATAATCTTCTCCCGGTTGGAAAAGTCATGAACTAAAAAATATCATTCTAATAGATTCAACCATCTATCTATGGTGTCTACATCTATTTGGACCTCAAATATGGGAATGTCAAAGTTTAATTGTACCTTAAATGGAGTTGTGCCTCCAAAGTGCCTGCTAGATGCAGATGCACTGCAAGTGGGCAGTCGTTGAAGGATCTGGGAACTATTATCCATCATCACGTTCCTTTGTTTTTTGAGGGCCTCCTTGAGCAATATTTTGATGGGATCTCCTACTCCCTCATCTTTATTTTCGTCCCCCATGGGCATTCGTAAGGGTTTGCGAGGCTAATCTTGCAAAGGTTCAACCAGATTGAGCCCTAACTCCTTATACCTCGACCTCGTTGGGGATATGCAAAGAAGGATTGAGAAAGAGAAGAACACTCTGATACAACTAATCCAAATTTATGTAGGAACACAACATAATACACATATAACCATAAATACAAAAATTCAATGGAAATAACACTTCATTTCATTAATATCAAAGAACTGAAGTTTTTTTACAAACAGAATGGAAATAAACTAGCTAGGGCGCTTGTAGCGTATCTCTGAGAAGAGATGTGGTGGCTGCAGGCCTTTGAAATTTGTGTTACAATGAGGCTCAAAGGAATAGATATTATTGAGAAATAACAAAAAATGCTAAACATCCAAAAACCTAACCCTAGGAGATGAAACGCCAGAATATGGGCCTCGTTGGGGTAAATTGGGACATCAATTTCCCAGTGTCATAACTTTGGCATACTATATTCGTTTGACGCACATGATACATTGTTAGAAAGATCAATCCGAGGAGTACAACTATTGATATTTCATATTAATTTCAAAACAAACTCATCTTCGTCGGAGGTTTTATTCCCAAAAAATGTCGTTTGGGGCCTCAAAACGTCTCCGGAAGTTTAGGACCCGAAAAAATGCTAAAAATAGTAAATTGTGTTATAATTAAGGAAAGTGAAAATCTGAAAGAAACAATGGTGGGGACCCAAGTGGAATTGGTGGGTGGCCACCAATATCCACCTAGATCATTCCTCCCCCATTAGGAAGTAATGGTCCCCATTGCATTGATTTCTTCCATGAGATGAGGAAAATTATGTTGAACTTGGTCCCTGGTGAACCACTTGCCTTGGTGTAGGAGATGGCCAGCTTTGAAAACCAGATACAGTTGGATCTTCTGCTGGTGAGTGTTCTTGATTTTCATGTCCATGATACAATCGGTGGTGGCAAGTTCCATGCAGTTTAGGTTTAACTCTGTTGGTGTGAGTTTTTCTGCAATGTTAGAGGTGTCTAGTGGAGGTGGGAAGTAGGGCCGAAGGCAGTCCAAATTGAATACTAGGTGCATACCAAGGAATGATGGAATACTGAGTTTGAAGGCATTGTTCTCTATAGCCTTGGTGATGGTGTACGGCCCATATCAGAGTGGGAAAATCTTGCAGTGGGGTCCAGCGAGGTGCTCCTTATGCAAATGTATCCACACTTTGATGCCCACCTGGAATATGTGTGGCACCCGATGTTGATCATGTCATTGCTTGTACTAATAATTGGCTTTATCCAATATGTCATGAACCTACTAACGGATGTGTTTAATGTGATCAATGAATTTTTTCCCTTTGTCAACTTCAAACTGAACATGAGCTGAATCAACCTGAGTAGCCACAAATGGCATGGCTACGTCAATGGGACATTGTGGTTGGAACCCCAAGCCCACCTGAAAGGGGATGTGGCTGGTTGAGTTTTGGAGAGCTTGATTGTAACTGTGTTGTACATAGGGAAGGCTCTCATCCCATAAGTGTGGATTCTTTGAATTGTACATGCACAGAATGTGTACAATCATCCTATTGACGACCTCTTTATGGCCATCAGTTTGGGGATGGAAAGTTGTGGACTTGGTGAGCTTGGTGTCCTGCCTTGACTAGAGGCTGGACCAAAATGTGTTGAGGAACCTGTTGTCTTGATCTGAGATAATAGATGGTGGGATCCCAAAGTGCACCCACACTCATTCAAAGAAGAGTTTAGTTGTGGCTTCTATTGTGATATTCTTCATGTAGGCCGAGATAATAGAAATCTTCGAGAATCTGTCGATGACCACAAAAACATGGTCATTCCATTCTTAGAAGAACGAAGGCCCGACATGTAATCCATGGATATGGATTCCCAAGGTCGACTAGGGGTAGGTAGTGTAGTATATAGGCCTTGCTTATTGATGGTCGGTTTGGAAATGGTGCAAGCAGTGCAGGATCTGATGTACTTCCCAACATCATGTCGAAGGTTCGGCCAATAGAAATACATATGAATTAATGCCACTGTTTTCTCAACCCCAAAATTAAAAGCGACTCAACTTCAATGTGCTTCCCAAATCATCTTGGCACGCTCGCTCGAAGGAACACAAAGGTTTCCCAGGTGACATAGCAGTGCATCCTGGAGGTGATAATTTGGAACTTGTGTACCCTCCAAGAGTGTCTTGTATGTGTGGTTGAATTTTGGATCGCTCTTGTAGAGAAGCGGCCAATTAGAAGTCTTGTGCCCACAAGAGTTGAGAACGGTGGTTAGGGCCATGATCGGTGGTCGACGGAGGCAATCTTCAACATTATTGGTGCTGCCCTTCTTATACTTGATGTTCAAATGAAATTGTTGTAGATATTTGCACCACTTATGATGGCGATCGTTCTGCAAGTTCCCTTGTGTCTGTATGAACTGCAGGGGTCGGTGGTCTATGTGGATGACCATTTCCTTCCCCAAAATGTAATACTTCCATTGGAGGCATGCCTGCACAATGGAATACATTTCTTTGTCATAAGTGGGATACTTGCGGACTGTGACAGATAGTGTCTCACTGTGATATGCCACTGGATGCCACTGTTGAGTAAGAACTGCCCCAATAGCATAGTCAAAGGCATCTATCTCGATCTCATATAATTGTTGAAAGTCTCGTAATGTGAGCACTGGGGCAGGGCAGAGGCGATGATTCAATTATACGAATGCCTTATGTTGAGATTCTGACCAAAATAATTTTTCTTTCTCTCCTCCTTTGGTGACTTGACTCAAGTTCCAAGAAATATGAGATAATACCAACACGAACCTACAATACAAATTAGTTAAACCCATAGAGCTGTGAAGATCTGTTAGAGTGGTTGAGGCCAGCTAATCCTAAATTACTTGGATCTTGGTTGGATCCAAATGCACCCCCCGTTCATCAATAATGTATCCCAGATACTGAACCTGGGTCATGCCAAAAGTGCACTTCTCCAAATTGGCACACAAATTTTGTTGTTGTAGTGTTTGGAGGACCCATCGGATGTTGTGGAGGTGCTCTTCCCAAGTATGGATAAAGAAAAGGATGTCATCCAAGTACACTACTACAAATGAGCTGGTGAATGGCTGCAAGATGTCGTCCATTAGCCTCATGAAGGTTACAGGAGCAATCGTCAACCCGAAAGGCATGACCAACCATTCCAAAAGGCCCTCCATAGCTTTGAAGGCAGTCTTCCACACATCAGAGGGTTTGATAGGTACCTAGTGATACCCGGACTTCAAGTCGATCTTGCTAAAATATTTCGCCCCTTTGACTTGATCGAGAAGGTCATCAATTTGTGGGATTGGGTACATATTCTAGACAGTGATATTGTTCAGCACCCGATAGTCAATGCATAGTATTGTAGTCCCATCCTTCTTTTGCACTAACATGATTAGGCTCCCACAGGGCGATGAACTCGGCCGGATGTGACCTTTCTGCAGCAACTCTTGAATCTGCCTCTTGATTTCATCGTTCTCCAGAAAAGAGCGCCAATAGATCATTCCATTTGTAGAAATTATATAATATGCAAGTATATCTTGGATTCACCCGATCTAACAATATGATAAGGTTAAATATTGAATTTATTCTACAAATATTTTCGGAATTAAAAACACAATTTCCAAGTACATAAGCATGAAAAAATTTCATTCACACACAACATAGATAATTTCCCGGGGATGACTTACAGCTAAAAACCCCACTATCTTCTATTGTATATTATATCATGGATCATGAAACAAATACATACAAAACTCCAATCAAAATATCTCTCAGTACATCAGCTAATTTCCTCACACTTTCATACAAAAATTGGAAAATCCCTTGCTCAATTTATTGTCTCCAGGCATCCTGCCTTCATTGCACGATCCCTGTTGAAATCAATCTCTGAATTGATGCCTTCTTCGCCTTGACTGTGAAATTATCATGGGCACATCCAATGTGTGTTTTCTTGCATGTGTGCAAGCAGATAATGTCACAACTGATAGTTTACTTGCCTTCCACCTAGAACTCAACTGGGTATCCACCGGATCTGACATGCATGCAGTTAATAATAGTAAACATTCAGTTGCATGCAATAAAACTAAGTTTAACTCACTTAACTGAGTTAAACTACTTACAACTTGCACAACGCATGCACCACTGCACTTCCAACTCTGTTACAACTCGAATCACTCAATTAAACTAAATTCAACTTGCATGCCCCACCAACCAACCACTTTACTCGAAATTCACTTAGCTAACTGATTTTCCACTTTAGTTAACTATTTTCAAGTTCTCATTGAGAATAGATTATAGTTTAATGTCCATCTAAATTAATGGATAAAAAAAATAGAAATGCATCTAAAAATAAAAAACACCTAAAAATAGCTTGTGGGCCCCACCCTAGTGTAGGTGCTTAATTTTCACTAGGATCAAGATTTTTTCTTGTTGAATCTCAACACCATTGGGCAGAGGTGCACTTGGGGTCAGATCGATGGGGTGCTTGACCTTACAGTGTAGAGGCACCCCTGTGAGTGAGGTGAAGATGTCCCCGTAATCCTCCATGACCTTATCTATTTTTTGTTGTCATGTGGAGGAGCCCTGTCTGGAGATCATGGCCATATTTTTCTTCTTTCCCTTGGGCGGATCATCAGGAAATTAAATTTCCTAGTTTTCGAAACGAGCTTACTGCATTTTTTTGCAGTCACCAAAGAGATAGCCGCAGGCGGTGGTACCTCTAGTATTTGGTACAACTTATTGCCCAAAGTAACAATAACAACATGAGGCTAGGACTCATACACAGCATGTCGCTTCCACAAGTATGGTTGGAATAATAAAACATCACAAACATCAAGAGGAGCAATGTCACATAATACCTCATCCGTGAAGGGCTTGATGATGTAGAGAAGGCGGCACTATTGGCTGACGTGGAGATCTTGTCCTTGGTGAAGCCACCAAATGGTGTACGGTTCTGGGTGTGTTGCATGGAAAATTTTAGGGGCTAATATTGGCAAGTGGCCTAATTTTCCATGGTTTTTCCAAAAAAAATATTCGTCAATTTCCATTTTTTTTATAAAAATGATTCACCCAAAGTTTACAATATAAAATTATTTTACATAAAAAAATCGCCAACATTATATAGATAATATATATAATATCATTATAAATTTGAATAATTTTAAAAATAAATCAATAAACATTTTATAGTTTGCATATTAGGTACTAGTGATATTTGCCAATTTTTTAAACTTCAAGATAATTTTCCATCCTTAAAATTTTCGCTGGTGTGTTGTGGTCGGCAAGCCGAAACGCTTCACGACCTCTGCTGAAATGAGGTTCTTTTGGCTCCCACTATCAAAAATGAACTATAGCAGGGAACCCTTTACCCACATCTGGGAGTGGAAGAGATGCTCCTCCTCCTCTGGATCTTCCGGTTCCTCCTTTTGGATCTTTGTAGTGGCAACGATGGCATTGAGCTCTGCATCAATAATCTACTTCTATTTTTCATTCCCCTTGTCGTGTTCTGATTCAAATTCTGAGCATGCATCTTATTCAGAAGCCCTCATCTCGGCCACCAGTGATTGCTTGGCCTGACACTCACTTTTGTTGTGAGTGGAGCTCTTATAGAACTCACACCACTTTCCTATGTCCTTATTCAGCTTTGTGGTTTTTTCCTTGCTTGTGGCTTTGGCAGGTTATCTTTGGTAGCCACGCCTTGGCTTTGTCCTTTTTCTGCAGTTTGGGGGCACCTTTCCCTTGCTTTTTATTTTCATATCCAAAGTCTCGCTTCTTCTATTTTAATTTCTGCTCCATCTTGGCAGCATACCGGAATGTTGTACAAAGCGACGAGATGTCGAGGAACTCCATTTCCTCCTGAATGTATCTGTGCAGAAAACTACGGTACTTCAGCACAAAAAATTTCTTTGAATCTTTGATACCCAACTTTGTGCACAGTGTATGGAACATACTCGTTAGCTTCTTCTTCATTGTCATTGTCTTCATTGGATGATGAGCTATCTTCTTTAGAGAGAAATTTCCTTTTGGATCCTTGCTTGTTGAATTTCTTAAATCCTTTCTTTCCTTTTGAGTTGCCATCACTTTTGTTTGGACATTTTTCTGCGAAATTCCCAACCTCATCACAGCCGAAACATATCAATGGAATTTTACCTTTGAATTTTCCCTTACCAATTTTTAGTTTTCTTGTGAAGTAAGCATATCTTTCATCTAAAATACCTTCTTCATCATCTCCCTTTTCTTCACACTTGCAGGTGCATGTCTTTTCAATTGAAGGTTGTTTATCCTTATTGGTTTTCTTAGATGCAACGAATTTAGTTTCTAGATGTGAAGTACCCTCTTCTTCATCAAGTCTCATTTCATATGCTATGAGAACTCCATGTAATTCCTCTTTGCTGAGTTTGTCCATATTTGCACTGTATTCTAAGACCGATACCTTTGGGTTGAATCTCCCTGGTAACGTTCTAAGAATATTTCGTATAATAGTCTTCTTGTCAACTGGCTCTCCCAATCCTTCCACAGTATTGGTTATTTCATCAACGTATTGGAAGTATGCAGTAATGTTGCAATCTTCTTTCATTCTGAGTTGCTCAAATTTTTCTCTATAGATTTGAAGCTTTGCTTCTTTGACATTTGAGTCACCTGCATATATATTCTCAAGCTTGTCCCATACATTTTTGGCGGTTTTACAACCCAACACCTTATGATAAGCAGATTCAATAAGTCCACTGATAATAATATTCTTTGTTTTTGCATCATTTACCAAATTCTTCTTACCTTGTTCATCCGCAGTTGATGTAAATCCATTTTGAACAGTGTCCCATACTTCGTAACCTTGCGCCAAGAGATAGACCTCCATTCTTCCTTTCCAAAGTGCATAATTATTTTCATTGAATAGAGGTACACTATTCTTGGTATGCTCCATGACCTCCTTCCAGCTGTTAAACTGCTATTGAAGGAACCAAGCTCTGATACCAATTGTTGGAAATACTGAGAGGGGGGGTGAATCAATATTTCTTTCAATTAGAGCATTAGTTAATATTCAATTATTATCAGTGTTTGTACAATGATAGCAACAAACAAGAGGAACACAAATTCACATAGTTTTTAAGGTGGAAACCCACTCCGGGACAAAAACCACCTAATGCTTTTCTAATAATTCTTTTCAACTCCAATTGAAAATAAAGCTCCAACTTCCTAGAATCTAGAAAAGCATTCTTCTCCAGCTCCCACTGGATGGATGCTCCAATGCCCGAGATTCTTCAGTAGTCAACTAAACGGATGCCTCAACACCCAATGAGCTACAACTCACCCTAGCACCACCCTACCACCCTATAGAAGAATAAAAGAAGAATGGACTCCCGTACCAGGGAAAATGGTCCACTTTACAATGATATAGAATGATGTAGAAGAAGAAGATACACTAGACCATAACCCCAACTTTGACACAACCACCTAATGATGATCCTAGACCTCCCAACACTGCCTCTTCAACCCTTGGCAGATAGACACTAGTACAATTTTTACAATAATGTATTTACAATGACTTAGTACAATGATACCTTTACAATGATTGTATGTAGTGTTGCCCACTTGAAGACTTCATGTGATGAACTTCTTGCTATTGTTATGTACCTTGGTTGCTGCTCTTGTCATGCTACCCTCTGTTGCACCTTGCTTTTCTTTGCTTCCCTAGAAATTCTGGTCCTTTGCAGCCCTTGACAACACATGATCTAGCTTTTTCTTTGCATTCTAGGAGCTCTATATTGAATCTGGTGTATCTTTGTTATTTTAGATCCCCAATATCTTAATTTCGGTATTGTAGTAGTCCTCTGAGTCGTCTTTCCAATGCCACAAGTCTTTCCATATTTGAATTCTTCAAGGGAGAGTTATACCCAATCTCTCATAATGCCCTAATTATGGATTGTTTCAGCAGAGCGAACTTGTAAGGCATGCCACGTGTCACTGTTTCTTTATTTGGCTCTGAAATTGATAGAGCGAAAATTAAAAACATGCACTATCTGCCGATTTTTACGGAATTCCAATCCGATACTCAGAGAGATAGTTATGACGATTTTCCCAATGTCACTTCTTTGAGATGAATTTCAGGATCCTGTAAAAAAAACTGACTTCCACAAATCATATCTCCAAAAATGTTGTACACCTTGATCTAAAATTTTCACAGAAGCTTCCTCGGGATTTCAGCTTCGTCTCATAAAAATTTCAGCTTCTGAACCTTCATAGAAAAAAGTTAGAGCGAAAATTCCACGATGACTTTTTTCAAATAGCGAAATCCCTTGCAAGAGGAGGATATGAGGATCACAATTTATATAAATGCTTAGGTTGAGAGGGGCTTCAAAAAGTGAATGTCGAAGGGATTTTAGGAGCTTAAAAAATATTAATTATGACTTTTCAATGACCCATGCCACAACCCCATGGGGTTTTAGCCCACCAACTAGGGGTAAAACTTCAAACATGAATATCTCTCAAACCGTGAAGAATTACATGGCGTGCCATATATCAACATAAACATCTCAACAAGTAGAAACCATCCAAAGAATTATTGACCCAGAATATATTAATTTGGTAGGTCAAAATTCCCATGCAATATTGGGTTAGCCCCTAGTGCTGCTTGGGTTGACATCAATGGAAACCACTGATCAACACATGCGAGACCATTGATTGTGAATTAATTAATAATTAATTCACTTGATCTCTCACTAGTGTGTCTTCAGTTACAACTAGCACAACTAAGTTTAACTCACCTAAATGAGTTAAACTACTTACAATTTTCACAACTCATGCACCACTGCACTTCCAACTCTATTACAACTTGAATCACTCAGTTACAACTAAATTCAACCTGCATGTCCCACCAACCAACCACTTTACTCGAAATTCACTTAGCTAACTTATTTTCCACTTCAGTTAACTATTTTCAAGTTCTCATTGAGAATATATTATACTTTAATTTCCATCTAAAATAAGGATAATAAAAATAGAAATGCATCAAAAAATAGACATACACCTAAAAATAGCTTGCAGGCCCCACCCTAGTGTAGGTGCTTAATTTTCACTAGGATCAAGAATTTTTCTTGTTGAATCTCATAGGCATTGGGTAGCGGTGCACCTGGGGTCATATCGATGAGGTGCTTGACCTAACAGTGCAAAGTCACCCCTATGGGTGAGGTGAAGATGTCCCTATACTCCTCCACAACCTTGTCCATTTGTTGCTGTCATGCGGAGGAGCCCTGTCCGGAGGTCGTGGCCATAGTCTTATTCTTTCCCTGGGGAGGATCATCAGGAAAATAAATTTCCTAGTTTTGGAAATGAGCTTACTGCATTGTTTTTCAGTAACCAAAGAGATAGCCACAGACTGTGGTACCTCCGGTATCTGGTACAACTTATTGCCCAAAGTAACAATAACAGCACGAGGCCAAGAATCATACACAACATTTCACTTCCACAAGTATGGTTTTCATAATAATACATCACAAACATCAAGAGGAGAAATGTTACATAATACCTCATCCGTGATGGGCTTGATGATGTATGGAAGGCAGCACTGTTGGCTGATGTGGAGATCTCGTCGTTGGTGAAGCCACCCGAAGGTGTACGGTTGTGGGTGTGTTATGTTCGACAAGCCCAAACGCTTCAAGACCTCTGCTGAAATGAGGTTCCTTTGGCTCCCACTATTAACAATGAATGGTAGCGGGTAACCGTTTACCCACATTTGGGAGTGGAAGAGACGCTCCTCCTCTGGATCTTTTGGTTCCTCCTTTTGGATCTTTGCAGTGGCAACAATGGTGTTAAGCTCTGCATTAATAATATCCTTCCCTTTTTCATTCCCCTTATCAGGTTCTGATTTAGAGTCGAAGCATGCATCTGATTTAGAAGCCCTCATCTCGGCCACTAGTGACTTCTTAGCCCGACACTCACTTGTGTTGTCAGTGCAGCTTGTATGGAACTCACACCACTTTCCCATGTCCTTCTTCGGCTTCGTGGTGTTTTTATTTGCTTTCAGATTTGGTAGGTTATCTTAGGTCACCATTCCTTGGCTTTTTCTTTTGTTCTTTGTTTTGGGGGCACCTTTCCCTTGCTTTTGATTCGCATATCCAATGTCTCGCTGCTTCTATTTGAATTTCTGCTCAATCTCGGTAGCATACCGGTATTCCGTACCAAGCGAGGAGATTTCGAGGAACTCCATTTCCTCCTGAATGTATCTGTGCAGACAGCTATAGTACCTTAGCACCAAATGTTTCTCTGAATATTTGATACCCAACTTTGTGCGCAGGGTATGGAACAGATTTCTCATCTCATGCACATTTTGATCCCTTTGTTGCCACAACGTATTTCATTGTATGTACTTGTCCTCATAGCTCCCCATGGGATAATATAGCTCCTTGATAGTGTCTTGGAAATGATTCCAAGTGGGTATGACCAAGAACAGAGAGGGTTCCCCCTCGTCCTTTTTCTCGGAGTAGGTTTCCCACCATTCCTTAACATGAGGGGTCTCTTTGAGGAGTGCAAAAATAATCTTCTCCCGGTCAGAAAAGCCATGAACTGAGAAATATCCTTCTAATTGATTCAACCATCTATCTACGGCATCTGAAACTATTTGACCCTCAAATATGGGAATGTCCAAGTTTACTTGTACCTTAAAAGGATTTTTGCCTCCAGAGTGGCTGCTGGATGCATATGCGCCGCCAGTGGGCAATCGTTGAAGGCTCTGGGAAAAGTTATCCATAATTACATTCCTTTGTTTTTCAAGGGCCTCCTCGAGCAATATTTTGATAATATCTCCTACTCCCTCATCTTTATTTTCATCCCCCATGGGCATTCATCGGGGTTTGCGAGGTTGATCTTGCAAAGGTTCAACGAGATCGAGCCCTGACTCCTTCTAACCTGACCTCAATGGGGACATGCAAAGAAGGATCAAGAAAGGGAAAATTGATCCAATACCACTGATCTGGATTTATGCAAGAATACAACATAATACACATATAACCATAAATACAAAAATGCAGCAGAAATAACACTTCATTTCATTAATATCAAAGAATTGAAATTTGTTTGCATGCAGAATGGAAATAAACTAGCTAGGACGCTGGTAGCTTATCTCTAAGAAGAGATGTGGTAACTACAGGCCTCTGAAATATATGTTACAATGAGGCTCGAAGGCCTATATATTATTGAGAAATAATGGAAAACCCTAAACATCCAAAAACCTAACCCTAGGAGATGAAATGCCAGAATATGGACCCCGTTGGGGTAAATTGGTACATAAATTTCTCGGGGTCGTAACTTTGGCATACTATCTTTGTTTGATGCACATGATACGTCGTTAGAAATATATATCTGAGGACTAAAATTTCTAACAATGAATACCAAGTCCGAAACGGACTCGAAGTAGTTGGAGGTTTGATTCCCAAAAAACATCATTTAGGGCCTCAAAACGGCTCTGGAAGTTCAGGACACGAAAAAATACTAAAAATAGTAAATTGTGCTATAATTAAGGAAACTGAAAGAAATAATGGTGGGGCCCCAAGTGGAATGGGAGGGTGGCCACCAATATCCACCTGGATCATTCTCACTTAGTAGTCCTTGCTCTAAATGTAGGATTATATCATCTTTAACCTTGCTCAACTATTGCACCTATGAGGATTTATCAATTGTAGCTGTGGCATATGCCCCTACAAACTATGATAGCTTGGTGAGATCTTCAGATGGATCTGTTTTCGGATATTTACACAAAATAAAGTGATACATTTCCAAGATTAAGGCTTGGTACTGATCTAGCCCTCTCCTTTTTATTTTTCTGTTTATTACAGCCCTATGTTTAGGAATATAAAATGCATCGATAGGGGGTCTTTCTTCAATCTTTAAAACAACATCAGAAATTGGGAATGTCGGGATGATTTCTACATCATATTTAGTGACTGCTTTGTCGGAAGCCCTAGTAGTGAGTGAGTTCCTCCTAGTAGTTTCAGGAGTATGAGTTATTTCTTTATGAAGTTGAGTTTTTAACTCTAGGGATACTGGATTTTGAATGACTTGATTGAATTGGTAGCATATATCATATAATTCATTACCCTGTTGCGATTCCTTAGCTTTATCATTTGTCGATGAGGAAATTTCCTTTGCCCGTGTTGTGTTGCCTTCCTTAGGAGAAATTGTTGATGCGTGGTCCTGTTGGGTTCTTGGATGAGAGTGTTTTAACAAATCCAGAGGCAGATTCATAATTCTCTTATTTCTATTTTGTATGAATTTGTTAAATTCTTCAAGAGGAAGCTTATTTTCTCCTAGCTTATCTGCTTGTGCATAGGCCTGAGCCGATTCAAATAAATCATTATAAATATCTAGTTCATGAGCGAAATTTCTAATTTTAACCATTGTAGTGAAGTTCTTTGTTGTGTCACTAGGATCAAATTGTCTTTTAGGGACAGTTGGAAATTTCAGACATTGAACCTTTTTCTATTTCAAGCACAACATGCTTGAAATTATCTACGGTATAAACTCCACAAGGGATGGGAAAAGATGGCCATATGGATTTTTTAGCATCTTTTAAAACTTTAGATAGGTTGTTTCCAACAGTTTGGTAAGAAATCTCTCGAGCTAGAAGCTTATCAGGAACGTATAATGGTAGCACATGAGGGTTGATGAAGCTGCCAAAAACTCGAATATAGGTGAAAAACTCCTCCCTGAACCATATTCCTATGGATATTAAATCATTATGAGCTTCTCTAGAAACCTTGAGGCTCATACTTAGTCTCCCATAGTATATCATGGTAAATATGAATGGGTTTAGGGTCTTCGATTTTCCATCTCCAACCCATTGAAGAAAATTCAGAAGCAAAACAGACCGCATCCATAATATATTCACTCATGTAAAAAGGAGGGACAATATTGTTGGAAAAAATTTGTTTGTCTCTGTAAGCTATAATCTGAGTGGCTAGGCTTTTGGTTAGAATAGTTGCCCAGTCCATAATGTAACCATCATAGGTTGCATCTATTAAGGGTACCCATTTCTCTGAGAATTTCTGATTATTCTGATACCCATAAAGTCTACACATCATAGTAGAAATATAGAAATAATGGTTCGCAAAGGAAGAAATCGAGTACATACCCTTGTCATTGTTTTTATGCTTGTTGGGGCCCCTTCTCCATTGTCTTATCGATGCTGATTGATCTTCATTCTCTTTTTCAAACTTCTGAACAAATTTTTTGTCGTATATGTTTTATAGCTTTGGCAAGTGGTACATTTTCCTCAAATATTCGCTCACAAAAGACCCAATTATTGTTTTCCTAGAGTTCAGGAAAGTCCTCTCAGAGATATTCAAGTTATCAATGATCCATTTAACCATATATGTATGGGGAAAAATATTAGGCTGAGCATAAATTCGATGAAGAAAATAATTCGCTACATCAGACCATGTGCTTTTAGAAGTAGGCATAGAATCATCAGTTGTTGCAGTTTTCTCAACTTCCCTTGGCTCTTCATCTTCAAACAGTTTGTAGAGGGCTTCCCAAGAAGAGGTTCCCGCATCAGGGGTACATGTTGTATGTGTAAATAATGGAGGCATTTCGGTAACTTTAGAATTAGGAGAATCCAACTACGACTGCGTGGTGGGTTTCTTATAATTTTTAGCAACCTTAGACATCTCGTTGGAGTTTTATTAGTCGGGGCTAGCCTGGAATGAGAGAATTCATAGGATGAATATCAGAACGATCTGAATTGAAGAACTTATGATAGTAAATGAGTTAGGTGATAACAATAGATGCTTTAATGAATAAAATCGTCTAACAATAAATTGCAGCGATCAAATCATTTTCGTTTTCAAAAAACATAAATTAGGTTACTCTTAGCCATTAATAAGGAATGTGCATTCATGTGGCTTTAGGAAAAATCAGTGCTTTATCAGAGGTTTCACATCTGGGGTTTTATTTCAAAGCACATATTTAAAGTTGTGATATCAACCTTCACCGATATGCGATTGGATTTATATAACGGTCATAATATAAGAGCAGGAAGGATCGATCGGGGATTTTTTATCGGAGTTTCTGATATCGGGTATTCTTGAAGAGAGATTCCATTTGAATTGTGTGATATGAATTTTGTGATGGATAAATGCAATATAAAGTAGTGAAAAAGAGATGTGATATCAGAAGTTTTCATTGAATAAATTTGAGATGGGTATTGTGATGTGAAGTTGTGATAAAGGAAATGTGATATCGGGAAGGAAGCTATATCAGAAGATCAACTGTATTTACCGAATAGAATTGTCGATATAAAATTTGTGATAAATGACGTGGCTTATTGGTGGGGTCGGCCTTTTATATCATATGCATACCACTCTTTTTGGTTTTCATTCAAAGATTTTTCGAGAATTAAGTCGCATTTGCTTTATCAGTGGACTGATTTCGAAGAAAACATTTTGGAGAGATGGTGCTTTTTTGTTTTTCCAATTGCGATCGAGTGAAACCTTTTAAATGTGATTTTTTTTTTACCCTTAGAACCATTACCTTAATTTTTAAGTCACAATAGGATTATTTCTTGTCAAAATCAACTAAAATGTCCTATTTTATTCTCTAAAAAGGATTTTGACTAAAAATTAAAAAAGGGTCCCCATTATCTATTAAGTAAACTATTACCCATAATGGGGGGTTGTTGAGTAGTACAACAGGATCAAACAAAGCCACTTGGGAAATGGTTAAACAAATGAGTGTATCATACCAATTTTTGTTTGTTGGGTAATAAAATGTAAATGTAAAAAAAGTTAGGTATATAAAGCTCTTGTAAATGTTGGAAAATTAGAAAAGTGGAAATATTTTCTTATGATGATAATTACTTGTGATATTATTGTGTTATTATTAACTTCCTTATGTTTTTATTTATCTTTGTTTCATCATGAAATTATCAAATACAAAACATGAAGATAAGGGACACCAGGTGTAGTTGGACAACTAGGGGAAAACCCCTATACAAGGGTAAACTTAGTCAACAACTCTTCCTTCATTAGATTCATACGACAATGATACAACCAAGACCCTAGACCAATAAACCTTCCTCCTCCACCAAGTTAGAATTCTATGATGCAACAACCTTCAATCTTCTCTTATTGATCAAAATATTTAGCCCAATAACATCCCAGAAACTTCGATCCCAGCTACTACAACTACTGCAGAAATTTCGATCTCTCACTTGTTGAAGTTTGCAACAAGAAACAGTGAAGGAGGCATCCTGAAACATCATCCTTGATCCTAGTTGGAAAATAATCACCTAAACTAGGTGGGGCCCACACAAGCTATTTTTAGGTGTATGTCTATTTTTAGACATGGTGAGCATATTCTATAAGTTGCAGGATGCTACTTGTAGATGGTTGTTGAAATGTGAAAAATAGATGAGATTCTATTTTTAGAAGATTGGGCCAAGTCTATTTATAGATCGCTGATCTAAAAATAGTTGCATGTCGATTATTATTAGCCCTTAATAATAATAAGACTCTAAATATCAACTTATTCTCTTCGAGCACTTAATTTCAGTGTACATATTTGGAAAATTAGTGGGATGAAGGTATTACGCAAATTCCTATGGTTTACTGGTGGTTCATGCATGGAGGAATCAGTTAGAACTGAAGTGGCAAAGTTATGACAGTGTTGGAAGAGTAGTTCATGGAGTTGTTATTTAGTTTAACTCAGTTATTGGAGTTAAACTTAGTTGAGGTAGTTGTATCTAGTCTAAATGAATGATACACTAGTGAGAGTGGAGTGAATTAATTAGTTAATTAATTCACAAATAGTAACTCATTAATCAACTGAACAATACAGCAGTTAACTACAGTGCATGTCAGATCCAGTGGAGACCCAATGCAGAGATAGGTGAAAGGGTGAGATAGACTATCCGTTGTGACTACTAGTGATGCATTGATTGCATATACATATAAATTGGAGATGCCAATGATAATAACGCAGTCAAGGAGAGTGGGATTACATCGAATTGGTCTTGTTAATCAGCCTGGATTGCGCAGTGGAGGCAAGCTAGTAGGAGGGTTGAGATTGGTGCATGGATTTGTCGATTTCTTCTATGTTAGTGTGTGACAATTGTATTGTACTGAGAGCTTGATGTACTAAGCTTTTTATGAGATTGTTACATGATCTCCATGATAGATAATATATGATATTTTGGGTTTTTAGCTTTAGGCTTTCTCGTTAAACAATTGTGTTATGTGTGTTTTTATTACTTCACATGTGTGTGCAATTAATTTTCTGCAAAATATTAACAGTGGAACGATTCTGTATTTTGAAAGAAGTTAAATATTGTGAGATCAGGGGAATCTAGGACATATGCATGCTTAATGTATATAGTTTCTACATGGTATCAAAGTTGTGTTATAGATTTTCTACATGGAATGAGAGCAGGAATTTTTGGGCACGCACGTTTGCAGAGAATATCTGAAATTTTTGGTGAATATTTTCAGAAACAAATAGCATATTTGGATTCCTTTCAAAAAAATACCCAAATTGAAAAAAAAATCGGTCGAATCGGAGCTCGGATGAGGGAGATATCATCGATTTAAAATCAGCTCTTTTGTTAGAAAATTTTGCGACGGTGGGACAATTACAATGTACGCAAGCCAAGAATCTACATGCATTGAGGTACAAGATGCATGCAAAGCTTTGAGGAGAAAAGCATAGGTTAGTGACTTGGTGGTTGAGAGGGAGCCTCTCAACATGCAGCCTGAGAAGAAGTCTCAGAAGGTTGTGGAGCAGCCACAACTGGAGATGCAGAAAAATCTTTATAGATTTGATGTAGATGGGATTTCTACGGAGCTTCCTATTGTTGGGAAGTGCAAGAAATACATGCAATTGAAGCTTGAGGGGGAGTAGGATTTGCATGCAGTTAAGAGTGAACCTCAGGATGTGGAGTAGCCACAAGATAAGGATCATGGAGTGGGAGCAACCACTCATGCAGAGAAATTTCGTACCCGATGGGCAGAGGGAGTGCATGCAGCTATACCACCAGGTGAGAGGTGGGGCGACATGCATGAGTAATCCCAAGAATACATTTCTGGGTAGGATTCATTAAGATGGTGTGGATCTCATGAATTGACCCTGGCTATGAGGTGCCCATAGAGAAACAGTAGCATGATCAGTTGGATTGATGTAGTGAGATCAAAGTGACAGTGTCGGATACTAGAGCGCGGTTCAAAGTTGACAGCAAGTGCAGAGTGCATGGGTGCAGAGTTCAACAACGCAGTGGCTCCTGAAGACATGTTCAGTTGGTACCAACAGAAGTCGAAGACTTTGATGATATATGCATTATATTGATTCATTTTTTTGGAGGCTATTCAGTTTCAAAAGTGTTGCAATTAGAGTTGCAAAGCAGATGCATGGAGTTGCAAGGCGCTTGCAAAGGTTGCAGGGCGAATGCATGGAGTTGCATGTCGTATGCAAAGACAGTCCTTTCTTGTTGAGAGGGAGTGCTGAAGTTTCTAACAAGAAACAGTGAAGGAGGCATCCTGAAACATCATCCTTGATCCTAGTTGGAAAATAATCACCTAAACTAAGTGGGGCCCACATAGGCTATTTTTAGGTGTATGTCTATTTTTAGACATGGTGAGAATATTCTATAAGTTGCAGGATGCTATTTGTAGATGGTTGGTCAAATATGAAAAATATATGAGATTATTTTTTTAGAAGATTGGGCAAAGTCTATTTATAGATCGTTGATCTAAAAATAGATGCATGTCGATTATTATTAGCCCTTAATAATAATCAGACTCTAAATATCAACTTATTCTCTTGGAGCACTTAATTTCAGTGTACAGATTTGGAAAATTAGTGGTCTGAAGGAATTACGCAAATTCCTAGGGTTTACTAGTGGTTCATGCATGGAGGACTCGGTTAGAACTGAAGTGGAAAAGTTATGACAGAGTTGGAAGAGTAGTTCATGGAGTTGTTATTTAGTTTAACTCAGTTATTGGAGTTAAACTCAGTTGAGGTAGTTGTATCTAGTCTAACTGAATGATACACTAGTGAGAGTGGAGTGAATTAATTAGTTAATTAATTCACAAATAATAACTCATTAATCAACTAAACAATACAACAATTAACTACAAGAAAGGTCGCATCCAAAGGAGACCCGCGCAGATATGTGAAAGGGTGAGATAGACTATTCACAGACTACTAGTGATGCATTGATTGTGACCTACATATACATTGGAGATGTGAATGATAATAATGCAGTCAAGGAGAGTGGGATTACATCGAATTGGTCTTTGTAATCAGCTTGACGGTGGCCAGGCGGGAGGAGGCTAGCAGGAGGGCTGAGATTGGCGCATGGATTTGTAGATTTCTTCTATGTTAGTGTGTGATGATTGTATTGTACTGAGAGCTTGATGTACTAAGCTTTGTATGAGATTGTCAGATGATCTCCATGATACATAATATATGATAGTTGGGGTTTTCAACTTCAGGCTTTTCCGTTAAACAATGGTGTTATGTGTGTTTTTATTGCTTCACATGTGTGTGCAATTAATTTTCTGCAAAAGATTAACAGTGGAATGATTCGGTATTTTGCAAGAAGTTAAATATTGTGAGATCAGGGGAATCTAGGACATATGCATGCTTAATGTATATAATTTCTACATCACCAACAGTAGATTTTCAACCCCCATCTTTGGAAATTATTCCCTGCAGCAAAGATAGAATTTTGGTCCCACATTCAGCTCAATAAATTCGCATGTGTGAGAGAAATGTAGCCCAAAAACTATATTTCCTTCTTCCATATTCTCTCCTTCTTTTTCAACTTCGCACTCTTCTCTGCAACCAGTTTACTACAAATCGAACTTGACGAGAGTGTGTGTCAAATGAGGTCGATTTGCTCCAATATATAGGCTTCTTGTGAGGTCGAATTACCTTGTTTGAGGCCGACTTGATATTCTTTGAGGCTGACTTGGTGGAGGAGACATAAACGACCTATTTTACAATAATATAATTTTCTTTCTTGACAAATAATTCCTAAGAAGGGTTCTTTACAATATGACATGGACAAGGACACTTGACATAAACCACATATGTTTTTAATGGAAACCTTGACCTAAAAACAATTGACCCAAGCATGAAACCCATGCTTTAATAATTCAAGTTATATAATAATAAAATTTCATTTTCTTTCTTTTGATAAATGAATTTCATTATGACTTAATTACAATTATGAAGGCTAAATCTAGTTACATTCTTCAACACTCCCTCTTAACTAGGTAGGTATTCATAATTACACATATATATACAAATACATGGAATATCTCAAAACACATCAAATACGAAGAGTTTAGGCACACTCAGTGCTATGGACTAGATTCATGACCAAGGAAATATATTTGAATGGGACTAAGATAGACTAAAGCTTTCAGCCACTATAGGTACCATCACGCTCTTAGGTCCTTATATTACTAGTGTAGTCCCTTATTGTTGTTAGTGTAGACCCCTTATTATTATTTTTGTACCTCCAGCCCCAGAGACATACAAAGAATATAAAAGCCCACTATTGTTATAGTCAGGCCCTTACATTATTATTGTTAGGCCTGGCTGGGCTTACATTATGGCCCCATGGACTCCTATATATAGGAAGGAGGTTTTGTAAATTGTATCATCCAAGAATTGTTCATTTATGTAATGTATTGGAGGTTGCCCCCTCGAAGTGGCTTATTTCTAAGGCGTTGATATCTCTTTTCTTCTATTTTTGGAGCTGGTTACACAACATTTGGTATCAGAGGCTTTGGATTCTGGGGTTTCGCTGCTGTAAACAGGTCTTCATGGAATTTTCACTATAATATTTTTTTACGATGTTTCCAACGCTAAAAAAAAACCCATTTGAGCTGAAATCATGCAGAACGTTGTGTACAAATTTCAGATTGTAATATTCCTAATTAGCTGACAGCTAATTAGAAATATTCTTTTTTTCCAAATTTGTTTTTCTTAAGTTTAGTAGGTAAATAAAAGGGTGAAGGGACCCATAAACCCAATATTTAGAATAAAACCACTTTTCTAGAGCTAATGTGCACAACACAACTCTTATGGGTCCAAGAGGCCAAGAGGGCAGCGCAGAAAGTGTGAAAGCCAAGGGTCCAAGTAGCAACATAGTTAATGAGTGGACCCAAGGATGTGCAGCAAGTGTGAAATCCAAGGGGAAAAGTAGAAGCGTAGTTAATGAGTGGACCTAATGATGTTAGGGTTTCACAAGAATAAGAAGGGGGTGAGGGCAGTCATGGAAATCATTCTTTCATATTATGATTTTTTGGTCTTTACGACTTGAACACGCTTAAGCTGCTTAGTCGAGTCTGCAGTGTTGTTTAGCACATGGGTGTCCCTAAGCGGAGATCCCAACCTCATCCTAGGGGAACTTAGAGTGCCCACTCAGGAGAGGATTTTTATTCTTCGACGAGAGCAAATTTAGTATCTTAGCATCAGGCCACATGTAGTCCCTCCTATAGCAGCGCAGTCAACTAGTGATTTACACAGTACAGCAGCAGAGGGGTTTTGGAGAGGGAGAAAATCCAAGGAATTTCTGCTTGGAATCTAGTGAGGGGATCAACCCTTCAATATTTTAGCTTTGGGGAGTATTTGTAGCCAGTTTATCTATCAGTTCATCCCATAGCTCTGCATACTTAGCAGTTGTGCGTTTTCAAACACAAGGAGGGTGATTTTTCGGGGTCAAACATTCCGGAAATACTTTCTGGGTTTTTCTGGGTTTTGGGCAAGAATCACCTTCCCAAATTCCTAGAATTTTCTAAGGAGTAGAAGTAGCCCAACTGGCAGTCTGAATTCAACTAGAGGTAACATTTCTAAGCTAGGTAGCGCAGAGACTGAGCCATGTGTGAGGCACTTTCAGCTAGATTTTTTGCTAGGGTTTGAGTTGTCATTCAAGCCTTCCTTGAGCATGTTCAAGTGCAAACTTTCCAACACCTAATTTGTACTTTTCCCCATCATATTAATAAAATGGCTCAGCAGTTGTTTTTTGCTCCATTTTGCATGTCTTGATAATGTATTTTATGTTGCCATAGTTTTTTTTTCTTTATTTTCACTTTTATTACTGTTAATCCCAATTTGTGATATTACAGTGGTATTAGAGCATAATCTTGGCTCAGCTTGTGAGAAACCCTCATTCTATGACGAGACCAAAATAAAGGGTAAATTTAGACGTCATGGAAGTAACCTTGAATGAGGTGATTAGGGTTCAAAAATGATCGTTAATTCGGGGAAGAAACTTATTCATGCAACAATTGTGAATCGGGACATTATTGTAGCTGATGTGGAGTCATTGACAGCAAATTAGTGGGCATACCAATCATTGGGACATGACACTCAAGAAGCCCTCTCTTTTTTGGACTTTCGTGAATTGAGAGACAGGCATAGTTCAGGGGGAAATCGGTGTAATTATGCAGCGATGGTGAGACAGATTAAGGAAGAAGATGAAAGAATAGTTGAAGGGGCCATAGTTGGAAAGGAGACAGTTGAGCATACACTCGTTGGTGAGACACAACCCATTGTTGAGGCATCCATTGATGTGGTATCTGGGGTTGTGACCAATTTCTCTGATGATATCAACGCATCATAGGTTGATGAGGTGTCGGGAGAAAACTCCACCGTTTTTGAGGAGCCGATAGGTACAGAGGCCTCCAGGTCTATGACAGAATTGTCGTATGACAATCACATGCAGCTGACTAGTAAGCATTGCTTGCATGTTGGAGTGTCTATGGAGGAGGGTTTGCAGCCATCCTTTATGCTATCCCTTGAGGAGGTGCTAGGAGATACAAAGGTATTGAATGATGGTCACACACAGCAGTGCCATCAACTTCAGGTTCACCTTATAGCTTTTAAAGGGAAGGCCATATCAGTACAAGAGGCTATTTTGTTGCAGAACGGAGAAATGGAGGGCATGAGAGTGGTTTGTGTCGAGTCAGTGGCCAAGTTGGCCCATATTTGGAAATGGTTGGATTCCTTAATGGTATTTTTATGTAGGTAAATCCTCTCTGCGGATAGAGACGACCCCTCTAGCCCTTGGGTGGGTCTAGAAACAAAGGGACATGCTAAAGTGTTGCTTCCTAGGTAATTAATGAACAAGAGACATGGTAGATCGACCTACCTGGAATCCAATGCTGTCATCATTGAGGAAAGAGTAGTAGCCTCTCGCTCCTACCTTGGAAAATCACAATCCGTTCGTTATTATGCCCAGATACCTGCACATAGAACAAGAAACAAGAACAACATACGACATCATAGTTTCATTCATAACTATTAACCAGTCAAAGAGGGTTAAACATATCATATTACACAAACATCATAACACAGTAGTGGAACCAAACAGTAGTCATGTATATAAATGAATAGAAGGAAGAGTTACAACTGATGCTTTGACGTCGCAGTCTCCTCCAGCGGGGTTCAAGGGAAGCGCATCTCAGATGCTCGTCAGGGAATTCAGACGGGGTGAAGGCGTAGACTCAAGCTCTCCTCAACTTAATTCCTTCTATCTATCTTCTCTATTCATTTAGCTATAGTATCAATTCTCCAAGTTCAGCTAGCTTGTACTAAGAAAGATAGCTTCTTTTATAGAGGAAAAGGAGGAGGTTGGGATCCCTACAAAGGTGGGAGGGAGTCCTATCCTTTAGGAGAGTTCCAAGGGAGGTGGAAACTACTAACTAAAGGAGGGATTCCGTGGTTATTTCAGTTCAACCACTCCCAATGTCTCATCCTCGAGGTGGTTGGAATGGAACCTCCACCTCTATTTTTAAAAAACATTCCATAAACAGCTTGGTGCGGGCGCTTAACTGGGACAGAGCGCCAATTGGCTTGGGCTCAGTGTTAATTTTTCAGCTCGGCAGGGGATTGTAACTAGCTACTCGCGGCAAGGCAAAAACAAGGGTTTTTACAGTCCTGCTCGAGGAATTGTCAATAAGAGGAATGTTACTCTCATGCAAAGGAATGCAATGATGGTTTTTTCAAGGCATGAAATTGCTTATTGGTCACGGAAATGACCCTCCAATGGGTGAGATGGGGATTGCAGGGACAATGACAAAATTCTATGTAATAGATGCCCCCTAAAGCATGAGGTCCGAGGGAGAGGGAGGGGCGAAATTCTTTATGAGAACACGTTCGAACCAAACACCATTGTCGGAAAACCTGCAATTAAAAATACAACTAATATCTCTGATACATGAACATGTGGCATGAGTGCAACCATCCATAATAGAGTATATATAAAAACTGAAATCTGAGGTATGGACGTAGCCATCCAGCAGTAAGGATCAACAAATAGACTTAGGTATGGTCGCAGCCATCCAATCAAAAGAGTCATGTAATAAGTCATAGCAATCCACCAAAATCCGCAACCTGGACTTTATCAGACAAAATCCAGGGTCTTGCGCTCCATCTCGACCCGAACAAGTACAAATTCAAGCATGCGAATATATGAGCTGAAGTCGAACATTCAAGAAAATTACCCAATTACTAGCCAATGATGAAAGCTATTAACAGGTACGAGCGAAACCACCAATAATGACAATGGCTCTCAAGCTACAACCCGTACAATCCACGGGATGTGAACAATGATCTGGCGTCAAACATCTGCAGAATCACTCAATCGAAGGCCAATGATGTGGACCTTGCGTTTAATGCGAAAACATTCCATTAAGACATGACGGATCCAAGGTACCAGAATAGATTCTCTGGATCAAATTCCTGGATAATGAGTTGAAGTCAACAGGAAGTGACTTGATCGAAGGTGGACCATAATGTTTCCCACATCATTGATACGAAACATAGGAGCATGATAATAGTGAATCAGGACCAATAAAGAATTAGAGGGAGGCTGAAAAATGCAAAGGAAAACTTCTCTTGAACATATCAGCGGCACGACAGTGGATTTGGCAGTATTTTACATCAAAGGATCTGAGATCATAATGATGTGGCAAAGAGCAGATGAGAGGTCAAAAGAGATTACCCAAACCCATGGAGGCAAAAAAAATGACGAAATGAGATGTCCCCAACCCGACACGAATGCAGAAAAGTGCCATGTTCAAGAGTGGCATACTGCCAACATAACTAAAACTTGGTTCCATTTTTCACCCACCATTTTTGGCGAGTACCCCAATTATTTTTAAAACAAGCTTGAAGGGGATAGCATATGCTTGTTCTGTAAATTTTTCCTTCAGAAAAATCCATCCTAGTACATTTTAATGTTGCCTTAGGTTCATTGAGTAAATTTTAAATTTAACCTTGGATTATGTCTCAATTTCAAGGCCCTATCGAATTTGGAGCTCAAATTCCTAAATGCAAACTATATGCAAATGAACATTATTTTAGTTCAATGAATGATAGTTATAAGAAGGATAGAAATCTTTCAAACAATAACAAACAAACAAAGTATATGAAGAAAACTTCTAATGCCTCTAATGCAATTAATCGAAAAAAAAAATTCCTTCCTAGATGACAAAGGCTAGTTATGCAAAGGAATGTTTCAATTTCGATGCAACGAAAGAATGCAAAACATTTTTTTTTTCAATGGAAAAAAGCACACAATGTACTAATTCAAATGGATAAATAAATAAACACTAGTTTGAGTTTTGCGAATGTAGGGATTTAAAATTGAATGACTCAACCGAAGTGAAACAAACACAAAAACATTCAAGCTAATGCAGCAAACTTTCAATCAAATAGAGAGAATTTCCCAAATTGACCCAACACAAGCAATGTAATCAATGCCTGGAGCATTAAGGGGAAGGATCGATCGATGAAACCGAAAAGACCATTCAACCAAAAACAAACACTCAAAAAGGATCAGAAACTCAACAGAATGATGCAAAATAAAACGAGGTCGACAACAAGCAAAGAGAATTGTGTTTCAAATGTATGTCTGGGCAGGCGCAAGAACACTTAGAAACCCTAAGGCCTTAAATGACACTAATAGGAAAAAATGGACAAACAACTAAAAATAAATAAGTCTACTGAAGTCAACATAGCTGGAAGGCTAAATCACATCCAAAATAAACCTTAAGCAAGCACAATTGACCAAAAGACTCATTAAGGAGGTCAAACCAAAACCTACAGGGGTTGTGCGACCGAAAGGTTGTAATTCAGGCCATACCATATGGGTTGGCGTGAGTGCAAAAGAGATAGTCGTGCCAATCGACACAACTATTCAAACAAAAATCACGCCAAAACAGATGCCTATGGGAAAAAGAGGAAAACCAAAACTTAATGAGTAGAGGCCAATTCGACACTGAGTTGAACGAGGATCATGGTGGTACAAACCAGAAAAAGATAGAGAACGAAATCGATAATCGAAACTAACCCAACAAGATGAAATGACAAACTCGCACTAATCCCCAATGGAGTCACCAATTTTTTACGTAGGTAAATCCTCTCTATAGACAGAGATGATCCCATAGCCATAGGGTGGGTCTAGAAACAAAGGGACACGCTAAAGTGTTGCTTCCTAGGTAATGAATGAACAAGAGACATGGTAGATCGACCTACCTGGAATCCAATCTTGTCGTCATTGCGGAAAGAGTAGTAGCCTCTCGCTCCTGCCTTGGCAAATCACAATCTGTTCGTTGTTACACCCGGATACCTACACATAGAACAAGAAACAAGAAAAACATGCGACATCATAGCTTCACTCATAACTATTAAACAGTCAAAGAGGGTTAAACATATCATATTACACAAACATCATAACACAATAATGGAACCAAACAATAGTCATATATATAAATGAATATAAGGAAGAGTTACAACCGATGATTTGACATCGCAGTCTCCTCCAGCGAGGTTCACGCGAAGTGCGTCTCAGATGTTCGTCAGGAAATTCGGACGGGGTGAAGGCATAGACTCAAGCTCTCCTCAACGTAATTCCTTATATCTATCTTCTCTAGTCATTGAGCTATAGTATCAGTTCTCAAAGTTCAGCTAGCTTGTACTAAGAGAGATAGCTTCTTTTATAGAGGAAAATGAGGAGGTTGGGATCCCTACAAAGGTGAGACGGAGTCCTATCCTTTAGGAGAGTTCCAAGGGAGGTGGAAACTACTAACTAAAGGAGGGAGTTCATGGTTGTTTCAGTTCAACCACTCCCAATGACTCATCCTCGAGGTGGTTGGAATGGAACCTCGCCTCTATTTTTAAAAAACATTCCATAAACAGCTTGGCGTGGGCGCTTAACTGGGACAAAGTTCCAATTGGCGAGGGCTTAGTGTTAATTTTTCAGCTTGGCGCGGGAGTGTAACTGGCTACTCGCGCCAAGGCAAAAACAAGGGTTTTTACAGTCCTTCTCAGGGAATTGTCAACAAGAGGAATGTTACTCTAATTCAAAGGAATGTAATGATGGTTTTTGCAAGGCATGACATTGATTATTGGTCACAAAAACGACCCTCCAATGGGAAAGATGGGGATTGCAGGGATAGTAACAAAATGCTGTGTAAAAGTACAACTAGAGAGCACAAGGGAGTGTTAAGGCAGCCCCCTTTAGGCATGCATAGATGGGGCTAGCAACACTATTGGGTCACCTCTTCCCATTGGAAAGAGAGAGACTGAGCCACGTAGTCAGATCTCATATGTTGACTAGGATGGTGATATGAGGCGACATGAGTTGTGCGGGGTGCAGCATTCGCAGGATGGAGGGCTTGTTCTATGTGCGGGGATTCTTTTATTTGACTCCTCTATCGAGGTTGGATGGCGAGAAGTACTGAGCTGGTACCCCATGGAGCAGGCTAGGCAGCTGGATACATCCATGGACATGTTTCAACAGATTCCATGGATTACCAGAGGGTTATGAGGGCCATATTACTGTTGGGATGCATGTGATATTTCCCATCACATCGTAGAGTCAATAGGTGATGGTAGTCATTGCGCGATGGGTTTGATGTTTGGGCACACACACATTTTCATATCTCTATCAGAGCCATGGACATCCCTAGTGATAGGATGGTTTGACAAGAGGGTAAACCCTTTCCAGGAGCTATCTCAGCATCGACCGTATGTGAATTCATAGGGTGACTAGCCTACTTTGGCAGGAGCTGGTCAGAGGAGGCGGCATCAGTAGGCCACTAGAAAGGACAGTACGTAGATACAGTGCTCTCTCATGGGTATATGGTACACTTAATCTATGGAGGATAGGAGCAGTGATGTCATTTTCATTGGCATGTGAGGAGTTGGGTCGCTCCAATCCTTTAGAGAATACGGGAAGATGTAGCCCACCTCATGGGGGGTTTACTAGTAGAGTGGTGGATATTTTGGCCCATGCATGATACTATACATTACAGGGTGGTACGGTAGTAGGCACTGATATGCACGACTACATAGATTCATGACATATGGTGCAATGTTATGTAGATGGATGCAGACTGATGCGTATGAACCCGATGTTATACCATAAAATCCAAGGGTGTGCAGGGTTATGTAGTGAGGAGCAGTGGCCTACAGAGGAGCATGGAGATGCATGGAGGTAAGTTGTAGTATGTCGGACTGCGTTTTGGAGAAGGAGTGCCTCACATCGCGTTGGGTACATGTGGGTAGCGACAAGTGCAGTGACAGAGGACAGATACACGATGGTAAATGATGGTATAGATGTAACCGACGGTATTCGGTGGTGTACAGGGGCAGGTTGGGACATACAGAGACATGACGAGGAGTGCAAAGACACTTGGTGGTATGTAGTGACCCATGATACGACGCAGCAGGCACTTGTAGTGTTGCCTCCAAGAGGACTTATGGACATGGGAATTAGGTGTACCCTAGCATGCATCTCACCTAGGATTGATGAGGATATTGTTGAGCATCTGGAGACACCACTTTTAGCAGAGACAAGGCTATGAGGGTGTTATCATTAGATCCAAGGCAGAGGGAGTGTCATACAGAGGATTAGTCTTGAGCATTTAGGTATACTCTTGATCACACCCTTTGGGATATACCCACCCCTCATCCTCCAATGTGGTTTTCGGATGCGAAGTGTTTTGTTTTTTCCCCTTGACACTCTCTAATCAGGTAGCAGGGAATGGGAGGCTCACCCTAGGTAGCTAGATGAGATACCGTGTGTTATGATCTAGAAGGAGACTCTCCAATTGAGACACTTGGTAGGTGCACAATTTGACGGATACCGGCTTAGGGATGGCGTGGTTGATTTCCAAGGTCGCATATGTTCCACCCCTAGGCTCACATTTGAGGGATGGTGGATGGTATACTTCATCTACTAGAGGGTACCCAGACTCCAAGCAGTGTCTAGATGTATCATTAGGAGTTGGGACAATGGATTTTATTACAAGTTCTTGCAAGAGCAGTGCAGGTATGCATGTGTGGGAAAGACTTCTGATACTTGGAGTCCACCAAATGGATACATATAGGGGTCAGAGTTGAGGGTCATATGTGTTTTGGCACGTAGAAGCACTATGCAACAACATCCTAAGAGGAGTTGGAGTTGGGAGCTCCCAGTATGTTTGGGGGATCTAGGGATATGTTAGGCAGGTGGATCACTCCACTTTGTGATGAGCAGGGATAGAGAAGAGGATGATCCAGTCCACTTTGGTTTGAAATGTGGGGGAGCACTGATATTTCCACTACATGGTGAGGTAGACTTATCATGTTTTTTCGCAGGGTCATGATCGATAATGGACGAGTAGATATTAGCATCATGGGGATGCTCAGGGAGGATGAGCTTGGCCTTTTCCCCACAAGGCCCTAGGAGAAAGGGATACAATCTGCACCTGATTAAGGGTATCTCAGAGTAAGAGTGGAGCAGCGTCATCATGGTTGCACCTCTACGAGACTAGCAGGGGACCAGAGCATTACAGATCTACATAGATTGATAACCTTTAGGGGTGAGATGAATACTACATGGGGGGATCATGTAGATATTCCATTGGGATTTAGCAAGTCACTGATGGTGTGGGGGACTTTATTAGCATGGCAGATTGGTCAGCGGGATGATAGCAGGAGGATCTCATGTGAGCGAGACGCTACCTCTACAGGGATTAGGAAGTATCTTCGAGGGTTTACTCTTGGAGTGTGAAGGATGGACTGCTTGGTAGGGATACTACATGAGGAGTTGGGCATAGCGCCATATTATCATGATTCCCTACTCACTGATGATGACTAGAGGACTTCTGCTACTTGTTCATGGCAGGATGGTGATCAGAGTAGGTGGAGCTTCATATTGGACAGGATGTCTTAGGATCCTGGCATTGAGGGATCCCTTTATATTAGAGCGATGCAGAGGATATGGAATATTTAGTGGCGTGTTTGGGACCTAGGCACATTTTGCAGTGACAGTGGGGGAGCGTCAACTAGAGATGAGTCTTGTTCAAATGTTGCTTGAGGACAAGCAATTTTTTTTCAGGGAGGACTGTAATATTCCTACTTAGCTTACTACTAATTGGAAATATTATTTTTTTCCAATTTTGTTTTTCTTAAGTTTAGTAGGTAAATAAAAGGGTGAAGGGACCCATAAACCTAGCAGTTAGAATAAAACCACTTTTCTAGAGCTAATGTGGACAGTACAGTTCTTGTGGGGCCAATAGGCCAAGAGGGTAGCGCAGCAAGTATGAAAGCCAAGGGGCCAAGTAGCAACACAATTAATGAGTGGACCCAAGGATGTGTAGCAAGTGTGAAAGCCAAGAGGCCAAGTAGCAGTGCAGTTAATGAGTGGACACAAGGATGTTAGGGTTTCACAAGAATAGAAGAGGGTGAGGGCAGCGATGGAAACCATTCTTGCATATTCTGATTTTCTGGTCTTTACGACTTGAGCACGCTTTAGCTGTTTAGATAAGTCTACAGTTTTGTTTAGCACATGGGTGTCTCCGAGTGGAGATCCCAACCTCATCCTCGAGGGACTTCGAGTGCCCTCTCAGGAGAGGAGTTTTATTGTTCGACAGGAGAATATTTAGTATCTTGGCATCAGGCAACATGCAATCCCTCCTATAGCAGTGTAGTCACCCAATGATTTACGCAGTCCAGCAATAGAGGTGTTCCAGAGAGGGAGAAATTCCAAGGAATTTCCGCTTGGAATCTAGTAAGGGGATCATCCCTTCAATATTTTATATTTGGGGAGTAGTTACAGCTAGTTTATCTATCAGTCCATCCCATAGCTCTGCATAGCCAGTAGTGTGTTTTCAAACCCTAGGAGGGTGATTTTCTGGGGTCATCCTTTCCAGAAATCCTTTATGGGTTTTTCTGGGTTTTGGGCAAGGATCACTTTCCCAAATTCCTAGAATTTTATAAGCAGTAGAAGCAACCCAACCGATAGTTCAAAGTCAACCAGCACCAGCATTTCTAGGCTAGGCAGCGCAAAGACTGAGCCACACAGAGGCACTTTCAACTAGAGTATTTTCTTGGGTTTGATTTGTCATTCAAACCTACCCTCAGTAGTTTCAGGTGCAAACTTTCCAGCACCTCATTTGTACTCTTCCCCATCATATTAATAAAATGGCTCAGCAGTTGTTTTTGGCTCCAGTTTTCATGTTTTGATCATGTATTTTTGTTGTCATATTTTTTTGTATATTTTCACTTTTATTACTGTTAATTCAAATTTTGGATATTACACAGATCTTGTTTCGCTATGTTTTTGGAGATGTGATATGAGGAAGTTAGGGTTTTTGCAGGCTCCCGAATTTCATCTCAAAGAGCTAACCTTGGGAAAATCATCATAACTTTCTCTCTGAGCATCAGATTTGAGTTCTGTAAAAAGTGGAAAAAAGTACATGGATTGCGGTTTATTTTGTATTGATTTTAGAGCTGAAAGATGAAACAGTGACATGTGAAATGTTGTACAAGTTTTCTCTACTGAACTAGTCCATAATTAGTTCATTGTGGGAGAATGGGCATAAATTTGTCTTAAAGGATCCAAAGCAGGTCTGACCTAATGCATTGAAAATAAGACTCATAGGGCTACTACATGACTGAAGTTAAAATATCAGGGATACGAAATCACAAAGATATATCAGTTTCAATATTAAGTGTCTCAAACGCAAGAAAAAGGTGTGTATCGCTTTTTTTAAATTACACAACTGTGTTTGGAAAATCAGTCTGAAGTAATTCCAAGGGACGATTGAAGCTTAGATATCAGTATTGGGTTTTATAATGCCTCCCAAAAATAACTCCATACCCATTAAGCCCTCATAAATATTTACTATGATGCATGAAAAATAATAACGGCAACATGATATATCAAGATTACAAGACCAAGTGCAACAAATTTCTCTCTCACAAAGAGTAACCAAAAATGAAATGGAAGCTAAGATGGATAGTTTGAAGAAATAAATGAATGGATTTAAGAATGGAGTGGAATCTAAGATCGATGGTATAGAAGTAAAACTGAAAGGCAACATGGAATACATAAAAGCAGACATGGAAGGTTTGAAGGAAGCTTTGTCAAAGTTGCTACAAGAAATTATTCCTAATGGCGAAAACGTAGTACAGGAAACTCATGATGAGAACAAAATAAACGTCAATCATGATTTCATAAACCCTAACATTGGATTGAAAGCCCACCATGTTCCAAATATCGATATGAGGAATTTGATGGCAAGGACCTCGTAACATGGATACTACAGATGGAGCAATATTTTGATCTCCAAAATGTGCAAAACACACAAAAGGTACATATTGAAACTTTATATTTAGAACAAATTACATGTGTATGGTATCGATGGCTTTTCTCTCGTAAAAAAATTATTACTTGGTCAATTTTTATGGACGAAATGATAGCACATTATGAGAATACAAAGAAAAACATATTATTTAGCCAATTGATAAATCTCAAACAAAATGGTTCAAAAGGGTTCAATGGCGAAGCACAATGAGGAATTCCAAAAAATGGAATATAAGGGTAAATAATATTCCACGGGAACATAGGATTGATTTCTTCATAGGGACTCTAAAGGATAACATCCAACATGAGGTTCTCCTTTGAGGACCTGATACATTGGAGAAAGTATTCAGGTTGGCAAGAAAAATTGAAAGAAAAATTATGGCGACAAGGAAGCCTACCACTCACAACTATAAATATGGAAGTGTTGCTACTCCTAGACTTCCACAACCTACAAGGTTGACACCACAAAAATTGGAAGAAAAAAGAGCAAAAAGGATTTACTATAGTTGTGATAGAAAATACACTAAAGGTCACAAGTGTGCTGAGAAGAAATTATTTTACATAGATTATGAAGAACAGGAAAAAAAGGAACAAGAAGCTTCAAAAGAAAAGGATATACACCAGGAACCAAACCTAGAGGAAGAAGAAATGAATCCGACTATATCCTGTAATGCATTGGCGGGAATTCCTACTCCTCAAACTCTCAAGATATAAGGACATATCAGAAGAGAAAGGTAATAGTGCTTATTGATTTAGGCAGTACCCATAATTTTATTCATTGTAAGGTAGCCAAGGAATTGAATTGCTTCCTATACCTAGCACCAGAGTGTCAATTGATGGTTGAAAATGGAGGAACTATAAATTTCTTTGGAAAGTGCCATAATATTAAGTTAACCATGGGGGAATATGTATTTTTTGGAGCAGGTTACCCTCGGTAAATCATTTTTGGATAAATTTTGGTTAATTTTTTTTTTGTACGTGTTGCACGCAGATGATAAGGGGCTTTAGGGTGGGTCAAAGTCCCTTAATTATTGTAACAGGTAAAAGGGAAAACCATGCGTCTCAAACCATGGTTTGAGACCATGGTATGTGCGCATTTGGAAATATATAAATATGTAAGAGTCGAGTGAAGAAAGATATATCATCTCATGTCTAAGCTATGATTTTGTATGCATGTATTGTTGATCTGATTTTTGTCTGGGTAGAAAGGCTCATGTTGGTTATGTGCGCAGAGACCTAAGTCCTGAGCTGTGTGCAAGGACCATGTTGTTGTGTGCACAGGCGGAAATATTGTATTGAACTGAAGATATCTTAATAAAGAAAGAAATTTTGGCGAACTCGAACTTTATATGATCCATTTGGTTAACTGTCTTAGATTTGTTATGTGCATTATTTGTTACTTATGATAGATCTAGATATGTTCTGTTGAATGTATAATTATTTCCATAATTGATAAGTCAAGTTGGTAAATTACATCTATGATCTGAAGGTAGTAATATGGTATGTGGAATTTTATATCAAAGTAAGGGTTTATACTATAATAATCTATGAATGTGCAAGGGTTAAGTCTCTTTATCACTATCTGGGTGCGCGCAACTACTTTATTTTCTGTCTACAATTATATTTGGTTTTGTGAAGTTGCACACAAGGTAGTAGGAATTAGATCTATTGGATCCACATCAAAAGCTCCCTTGTGGTTCAAAAAACTGGTTCCAGCACACCCCTATACTTCTTCGAGTGAGGCTTTTTTATGCGCAAGAAGGTCACTACCGAAAGGGCTAGTAGTTGGATGGTTTTGTTGGTTGCGCGATTACTCCGAACCTTGGTCAGGACCCCTCAAGCCAAAAAATGGTCTCGTTGTCAGGATCGGGACCATTTTCAGGGGGATTTAATGTTGTGGCACCCGAAAAAGAACGAACTACAAGATTGGCTTGACAAGAAGGTGTGTGAATTTGCGATCTAAGAAAACATAAGCCCTAAATTGTCTGCCGAATATTGGGAACAAAGGTATATCTACACAGAGGTACACAAAATTTTCTTTGCTTCCTTTGCAACCGAGTTGTAAGAGTGGTTGTATCAGCTTGATGAATTCCAGCCCTGCACAAAGGACGACGTGATCACTAAGTGGACCCCAGAATTGGTGCAGCAATTGGAGAAA
Source organism: Pinus albicaulis (assembly GCA_034641835.2). Classification (NCBI taxonomy): domain Eukaryota; kingdom Viridiplantae; phylum Streptophyta; class Pinopsida; order Pinales; family Pinaceae; genus Pinus; species Pinus albicaulis. The sequence continues at coordinate 469,111,598 of CM076579.1, read as the reverse complement.
TCTAGAAACAAGATTACATGCGCAGTAGATCACTGGATTGATAGTGTTATGGGAGGATTTGTGACTGAATTTTCTTTTGATACCTTCGTATCATATTCTAAATCTGAAAGGATATTTTTCAAGGGCCCTATAGATAAGTTCTTGCGCTCACTGAAATTGTGGATTAAAATGTTTTTTTGTGAAAATGGTTCTCTTTGCAACCACACTGAGTGAATGTCTCGAAGAGGCCCATATAACTCTACGCGCAGAAGTTATGGAAGTGCTACACACAACGGAAAAACCTACAGAGTAGACCTATAAGAAGAAGACTTTGTCTACATCCTTCTTAAAGGTAAATCTGATAGTGACGAAGAGTTTGAAACAATTAGCTTTGGTGAATCTGTGCACGAAGAAGTAGAAAATTTGGTTTTAATTCAGATCCCATCCACTCCACTCCCGTATTCACCTCACGCTAATCAGTCATCCACTCCACCTCCACTTTCACCACTAGACGCTAATATGGTTTCTTCCATGAAGTTACCTAATTTTCATGGTATTAGGAATGAAGATGTGGAGCAATTATGGTGTTTCACAGATGTTGTATGGACAGTGCATCAAATTAATAATTATAATGTTAAGAAAGCATAGCTGGCTACTGCATTTCAAGAATGCGCGTTGGATTGGTACATAAGGTATGTGGCGCTGAACCCTAATGCAACAATTGATAATTTGAAGGCCACATTGAAGGAACAGTTCAAAAATTTGAAATTGTATGCTCAATACATGACTGAGTTGATGGAGATTTTCCAAGAATTAAACGAATATGTATGGGAGGCGAATCAACGGATGAAGAGCACCATTAGATATGGAGGATTTATTATCGAAGACACGCAGCACAAGGAATGGTTCATTTTCATGCTACTGTTGAATCTACGCCATCCCTTAAGTCAGCAGAATATTGCAACACAGGCTCAAGTTGTATAGATTGCAACGAAGCTAGAATCCTCTCATGTACCAGCTGCACAGATCAGGCCCCAGTAGATCCAAATCTAGTTAGAGGCAATGCACTTAGAGATACAAATCCTATGTCAAGACAAATGGAAGGACATATGCACAGGTGTATGGTGTATACATTGTAAAGTTTAAGGGCATCATAAATATCAGTGTCATGTATACAATGACTATCTAGCAGTCGAAGGACCAAGTCCGATTAAAAGAGTGGCAGGACCAAGTGGTACCCCCACATTATGGTGCATGATTTTTCAAGTAACTGTTTTTCACACGATAGACTTCTTCCCTAGTATTGGTAAATATATTACAGAGCTTAAGAAACCTTACTACAAATTATGTCAATCGGTGGGACATGATGAACAGAACTCTCACAGCTTTGATTTAATGATTGACCGAGATGGATTATATAGGATGCAGGTAGAAGGATGGTAACTAGGGTCACTTGCATCTCCATCTGGATGTAGCAAATTCCAAGGCAGAGGCCAAGGAAGAGGAAGAGGAGTTGGCTGAGGAAAAGGCTAGGTCATCTACTATAACTGCAGAGATGTTGGTCATTAATCGCGTGATTGTCCAAACCCAACATAGCAATCCTGCAGGTATTATAGAAAATTTGATCATGTTATTGAGGACTTCCCTGTATTAATTGCAAGGATGTAGGAAAATAATCCACAACTCCCTACTCAAAATATCTAGATGGTAAGAGTTGAACTGCGCAAAGAAAAACCTAGTATGAATATCGTAACTAGGAGTGGCACAGCGACTAGTGAAGACAAAGGAGAGAAACCTGATGCAGATATCTGGATACAAAAGGCACCTAGAAAGAAGGGTGGATTTAACTTATAGATGGAAAAGGAGACCTTTGGAGAAGCTAAGAAATATTTTATAGAACCAGGCACATCTACATCTAAAACATTAGGCAAGCTGGTGGACGTGGTTGAAGGGAATGAGTCTACAGAGATAAAACCCTTCCTTCAAGATTTTATTAAATTGTTGTGCAACAGAAGGCAATCGAGAACCTCCAAGTTTTGATTGATAATTGTGCAGAAAAGGAACAACCTTGCTTGGAGCAGAACTCTGTCAACAAAATATATAGGAATAAATGAAGAACCAGCCGAGAAATTCCCTTGACTACTCATATAGGTGAGTATGAAATGGATCGGGTTATCTTGGATTTAAGGTCTGATGCGAACATCTTACCAAAGCAGACTTGGCAGAAAATGGGAGAACCTAAGTTGGAGTGGTCCACTATTCAGCTGCACATGGCGAATCAACAAAATATTATCCCATTAGGAAGGCTCTCGCAGGTATTAGTGGGTATTGAAGGAGTTTAGGTGCTCGTAGACTTTGAATTTATCCAGTTTGTTGATGATACTAACCCATATCCTACGTTAATGGGTCTAAATTGGGCTATCAATATGGATGGCATAATTAACGTCAAGCACAGAAGTATGGTGTTTGAAAGTAATAGAACCACGATTGTGGTCCCTCTGGAACCTGCAGAAGGAGAAATATATATTGAGCCAGTGTGTGAAAACGATGATGTTGACCATATTTATAAGTTAACTGTGTGGGATGAAGACTAGATAAACCCAACAACAGACAGTCGGCTTAATTTGGAGAAGGATAGCTCATGCTTTTCAGATTCAGATGCGGATATGGAAAACTGGCAAAACCATTTGCATCAAGTATCTGCACTATGCTGCAATCGGGTAACCAAAGCTCTATGGTGTATATCCTTAAAGGTAAGAGAACTACCTTATTATGATGGCATGGTTAATTTTTATTTATCCTTAGATTAACTTTAAAGGGAAGTTCCAAAATTGCAGCGATTCCATGCGCTTAATATCATGTTGCGCTCAACCCCAACCCGATGGTGGACACGGGCCACTTTGTTGATTGGGAAGAATGTAATCACATGATGTGTATGTGTTTTGAGCATCCTAATACCTACATGGAAGAACATATTCTGAGAAAGGTGATCTGTGTGATCACCTGGATAAATGGACTGAAGCATGGGGAGAAAAGTCAAAGCCATATTGGGTGCATATGTTCATACACACTTTAGGGAAGTTACCCACAGACTAATACCTTGAGTCTGAGCTGCGACGAGGCACTGCTGAGTGGAATGCACTGACAGAAAGCTTTGTCCTCACCTTTAGTTTCAAGAGTGGGTTCAAATGCCTTGATGAGGCACTACGGGGTATTCAGGAATTCATATTTGACACCACCAAGCCTTCAGTTGAATGAACATTACTTGCATGGGAAGCGCAGATGAGGGATATCGTTGACTGCAGGAATATGAAAATTGAAGATAATGAAGAAGACCCAAGGAACATCAATATTCCAGAGTCTGAGGGGCAACGCGCAGTTGTTGGACCTATGGCTGAATTACTCGATGTAACTAAGCCATTGAAGATTAGGCAAGTCAATATCAGCACAGAGGAACAACCCAAGTTGGAAAATATAGGGGACTATTGGGATGATGATACGGTCGGAAAATTTCTTGAACTACTGGCTGAATATCAGAAGTTCTTTCCTTCAAAATTTTGTGAGTTGAAGGGGATTGTAGGGGATCCCGGGGTAATAAAGATCACATTGAAACTAGGTGCACGACCTATCAACCAGTGCCCTTACCGGTTGAATCCAAAATCCAAGCATAAGGTCAAAGAGGAGTTGTATCAAATGATTGTTGCAGGGATCATTGAACAAGTAGAAGAATCGGATTTGGTAATCCCTATGGTGGTTCAAGACAAAAAGGCCAAGGGTGAAATAAGGATTTTTGTGGATCTACACAAATTGAATGATGCTTGCGTGCATGACCCATTCCAAACTATATTTTCTAATGAAATACTGGAAAATGTGGGTGGGAAGGAGGCCTAATCATTCACTGATGGCTTTTCAGGATACCATCAGATAAGAATCACTCCAAAAGACAGAAGCAAAACAAAATTTTTGACAGAGTGGGGATCCTTTCAATACATTGTCATGCCATTCGGTCTTAAGAACGTGCCAGTAATATTCTCGCGCGTGGTAGTAGATGAATTCAAGGAATACATCCATAAATTCTTACAAGTATACTTTGATGACTAGACTATATTTGGATTATTAAAGAAGAATGTGTCAAGTCCGTGCCTGATGCTAGACAATTGTTAGAAGTATCAGATCTCGCTCAATCTAAAGAAGTGTATATTTTGTGTCCCTTTTGGGATCTTGCTAGGTCATATTGTTTGTCAGCAAGGATTGATGATGGATCTACCAAATATTATTGTTATTTTTAACTTGGAGGTTCCAACAAAAGTAATACAGTTGCGCTCAATTTTTGGGCATACTGGGTATTACAGGAAGTTTATTCAAGGCTACACGCTCATTACTGCACCCATGGAGAAGTTACTAAAGAAGGATGCCTCATTTTTTTGGGACAGGAATTTCTAGAAGAGCTTTGAATTGCTTAAAGATAAAATGGTCACTGCCCCCATATTTTTTTTCCTAGAATAGACAAAGGAATTCCATGTGCACATTGATTCATCGTGCATCGTGTTAGGAGTTGTATTAGCACATCCTAGAGCAGAAGATATTTACCACCCTATTGCATTTGCGAGTAGGAAGTTGTCAAGTTCAAAATGCAACTACTCCACATAGGAAAGGGAAGGATTATCTATGGTCTACATGTTGCAAAAGTTCCACCAATATCTGTTAGGAGGTCACTTTAAGATGTTTACTGAACACTCTGCTTTAAAGTACCTGGTAAACAAGCCTATGTTGGTGTGGGGGAGATCTGCAGATGGTTATTATTATTTCAGGAGTATGACTTTGAAGTAATTTTGAAACCATGGAGACTGAATGTTGGGCCAGACCATTTGTCGCGCATTGAAAGTGGATAAGAGCCCACTAAATTGGAATAAGGATTTCCAGATGCGCAGCTATTTTCCATTAAGGTAGTAAATGATCAGTTCACCGATATTATTCATTTTTTGACCACTGGAAGTGCGCCCACGGAGTATATGGTGAAACAAAAGAAAGATTTGGTCACGCGCACAGCTGATTTTACCCTAACTATTGGTCAGTTATACAAAATGAGGGCGGATGAGATATTGAGGAGATATGTGTTGGAATTTGAAAGGTAGTGTATATTAGCAGAAGCTCATGGAGGTATTGCAATCAGTCATTATGCAGGAAAATAAACTACGTATAAGATCTTATGGGATGGTTTGTGGTGGCCTACTGTGCACAATGATGCACACGCATATTTATGCACTTGTGACATATGTCAGGGAACGGGGAGACTGTCGCACAGAGATGAAATGCCCCTGCACCCACAAATGAATTTGCAAGATTTTGAAAAATGGGCCATTGACTTCGTCGGACACATCAACCCTCCAGGAAAGAAGACAAGTGTGCGTTATATAATCACTGCGACAAACTATGTGACCTAATGGGTCGAGGTTGCGCCTGTAAAGGACTGCAGCGCAGAGACAATTGTGCACTTCATTTTCGAAAAAACCTTGACATGGTTTGGGTGTCCTAAGATCTTGATGAGTCACCAAGGAACCCACTTTGTGAATGAAACAATTCAAGCTTTGACTAAAGAATTCAAGATACACCATCAGAAGAGTACATTATATCACCCTCAGGAAAATGGTGTGGTGGAAGATTTTAATAAGATTTTGGAGAATGTGCTCACTAAGATCTACACTTCTAATCTAAATGATTGGGATGTGTGCATACCTGCAGTTTTATGGGCATACAGGACTACCTGCAAGAAGTTGACAAGAAAGACTCCTTTCTGAATGTTGTATGGGCAAGAAGTTGTTATGCCACTGGAGTAAATTTTCCCAAGTATGTGCATTGTCGCGATCACTAACATGCTTGATCAAGATATCATGGAAGAGTGATTGTCGCAGCTGGTCATGATGGAGGAGGACAAATTCATTTTTGGTTTCCATCAGCAAGTGAAAAATGTGTGCGAAAAGGCTTGGCATGGCAAGCACATTAGGCAGAATTGTTTTAAGGAGGACGATTTGGCTCTGCTATATGAAAATAAGTTTGTGTGCCACCCAGTGAAATTCAAAATGCATTGGCTCAAACCCTATGTGTTTAAGAAGATCATAAAGGGAGGTGTGGTATAACTAGACACTTTAGGAGGTTATGTCCTTCCCAGGTATTTAAATGGAAGTTAGCTGAAACCATACAAGGATATCCCTATCCCTGTGTGCGCCAAATGGTAGAAGGAGTGTCTTAGCACCCCAGACAGTTGTGAGAGGGCACAGGACTGTAAAACATTTTTTCAAGCATTAGAGAAGTTGGTCTACGCAACAAGGACGATCATTGTGCAGACAGGTGCGACAACCACGCAAACGCTCGCTAAGAGGGTGACCAAGTCACATAAGTGCTAGAATATAGCCGTTGGAACAATTAATCTAGAAAATACAATGTTATTACCATTTGGAGGAGTGGCCAAACTGCATTTAATAAGGATATTATGCCATATTTGGAGCAGTTTTAGCATTTATGGGGCTACATTAATGAATAGGAGATTGTTTAAGACGCATCAACACTATAAATATGATAGGAAGGGTCACATTAGTTCCCTTTAATTTCCAATTGATTTTTTCTCATTGTTATCTGTGATTTTTCTGAAGCTTATGTTTGGGATTAACCCGCTTTTCTACGAGGATTTGTGCTAGCAAGAGTTAGGTTACTTGATTCCGCCAAGTATGACTACTATCGAATCTACCCCATCTACGCCGCAAGCTGAGGAGACCCCTGTGTAGGTCGTTGAAACCCCTGCCTCTGCTCTACAGCCGCAACAATCTAAGAAGGACCAAGCTTCGGGGACTAGGAAATCACCACGCAAGAGAACCCTGAAGCCTAAGTTGACCCCCGTTGTGCGCCAAAAGAGACCTATGGCCGAGCTGTCTAAATTTATGGAGGAAGATGATGTCATAGAAGTTGATCCAATCTCGCGGCTTCCCAAGTACATAGCGCCGCGAATTATGAAGGTCCCAAAGGATGAGGCCTTGCAGCTCTTGGAATCCATCGATGTAGACCTCAAGAACCTGTAGCAGACACGGAGAAGTATCATCCTAGTTTTTGAAGGTCCAACAATAGAGAAGTTGGTAGAAGAAGCACAGAGTGTTGCAGCACAAAGCGTAGAAGTCATCCTTCCATTTAACGGTTCAGTGCAGGCGCTCCACGAAAAGATGCAAGTAGCTGGACCAAAGTGACCTGGGACGAGTCACTAGATTGTGTTGGGGGCATATTGGAGCAGGGTCCCCTTATTAAAGAATTTTTGGATAAATTTTGGTTAAGTTTTTGTTTGTACCGTTGCGCACATATATCAAGGGGCTTTGGGGCACGTCAAAGTACCTTAATTATTGTAATAGGTAAGAGGGAAAACTATGAGTCTCAAACCATGGTTTGAGACCATGGTATGTGCGCATTTGGAAAGATATAAATAAGTAATATTTGAGTGAAGAAAGATATATAATCTCATGTATAAGCTATGATTTTGTATGTGTGAATTGTTGGTTTGAGTTTTGTCTAGGTAGACAGGCTCCTGCTCACTGTGTGCATGGAGACCTAAGTCCTAAGTTGTGTGCAAGGACCCTGTTGTTGTGTGTGTAGGTGCAAATATTGTATTGAACTGAAGATATCTTAATAAGAAGGAAATTTTGGAAAACTTGGACTTTCTATGATCCCTGTGGTTAACTGTCTTAGATTTGTTATGCGCATTATCTGTCTTATAGATTTGGATCTGTTCTGTTGAATGTATATTTATTTCCATAATTGATAAGTCAAGTTGGAAAATTTCATCTATGATCTGAAGGTAGCAATCTATTTTTTAGAAGTTTATATCAAAGTAAGGGTTTATAATGTAATAATTTGTGAATGCACAAGGGTTAAGTTTGTTTATCACTATATAGGCATGCACAACTGCTTTACTATTTGTCTGCAATTAGATCTAGTTCTTTGAAGTTGCGCGCAAGGCAGTAATCATTAGATATATTGGATCCACATCAAAAGCTCCCTCTAGGTGTGGAAACCTGGTTCTAGCACCCCCCCCCCCCCCCAATGCTGCTTCGGGTGAGACTTTGGTCTATGCAAGCAGAACACTACCCAAAGGGCCAATAGATGGAGGGTTTTTTTGGTTGCGCAATTATTCCGAACCTGGGTTAGGACCCCTCAAGGCAATAGTATTGAATAGTCCAATGCTCTCCATTCCAATGGGTGGTGTTGATTTTGTGCTAGGCGTACAATGGTTACAATATTTGGGGACGATAGCTTTTAATTTTCAAGAACTTTTCTTGAAATTGTTTTAGGAAGGAAAGGAAGTTGAATTACGGGGTATCACATGGAAGACAGGAAAGACAATAATCTCTAATGTCATGACAAATATTCTGAAGAAGAACAATGAGGCGTAATTGTGCAATTATGCTCACTAGAAGTTCCAACATCAAAATCATCTATTTCTCCACATCTACAAAAATTCTTGGACAATCATTCCAAGGTGTTTGAAACTCCCAAATGACTCCCACCTATTTGTGATCATGATCATGTTATTCATTTGATTCCAGGAATTTTTCCTCCAAACATCAGGACTTACATATATCCTTATGTCCAAAAGAGTAAAACTAAACATATGATTGCAGAAATGCTAGAGGGTGGTATAATTCAACCTATTCAAAGTTCTTTCTTTGCTCCAGTAGTATTGGTGCACAAGAACGATGGATCATGGTGCATGTGTTCGGATTATAGGGGGCTCAATAAGCTCACTATTAAAGATAAATTTCCCATTCTTGTGATTGATGAATTATTGGATGAATTACATGGAGAAATTTATTTCACCAAGTTGGATTTTCGTTCAAGATATCATCAAATTAGAATGAAGACTGAAGACATTGTGAAAATATCATTTCAAACTCATGAGGGTCATTATGAATTTTTTGTCATGTTTTTGGGCCTCACCAATGCACCTTCTACATTTCAAGGGTTGATGAATTCCATTTTCAAACCCTTCCATAGAAAATTTGTGTTACTATTATTTGATGATATACTAATCTACAACAGGTCTTGGAAGGATCATGTTCAACATATTGACAAGATGCTAAAACTATTGGAGGAGAAACAATTATATGCAAAAATCTCCAAACGCTTCTTTGGAGTATAAGGGGTGGAATATCTGGGTCATATTGTATCTCGGGAGGGTGTTAAGTTAGACCCTAAAAAAATTAAATCCATTAAGGAATGGAAATTCCCCACAACCATAAAGTAGATGCGAGGATTTCTCGGGTTAACAGGGTATTATCGCAAGTTTTTTAAGAATTATGGGAGAATAGCAGCACCTCTAACAACATTATTGAAAAAATATGCATTTTCAAGGACTCTTGAAGCAACTAAGGCCTTTTAACATCTTAAAGAGGTAATGTGCAAAGCATCGGTCTTAGCTACGCCAGACTTCACAAAAACCTTTATTGTGGAATGTGATGCCTGAGGAAATGGAATTGGTGTTATTTTAATGCAAGAGGGAAGATCTGTTGCTTTTGAAAGTCATCCAATCAAAGGAAAGTATCTACAGAAAGTTATTTATGAGAAGGAAATGTTGGCAATACTACATGCAATAAATAAATGGCGACCTTACCTAACGGGAAGACACTTCAAGATAAAAACTAATCATAATAGTCTTAAATACTTTTTGGAACAAAGACTATCTTCAGAAGAGTAGAAAAAAATGGTCACAAAGATGTTGGGTTATGACTTTGAAATCATTTACAAAAAATGGAAGCTAAATGTTGTTGCAAATGCACTCTCAAGAAAGGATGAGGATGTGGAAGCATTGCTTTATGTCATTTCTATTATCCAACCATATTGGATAACCAAAGTAAGGGAGGAATTGAAGAATGAAAAAAAAGTGTAGACTCATTCAAAAGTGTAGAAATTATACGAAAATCATGTATATCTTGGATTCACCCGATCTAAAAATGTACTAAATTTAAATACTAAATCGCTTCTACAAATATTTTGCAAAATTAAAAACAGAATCTCTAATCACATGAACATGAAGAAAGATCAATCACACGCAACACAGATAATTTCCCATGGAAATATTACGGCTAAAAACACCACTATATTCTATTGTATATTATATCATGGATCATGAAACAATTACATTCAAAACTCTTCTCACAAGAGCCCTAAGTACATCAACTAATTGTCTCACACTATCATACAAAATTTGGCAAATTCCTTAGCCAACTTACTGCCTCCAGACAGCCTGCCTTCACTATGCAATCCTTGTTGAATGTAATCCCTAAATTGATGCAATCCTGCCTGTCTTGACTACGCAAGTATCATGGGAACATCCAATGAGTGTTTACTTGCATTTGTGCAAGCAGATAATGTCACAACTGATAATCGACTTCCCTTTCACCTAGAACTCAACTGGGTCTTCACTAGATCTGACATGCATGCAGTTTATAATAGTAAATCCTCAATTTCATGTCAGATCACTACATGTGAAGTAATTAATATTTAATTCATTAGATCTCTCACTAGTGTATCTTCAGTTACAACTAGCACAACTGAGTTTAACTCACTTAACTGAGTTAAACTATTTACAACTTGCACAAAATCATGCACCACTGCACTTCGAACTCTGTTACAAATAGAATTACTCTAAATGTCCCACCAACCAACCTCTAACTCGAAATTCACTAGATAACTGAATTTTCCACTTCAGTTAACTATTTAAAGTCCACATTGAGAAAATATTACAGTTTAATGTCCATCTAAATTAAGGGATAATAAAAATAGACATGCACCCAAAAATATCCATGTGGTCCCCACCCTAGTGTAGGTGCTTAATGCACTAGTGTGGGTGTTGGATATTCTTGTTGAATCTCAACACTCCCTCTCAACAAGAAAGGGATTATCCTTCACCCTGATCTTGTCTCTATGGTATTCGAATTTTCTCCTGGTGAGCGCCTTCATCAGAATATCTGCATCCTAATCTTCTGTGGGAATGTACTAAAGCAACATGATCCTCCTCTACACAAATTCTCTAAGATGATGGTATCGGATATCTATATGCCTGGACCTATCATGAAACACAAGATTAATCAAGAGTTTAATGCAACTTTGATTATCACAATGAATCATTGTCGGATCCATCTAAGAACCAAACAAACCAACCAAGATATTTCTCATCCAAATAGCCTCACATGCAGCTTGGCTTGCTACCATGTATTTTTCCTCCACTGAACTGAGTGCCACGGATCGTTGTTTCCTGTTGTACTACGAAATTGTTGTCGACCCAATGCTAAAGATCCCCCCTGATGTGCTCTTTATGTTTGATGGACTACCATCCCAATCTACATCCATGAAGCCATGCAACTTCACTACATCTTTCTGACTGTACCATAGACCATACTCTGATGTGCCCCTCAGGTATCTCAAGACATACTTCCCCACCTTCCAAAAGATCTTGATAGGCTTAACCATAGCTTGACTCAGTTGGTTAACTGCATAGAAAATGTTTGATCTCGTTCTCACTAGATACATTAGTGAACCCACTAATTGTCGATAGACAGTAGCATCCACTACCTCTCCAGAAGTAGCATCCTCTTTCCTCCAATTTCCTAGAAGAGGAGTATCCATGGGTTTGCAGCTCTCCATGTTAAAATTACCTAGTATCTCCTTTATATAATTTCCTTTAGGCAAAAAAATTTCACCTTCCCACTGCCATATTTCCAATCCAAGGAAATAATGAACGAGGCCCATATCCTTCATTTCGAACTCCCTTGCAAGATCCTCCTTGCATGAGTGTATCAATTGCTCATCACCAGTCAAAATTAGATCATAAAAATAAATAAAAATGATCAATAGCTTACCCTCAACCACAATCTGGTACAGGTTTGCATCTGCTTCACTTTTGGTGAAGCTCAGTCTGGTGAAATAGTTGTCTATCCAAGTGTACCAAGCACAGGGTGCTTACTTTAGCCCATACAGTGCTCTTTTGAGTTTGCACACATGTGACTTGCTATTGAAGATCTTGAAACCTTCAAGCTTCTCTATGTACACCTCTTCCTCAATGATCCCATTGAGAAATGCAGTTTTCACATCCATCTGATGAATGTGCCAACCCATCTGCACTGAGAGTGCATGGGTGGATCTTATAGAAGAATACCTTGCGCCAGGTGCAAAGGTATCACCATAATATATCCCCTCGATCTGTGAGAAGCCCCGGGCCACAAATCTGGCCTTGTATTTCTCCACACTCCCATCAGCAACTTACTTTACCTTGTAGATCCATCTCGAACCAACCACTGATTTTTCAACTGGTCTTGGGACAATTTCCCATGCACTGTTTTTGACAATGGAGTCATACTCCTCCACCATTGCATCAACCCAAGTAGGATGTTGCACTGCTTCCTTAAAGAATATGGTTTAGTCATAATACATTTTTTCATAAGAGCCATGTATCCAGAATCGGTCGGGAGATTGTATTTGTCTACGCTGTGAAGTAGGGGCTCCTACATTCTTTTCAACATCAAGTCTCAGTCTATCAGCTTCCGTGGTGCGCCTTCTGCCATTTCTTGTGGATAGCTCTGCATGGGTGGCTTCCTCCACTCCATGAACCACCTCATGTGGTTTATCAACATTTTGAGACTCGTCTTTGGGAACCAGCATTTCCTCCTCTGCATGCAAGTCCAACTCCCTCTCAAGGGATAACCGCATGGCTTTCCCCTCATCAAATTTTATATCCTGTCGCACAACAGTGATTCTATTGTTTGGAAAATACACACAATAATTATGGGGTGTTTCTATGTACCCCACAAAAATCCCAACTTCAGCAGTCGGTTCCAACTTCTTCTTGGCGTCCTTGGTCACATGCACATAAACAGATGAGCCAAAAATCTTAAAGTATGAAACATCAGGTTTCTTACTAGTGAAGGCCTCTTCGGGTGTACTCATGCCAAGTACTCTATGAGGACAACGGTTATGTACATAAATCGCAGTGTTGCATGCTTTCACCCATAAATGCATTGGTAGGCCCTGATCATGCAACATTACTCGTGCTGCACCCACGATCTTTTTGTTTTTTTCTCCACGACCCCATTCTTCTGTGGGTTATGAGGCACTATGAGTTCTCTTTGAATTCCTTCTTCACTGAAAAAGTTCTTGAATTCATTAGAGATGTATTCTCCACCATTATCACTCCTAAGAGCCTTCACTTGCTTCCCCAACTCTTTCTCCACCAATGCCTTAAACTCACAAAACTTAGAGAATGTTTGATCTTTATTCTACATGAAGAAGGTCCAGCATTTACGAGAAAATTCATCAACAAATATTACATAGTACTTATGTTTTGTTTTTTAAGCAACCGAGAATGGTCCACACACGTCTGTGTGAACTCTCTCAAGGATCCCCGAAGCACGGTTCTGCTTCTCATGAAAGGTGGGCTTTACATACTGCCCCATGGTGCAACCCTTGCAATGATCTAACTGAGCAAATTTTCCCATTGGAAGTCCAGTAGAAATTTTCTACGTGACTTTCAAGGCTCCATGATGAAGATGGCCCAATCGCCTGTGCCATAATTCGCCCTCATCCCGGCTCACCACTTTCTTCGCCTTGCCCATCATGGCAGTGCAGCCATCTACCTCCAGCTTGTAGATTTCTTAACTTGAATCCATATCCTCTTGGCTTGACCCGTTGTTTTATGTCGCAAGAAAGCTTTTCCATCACTAAAAACAATGTCATAACCTATGTCCTCCAACATTTCAACTGAGACCAAATTTTTCTGAAGACCTGGTACATGCATCACATATTTTAAATGAAATGGTTTACCTGACTCCCTCTGAAAGGTAATGGTACCAATCCCGGTAGCACCGTACCGTCCGTCGTCGCCCATCTCAATATGCATCAAAGATCTTTCTCCTCCAAGTCACTGAAAATTTCCTTATCTCCCATCATGTGAAAGGAAGCGCCAATATCCAAATACCACACCGATCCCAATGCACTTGACACCATGCATGCAATCAAGGAGAATTCAAGCTCAAATTGTGAGGCAAGGGCCTCACCATCTGCATATCTAGCAGCCTTCTTGTTCTTCTTCTTTTGTGGACAGTTAGTAGCAAAATGCCCATGTTTGTGATAGTGAAAACACTTCAACTTGGACATGTCGTGCTTCTTTCATTTGGATTCGTATTTTGAAGGAAATTTCTTCCATTTCCCCTTCCTCACCTTGGCATCCAAAGCAAAATCCTATTCATCCTCATTCTTAGATGAATATCCATCTCTAGTGTTCCGTTTGAACTCCTCCTGCACCAGATCTAACCACAGTATTTCCCAATCCGGCAATTTTTCCCGTCTGTTGACAGAGTCTTGATAACTGTGCTAACTCTTAGGAAGTCCTAGGAGAGCCAAGTTCACCAAATCATCATCAGTGAATTTTATTCCCACACTCCCCAGTTCATTCCGACATTGGACAAACTTTGTGAGATATTTTGGAATGGTGTAGCCCTTTTCCATCTTGATCTTCCTAAGTTTATCTTTGAGCGCCAATTTCCTATGGTCGTTGCTATTTTGGAATAGATCCGTCAAAGCCTTCCACATAGCATATGGTGTGGCTTTCCCATGGAGGCTTGAGACAATGTGGTCCCGTACTCCCTCCAACAGGATCCTCCTCACCTTTTCCACTTTATTTTTCCATGCATCAAGATTGACAGCATCTATAGCATCTGGCTTAGGAACATTTTTGTCAATGAATTCCTTCAAGCCATTGTCTTCGAATAATGGCTCCATCCTATCCTTCCAAGAAATGTAGTTTGAGTTTCCCTCGAGTGCATACTCTAACCTCAAGCCATTGAAAGCCAATTCGATCTTGAATCAGCTGTAGCACCAAGAAATTCTTTCTGCAAATTCGAATTCTATCCAGTCACAAACTCAGCTTTAGCTTCACTTCTGCAATTTCCTGTGCTCTAATACCATGTAGAAATTATACAACAAGCATGTATATCCTAGATTCACCCGATATAACAATTTGTTAAAGTTAAATACTGAATCGCTTCTACAGATCTTTTGCGGAATTAAAAACACAATCGCTAATAACATGAACATGAAGAAAGATCAATCACACACAACACGGATAATTTCTCGGGGAAATCTTACAGCTAAAAACCCAACTATAATCTATTGTATATTATATCATGGATCATGAAATAATTACATACAAAACTCTTCTCACAAGATCCCTCAGTACATCAGCTAATTGTCTCACACTTTCATACAAAATTTGGAAAATTCCTTAGCCAATTTATTGCCTCCAGACAGCCTGCCTTCACTGCGCAATCCCTGCTAAATACAATCCCTGAATTGATGCAATCCTGCCTATCTTAACTGCGCAAGTATCATGGGTACATTCCAATGAGTGTTTACTTTCATGTGTGCAAGTGGATAATGTCACAACTGATAGTCAACTTCTCTTTCACCTAAAAATAAACTAGGTCTCCACTAGATATGACATGAATGCAGTTAATAATAGTAAATTTTCAGTTGCATGTGAGATCACTGCACGTGAATTAAATAATATTTAATTCACTAGGCCTCTCACTAGTGTATCTTCAGTTACAACTAGCACAACTGAGTTTAACTCGCTTAACTGAGTTAAACTATTTACAACTTGCACAAACTCATGCACCACTGCAATTCAAACTCTGTAACAACTAGAATTACTCTGCATGTCCCACCAACCAACCTCTAACTCTAAATTCACTAGCTAACTGAATTTTCCACTTCAGTTAACTATTCCAAGTCCACATTGAGAATATATTATTGTCTAATGTCCATCTAAATTAAGGGATAATAAAAATAGACATACACCCAAAAATAGCCCTATGGGCCCCACCCTAGTGTAGATGCTTAATGCACTAGTGTGGGTGTTGAATCTCAACAAAAAGTTGCAGCAAGATCCTAGTACATCTGATACATTTAGTTGGAAAAATGATCCCTTATGGTACAAATATCTCTTACATATTTGTAATAATTCCAAACTAAAACAAAATATTCTTTTTGAATTGCACACCTCTCCCTTAGGAGGACACTCGGTATTTTTAAAAAATTACCACAGAGTGAAGAAATACTCTTTTTGGGATGGTCGCCTTAAATCTAATATTCAAAATTTTGTGGCAGAATTTTTGGTTTTCCAGCAAAATAAAGTTGAGACAATTAAGACCACAGGTCTGCTACAACCTTTATCCATTCCAAGTCAACGTTGGGAGGAGGTTTCAATGGATTTTATCACTTTTTTACCTAAGTATGAAGGAAAGAGTGTCATCGTGGTGGAAGTCGATATACTTACCAAGTATGCACACTTTTGTGCATTATCTCATCCATTTAAAGCAAATATATTTGCTATTTCATTTGTGGAAACAATTCAAAAGCTACATGGCAACCCAAAGATTATTATAAGCGATAGAGATCCCATTTTCACTAGAAATTTTTGGATGGAATTATTTTCTTGTTTGGGTACTCAACTAGCTCATAGCTCATATTATCATCCTCAATCCAATGGGAAAACTGAGATAGAGAACAAATGTTTGGAAGGATAACTTCGTTGCTTTGTATCTAATAAACAAACAAAATGGGTCAAGTGGTTACCCTTGGCTGAATGGTGGTATAACACTTCCTTCCACACTGCAAAAAAAATGACCCCCTTTATGGTACTTTATGGATATCATCCACCGTCCATCACATCATATTTAAGAGAAAATAGAGCATCAACAACAAGTTCTCCAACTCTTAAAGGATAACCTAAATTTGGCACAGAATCAAATGAAACAACAGGCGGATCAACATCGCATCAAGAGAAGTTTTGATTTAGGGGACTGGGTATTTTAATGGCTACAACCATACAAAAAAATGTCCCTCAAGCAAGCTAAGAAGAAGAATAAATTATTTCCAAAGTATTATGGTCCTTACAAGCTATTGCACAAGATTGATACTATGGCATACAAATTGGAGCTTCCTGCATCTTCCCGAGTGCACCCATTTTTCCATGTTTCATGTTTAAAGAAGGTTATAGGTGACAAACATTTTGTACAATATTTCCAAAACTTGATGAGGAAGGAAAAATCATATTGGAACCTAAATCAGTCACAGAAACAAGAACTCGACAGCTACGAAATCAATCAATTTCAGAGTATCTCATTAAGTGGAAGAACTTACCCCCTGAAGATTCCACATGGGAGGATGAGAATTTTATACAAAAGAATCCAGAACCACTCAAGCATTGAGAACACACTTTTTTGAGGGAGAGGGCATGTTAGATCCCTATATTACTAGTGTATTCCCTTATTGTTGTTAGTGTAGACCCCTTATTATTATTGTTGTACCCTTGTAGTCCCCATATTGTTATTATTGCACCCCATAAAATCCCACTATTGTTATTGATGTGCTCTTACATTATTATTGTTAGGTCAGGTAGGATTATACTGTGACCCCATGGACTCCTATATATAGAAAGTAGGTTTTTTCATTTGTATCATGCAAGAATTTTTTATTTAGGTAATGTAAAGGAGGTTTCCCCCTCGAAGAGGCTGATTTCTAAGTCGTTGATCTCTCTTTTCTTATATTTTGTGATATGGTTTCATAACACATGCTTACTTACTATCCATAAACCCAGGGATCCAGGTGCATAATGAAAGGTCAGAGCTATATGACCAACACCACCCTCCCTACTTCGGGATATGGACATCAGACACATGTATATGTCCTCCCAGTTTTTTTATATTACACTGTATGCCTCAACACTCTCAATTATTCAAATCGATAACAAAAAATCTCTCCCGATCAAACACATCAGTAACATCAAATAAATGAAGCATGCAAAACATGCTTCCAAAAAAATTGAACTTTTGAGGATATATTTACTTGTACAGACACAACCCCAATCAGTAACAAACTTTCAAATACACATATGTAAACACAAACCTTTGGGTTCTTCAATCATCATGATGCCAACTATATCAATTTATTCATATGCAACTAGTTGGAATATTTTCTTCTTTATTTTCTTCAGCAACACCAAGACATCCTCAATATACATTCTCCAATTTCTTCTTTAAGGTATCCACCGTGACTATCATAATATGCCCTCTCTCTAAATTGGGTAGATATATCCTTTCTTTTATCTAGGCTCCCTCTTAACTTATGGAGATCAACTACTTTATATAATGTCAAAGAGTCTTTCATCCCTTCATTCCCTATTATCAAAGCCATCTTGATCTTATAACTTTATTCACCATGCTTATATGGACATCTTCATTATCTTGAAGATTGTGTACTTGAAAAAATTTAATAGCAAGTACAACCAAATACATATATAGAAGCATGAAGTTGACTATATTAGAATCATGTTAATACAATAATGGAAACATTAGTCTTTAGACATCAAATACATAAAATTAGTTAGGTTCATAATCAGCAAGAGACACATACTTCTATACTTCAACTTCTTGCTAGACCACTTCATTGAAACTTAAAGTAACTCAATCAAGATATAAGTCTCATTATATCTAGGGCCTCAATATTACTTTCAGAGATATGAAAAACTCTAGTATGATATATTTGAAGCCCTAGAATCCATCTTTGAGACATGGAACCTTAGATATCAACAATCAAACCAATCATAGTGCAATCTTAAGGTTTCAACAATATGACCAACTTTTACTCTATATTATATTGGAAAAAATATCACCACATCCTAGAATATCAAACTTCTACTAGGGCTTAGTTACAAATCCTAGCATCAACAAATAGGTTAGCATATATACATATCTAGGATTTAATAATCATGCACAAGCATATCACATCTATTAGGTAAACCCAAGACACAAATATTAAAGTTAGACATATAATAATTTTGATCGGGCTAGGGTTTTGATCAGACCGACAAATATACACCTAGTGTTGAAGTCCAAAAATAAATTGCAGCACCTACACTAGTGTGCGACCAATAGGTCCTAACATCACCTACACTAGTGTGTGCTAAACTTGGTGCAATGTCTATTTTAATTTTCCCTTAATTAAAATGGACAATAAAATGCAATCTTATCTCATGATCACTTGTAATAGTTAATTGAGTGTGATAAACTCGATTAGCTCATGTATTTCGAGTTGAGGGTGGTTGGTGAGGCATGTAGAGTAATTTTATTAGTTATGGAGTTCAAATTGCAGTTGGTGAATTATTTTAATGCATGTGTAATCAGTTAACTCAGTTAGGTGAGTAAGAGTCAGTTGAACTAGTTGTAATTATTTGTTTCACTGGTGAGAGATAAAGTGAATTAAATATTATTTAATTCACAATCAATGATCTACGATGCAACTGATGAGTTACTATTATTAGCTGCATGCATGGAAGTTCCAGTGGAGACCCAGTTGAGACAAAGGTGAAAGGGAGGTTAACTATCAATTGTGTAATTAGTAGGTTACTTGCATGCAACCAGACGTCCATTGGAGTGCCCATGATCCTTGCGTAGTTTAGGAAGGCTAAAATTCCTAAATAATAGGGATTGAATTCATCGGGAATTACACAAGCAAGGCAGACTATTTAGAGACTGGGAATTGGCTAAGTGTTGGTCAATTTTGTCCAGGACAGTGTGAGACAGTTAGCAGAGTGTAGGAGACTCTTGTGAGAAGAGTGCATTGTAATTGTTTCATGATTCCATGGTTAATATACAATAGAATATAGAGGCATTTTGAGCAGCAAGCTTTCCCCAGGAAATTATTGATGTTGTGGTTTGATTTTATTCTTTTTTTGTTTCATGTTATTGGTGTTTAATTTCCGCAATTGATTTGTAGAAGTGATTCAGTATCTAGATTTAGTACATTGTTAGATCGGATTGAATCCATGATATACATATTGTTTGTATAATTTCTACATAAAAAGCTCTTAGGATTTTACTCTAGATATTATAGCAGTTTTTCTCATAAACCCTAATTCACCAAAACCTTAAAGGTTTATGATTTCAGTACACAACAAAAACTAAGAGATTATGGTTTCTATAATAGTATCAAAACCATAAACATCAAAAGAATAGTATTTCATCAATAACCCTAAGTAGACTAGGGTTTCATAAGCAATAACGACACACCCTTAGGTTAGGGTTTTACATTGAACCTTTTAGGTTTCCATAATGATGATTTAATGAGGGTAGATTTAATCTAATGATTAATCACCCTAACAAGAATATTTATGATTCAAAGTCCTAGACATAATGATGTTAGTAATGCAAAGCAAATTTTAAAATAAAGAATGAGCACACCTTTTGTATGAAGAGAAATTTATAACAAGGATTATAGTTTAAGACACACCTCGAGATATTCCTTACCAAACCCTGTAGAACATCAATTATTGAAGAGATTCCTTTGAAACAAAACTTTTATCTTGTGAGGTTTTCTTCATAACCCTTGAGTATTCAGCAAGCATTCATAAACAAGGAAAATATAAAAAGAAAGGTTATTAACATATAATACAAATACATCTTGATAAGAGGGGAAACCAAATATAAAAATAATACGAGTAAGATAATTATCTTTGGTAAAATGGTGAGGGATCCCTCTTATTACAATATTGATGGATACTCATAACATTATCAAAACAATTCAGCAAACCATTTTAGACCTACAAGTACTATAAAAAAAAAACATAAAGGAAAACAATTCAAAACTTAGAGTAGAGGACTAAGAGCAATGAGAGAGAGAGGACTTAGTGGTGTAATTCCTTGATTTTTGATTCTTTAGTATTGTTCTTGTTTGGTGAACCTTCATCGACAATATTTTCTTGATCCCTATCTCCCCTTTCATTTCTTGGATTCTCGGGAAAATTGTTTCTATAGTGAACCATTTTGTGAAAATTGCAACATTCAATCTTAGATAGGTCTATCTTCATCCTTGGACCCTTGAACTTCTTGAAGGTTCCTTTATTCTTGTGATGGGTGGAATATGATTTTGATATGTTCTCCTCTTCATCCTCCTTATTTCTTACTAATGATCTTTTGACTTCTTCTTGACTACATTCATTCCATAACTGTTCGAATGTAGGGGTCTCTTTCCAACTATTGATCCCTGATGCAAAGGCACTCCAAGATGTTGGTGCCTATAAGAGCAGTAATCACAAGCTCTTTTTCAAGTACTATTTTATCTATTTCCTGGGGCTCATCTCTCATTCTAGATATATTTACAAAAAAGGATGCCACAGTATCATCTTTTGTCATCTGTATAGTTCTTAGTTCATTCTTGAGGCTTTCAATTTGACCAATGTTCTTGATTGTAAATAATATCTATAGGGCCTCATATATTTCTTGAGCGAAATCTATGTTGGATATATATGAAATGAGGTTGTCCTTTATTCCATCCACTATCAGGTGCAAGGCTTATATATTTGTTTCTTTAAACTTTGATTTATCTTCTTCGCTTGATTCATTTGTAGGATTATTTAGGTTTCCTTTGACTAGATCCAAAACTTGATTCTTCTCGGGGATGAGATCTATCCTCTTTTTCCATGCCCTTTAGTTGGAGGCTCCTTCTAGTTTGTTTTCTCCCTTCAATGAGTTAGACATGGTTCTTGTAGATAGTAGGATTCTCCTTATATGATCCTTTTTCTTGATGATCCTTATTCAAATTATTAAGACTCATTACTCTTTTCAGTAGATCTTCAGGTTGAAATTTTCTTCCTTATTCACCTTAGCTCTGATACCATGTTGGAAAATTATAAAGGCATAAAGATTATCTTATGATGATAATTACTTGTGATATTTCATTATTAACTTTCATAGGTTCTTCTTTTATCTTTGTTTCATCAAGCAATTATCAAATACAAAACATGAAGATTAGGGACACCACATGTAGGCATACATCCAGGGAAAAACCCCTATATAGGGGAAAACCCAGTCAACAAATCTTCCTTCAGTAGATTCATATGAC
This sequence comes from Pinus albicaulis, assembly GCA_034641835.2. Taxonomy (NCBI): domain Eukaryota; kingdom Viridiplantae; phylum Streptophyta; class Pinopsida; order Pinales; family Pinaceae; genus Pinus; species Pinus albicaulis. The sequence continues at coordinate 469,089,629 of CM076579.1, read as the reverse complement.
AATGAGACAACCAAGACCCTAGACCAACTAACCTTCCTCCTCCACCAATTCAGCCTTCTATGATGAAACAACCTTTAATATTCTCTTCTTGTTCAGCGAATTCATCCCATAAACTTCGATCTCAGTTACTGCAACTACTGCAAAAATTTTGATCTCCCAGCAATTGTAGATTTTTGACACCCAGATTCAGCTCAATAACTTCGCATGTGTGAGAGAAAGATAGCACAAAAACTCGATTTCCTTCTTCAAAATTCTCTCCTTCTTCTCTTGCAACTTCGCACTCATTTTTGCAACCAGTTCACTACAAATTGAACTTGATGATAGTGTGTGTCAAATGAGGTTGTGTTTCTCCAATATATAGGCTTTTTGTGATGTCAAATTACCCTGTTTGAGGCTGACTTGATCTTCTTTGAGGACGACTTGGTGGAGGAGGCATAAATGACCTATTTAACAACAAAATAATATTCTTTCTTTACAAATAATTCCCAAGAAGGATTCTTTACAATATGACATGGATAAGGACACTTGACATAAACCCTAGAGGTCTACAGTGGATACTTTGACCTAAAAAAAATTGACCCAAGCATGAAACCTATGCTTTAATAAGTCAATTTATATAATAATATAATTTATTTTTCTTTCTTTTGATAAATACATTTCATTATGACTCAAGTACATTTATGAAGACCAAACCTAGTTACATTCTTCAACAATAAACTGTGTGTTCGAGTGTAGGACATTGAGGACGGTGTTCCTCTAAGGGGGTTGGGTCTATGACAACCCTTTTTGCTATCCCTCTTATAAATATTGCTATGAATTGTAATTCATGTAAATAATGTGGAAATGTAAAACATAGACTAGATGAGGAAAGTGGACATCGATTCAGAGGACTAAGGAGGAGGAGTTGCTTGTAAACCCAATCCATTGCATTAATTTCACCACCTTTATCCTTGATGGATTTATGGCACTACTAGTATAAGCATTAAATTCAAGGAATGGGCTACCTTAGTGGAGGAAGAACCATGCAGTATTGGTTCTCGTGGATGGCATGGGCATGGTCAACACACAGGGAAAAGTATGGAAAGTAAGTCGATGGGAGACAAGGAGTGGGAAAAGTGTTCAAGCAAGAATGAGAGCTTGCTAAGAAAAGAATAGAACAACGAAAGCATAAGGCAAGATAACTTAGAGATTAAAATTTGAAATAGTCGTGGATCTGTTGGGAAGATAACATTTCTCTAGCCTATGTTCTATGTTTTGTGGGATGGTGTTCCCTGTGTTTGATAAGGCTAGTGTTTGTGCCTATTAATCAATTGGCCAAGGAGATTTCAATGAATTTGAGACACGTGGGTAGTAGTTGAAATGGTTGATAAATTGTTATGTGTTAGCCTTATGAATTATAAACCACTTAGGCAGTAGCTAGCCTTGGGGATGATAAACCACCTGGGTAGTGACTAGCCTTGGGGCTAATAAAACACCTGGGTAGTGGCTATCCTTGGGGCTAATAAACCACTGGGATTCTAGCTAGGGTTGATAAACTACTTGATAGGACGAGACACCCATGAACTAGTTGAAATTATTGATAAACCACTAAGTGGCTAGCCATGGGGCTAATAAACCAGTTAAATACTTGCTTATTAATTTGATAAACCTCTTGGTAGTGGACTCTTTACTCCTGCAATACTAGCTTATATAAGCCAATTGATAAACCTCCTAGATAGTGCATTATTTCTCCTAGAACTAAGTTGTAACTCACTAAGCCTTGGATGAACCCCTTGTGGTTGATTTCCTACTAGAAACAGAGTCGTTGTGGTGTTATTGTTCAGGGAAGTTGGTAAACTACCTAAAAAATGGACTCTTATTCTTATCGTATGTTGACTGGTTATTGGTGAGAATACTCGTGAATAATTACCTTCTTGGACTCTGAATCTGACTCGAGGGTGCTTAGCTGCAAGAAATATTGTAGTGTAGTTGACCTATTGTTGGGTGGAGAGTTGAATTCCCTCCCTCAAATTGAAGTCAATAAACTATACATATAAGTTGCTTGATTTTATTAGTCATGTATACCTGTTGAACTTGAATTATGAATATTGTTGGTATATAACAAGGAGTGTATCAAAAAGGAATATGTTTTTCCTATATAGTTGCAAAGATATGTGTTTTATGATTGTTTTAATGATACGAGGGACTTGTATATCCCTATAATTGTTGATATATATCTCCTAATTTGGAGAGTTAATTGCATGATTTCTTATGATTATTTAAGAATCTAGTTAAATTGTTATGGTGTGTGAATTTCCATGGCTTAACTGCTATAATTTTTGGAGGATTTCTATATTTGTGGATTAAATAATTTTTTTGTTTAGAGAGTTGTATGTGGCATGTTATGAATGAACGTGGATATTTCTTGTACATGATTGATTGTTTCTCTCCTTACTCGCGAAGTATTGACTAAAATTATGTATTATACGCATATATATATCAGGGGGTTTGATGGAGTTATTTAGATCCATTCATGGAAGGGTATGAAACTGTTGTAGTGGAATTACATAGTGCAATGGCCTTGAGTGGCTTGTTTTAATGCCTAAGTGATAGGAAGATTCACATATTCGTGAATTTATTTCACTATTTTTCGGCACTTGAATTCATTCTGTTGATATAAGGATGCATTTATGAGGTTGTGTATGTTTTGTGTAAATATAGAAACTTAGGAGAACCTTGATTAACTTCTTGGTCACTTGAATAAAACCTAGATAATTGTTCTAAGTCACTAAGGAAAAAAACACCTTTTTATTAGGTTAATATTTTGGCTATTCGAATATATCTAGGAGTCTAGATGTCCGAAAGAAATTTCAAGTGGTTTGTTACGGTGGGATTGGATCTATATAGGTCAGATACAACTATGAGTTGGGTGTTGAATAACCTGAATAAGTCATATCTGACATGGGGAACTCCTTGGGTAGCATGTTATAGTGTTAGCGGTCAGACTTCATCGTAAGCCAGATTTTAACAAAAGTATAGGGTGGGCCCCTCTAGTGGAAAAGTGGTCCTGAACCAAATGGAATTCCAGTGCATCCAAAATTTTGGGGCATCCGAGTGAGCGCAAGAAAGAAAGGCTGGGAGGCCTGAACGTGGGTCAGAACATGATATGTGTGTGGATAGAAGTTAGTTTGGAGGTTTAGGTGTTCGAGACCTTTTTCACATGTAAGATTATGGGAACACTGGATTTCCTAAGGAGTCATATGTGACATGAAATAAATAATTAATGTGTGAGTTTCAAACACATGGGTCCATGGGTTAGGTGATGTAGTGATTACCATGTGGACCTAGCCATGGCCATTTGGCACCCATGGTGACTTGGAAACACCTGGATGAGGTGGGATTTCCATGTGGTAAGTTCTTGCCTAGGTGGCATGGATTAAATATATAAAATTATAAAATGAGCATAGCTTTTGATTTGGGCATCGAATCACCATAAAAATTATATTGCCAGAAAGCTCTTAACGAACCAACGCTATGATGTGAGCCAAAGTTAATTCTACCAAATTTGGAGAAGTAAAAATTTGCAACCCCATTTCCATAATGAGATCTTGGAGGTTGGGTTATATGAAGGTAGCACCACCCATTCAACCTGAAAGAATCTAAGGGGGTGGGAGGGAGCATTACAGTGATTCTCAAATAGTACTAACCATAAAATAAACTTCAATTTTTAATAAAGATTATTTTTAATGTTTATGATTTGTTTGGTGGGGATTTTATTCATCAAGATATTTTGGATCATGTTGTTGTCAAGAGGGAAAGGGGGAGTGTGGAAGGTGAGCCTAAATTTAGTGAGTGCTCACATTTATGTTTGTTATTATCTCGAGAGACACTCTACAACTTGGTATGGGGGAGATGTTGTAGTGTCTATAAATGAGTGTAAACATTTAAATGTTTTATCAATATAGGGGAGATGTTAGAGTGGTTGTAAATGAGTGTAAAAATTTAAATTTCAGTTTAATATGAGAGAGATGTTGTAGTGCCTATAAAATAAAGCATTAATTAAAAAAATAATAATAATACAACATAATGTAAACTTAATTTAAAAGGTAGTAAGAAGTAAAAAGTAATCAAAATAATAAATCAATTACATTCAATTTGTTATATTGTGATTTTGTTTTTATTAATAAAATTACAAATATTTTTTTCCCAAAAAAAAATCATAATATGCATATCACACTAAAAAATTAAATTATAAAACATGTTACAAATTTTAATAAAATTAAAAATATGAATATGTGTGTGTGTGTGTGTGAAATTTATATAAATATAAATAATATTATTAAGAACTAACATAGATCCATCTTAACTCTAAATCTATAAAAGCACCTAGAGGAATCAAAGCACTCAATATGAGGTTTACATCTCAAGAGATCTGATCTCTCTCAACACTTGGTAGATCTGGAGTTAAGGTGGATTTATGTTCGTTGAGCCGAGAGGCTCATTCTACAGTCCAATATGAGAGCGATGTGCAATTTCGTTTGTGCTCAATGTGGAGTTTAAATTAAAAAGTGATGTCAACTATAATCAAAATAAAAAATAAATATACATATTTGGTTAATTTTACTTAAAAGTATCATAAACATAGTCGCACTCTAACTGTGTTTTCTTTATTGGATGTTGATATTACAACCCAATACAAAAGAGATATGATACAAATATTTTACTAACTGTGTTTTCTTTATTGGATGTTGATATTACAACCCAATACAAAAGAGATATGATACAAATATTTCACTAACTGTGTTTTCTTTATTGGATGTTGATATTACAACCCAATACAAAAGAGATATGATATAAAATTCACTAACTGTGTTTGCTTTATTGGATGTTGATATTACAACCCAATACAAAAGAGATATCATAAAAATATTTCACTCTCACTCTGAGTACTAAATAAAATGTTTCAATGTCAATATGAAATAAGATGTTATTTTATCAACTTTTAAAAATCTTTTTAAGTAATTAAAACGAAAAACAAATAAATTTTGATATTATTTATATTTTCATATTTCAATTAGATATGTAAATAAACCATTTTAATATCTATGGTAACTAATTTATTTTAATATTGATGTTAACTATAGAAAAAATATAAACACACACACACACACACACATATATATGAAACCCAATAAAATATTTCAATGTGTGTTACACAGTAATTTGTCACCGTCCCTACCATTCCCCGTCCCGCACATTGGAGGGCCCATTATGTGACCTGTGAGCAATGTCATGCCTTGAAACCATCATCATTGCATTCCTCTAAACATGAGCTTCAATTGCCCTAAAGACATCTCCTTGCAAAAAACCATAAAAACATCCCTCTTTGCATTGGCGCGGGAAGCCAGTTCATCACTCGCGCCAATGAGGAAAATCCTACATAGAGGCCGCGCCAACTGGCGCTCTGTCCCAGAGTCGCAGTCGCGCCAGCCAATTTAAGGAGTGTTTTTTAAATAAGAAAGGTGGAAGTTTTGTTTCAACAAACTCAGAAACTGATATCTATCTTGAGTTGGGAGGTTTGGCTCCGGGAGTTCCATGGAAGGGAAGTGGTTTGCCACCTCTCATGGAAGCTTCCTTGAGGATAGGGCCAATCCCACAATTATAGGGATCCCAACTCCCCTTCCTCCTTCTATAAAAGCTTGCCCATTGCCATTGCAAGCTAGTCTTGAAGTGCCTAAGCTTTGAATCTCCAAATTCCCAAGAGCCTTCATGCTGCAAGAGCCCTCATTTTTCCCTTAAGGCCCACTCAAGCAAGGAGACTATCATCGAGAGACTCTTAGAGAGGCTTGTCCTATCCCTGGCAGGCTTTGTGAGACGTGAACGACTGGAGACCCTTCCGAAGGAGACCTCAGCGTCAGAACATTGGTTGTACTCTCTTTCGATTTCTTATTAATGAATGACTACTGGTTATGGTTCCACTCTGTTTTTCACTTATGATAATGATGAGTTATATCCTTTCTGACTGATATATAGTTGCATATTCTGGATTTTATGCTTGTATTCATGTTGCTTCTTGCATGTGCAGGTGTCCATTCACAGAGATCGTGGGGATCGTGATCTGCCGAGGCTGAGGAACGGGAACGCTGTCTCTTCTACGAATCATAGCACTGGACTCCAGGTAGGCCTCCATCGTTGGCTTATTTATTCGCCATTAGGAATTTGCGCTGTAGCATTTGATGATTGTTGCTAGACCCCTGCTGGGCTAGTAGGGATCGCCTCTGTCTGCAGAGGGGATTTACCTCCTCAACAATTTGGTGACTCCGCTGGGGATCGTCTAGTTTTCGTTGTCTCGTTTTGATTGTTTCGTGGTTTTCCTTGCTTGATTAGCCTTCTGGGCTGGGTTCTTTTGTTGTTTTTTGCTTCTTGGTTTGCTTAGTTATCATTGATCTGCTTCTGGAGTAGTTCTTTTTTTTTTTGGCTGAGAAACTCGGCTGGCGCGCTTTTTAGCTCGACAGTCACGCTAATTGGCGCATGTTTCTTTTCTATTGCCCGCGCCAATTGATTTCTGGCACCACTTTCAATCTCACAGTCGCGCCACTCCTGTGAGGCATTAGGGTTTTCTCAGTTTTGAGCTCTCTGGGTCTGGTCAGTGTTTTTCTTCTTGGTTTTTCGGCTACCTGAGTGTGTTGGAGTCCTGTTGACTGGGAGTTTGCCTTCGTCCTTTGGTTGTTTGCTTTTCTCCATCAATTTCATGTTTTAAGCCCTAGGGCATCTAGTGGCTTTGTGCATCGAGCCTTCCTTAGGAGTTTAGGTGTTTTCTTAGTCCAGTCAATCCTCTAATTGTTCCTCCACATTCTCTTAGTAGTGGTTCACCGTTTTATTGCGATTTTTGGGTGATTGTTCTTCTCTGCACTCAAATTTCGTTTGGTCTTGCTTTGGGCCCAGATCACACGTTCCATTGGAACCTTTGGGACTTTTTCTCAGTTTTGAGAGACTTTGATCGATTTGAGATCTGATTGTTGGTTTCATTGAGTGAAATTTGTTTTTTTTGCTCGCTTAATATCGTTTCTCAAGTTGTTCCATTTTTTTTCAGTTTGTTTAGTGTATCTAGCTATCAAACATTGAAAATTTAAAAAAAAAAAAATCTCTCTTTTGCTTTGGTTGATTAGTGCAAATTGTAATCTTCTCGATTTTACTAGTGATTAGTGATTTGAATGAAAAGTTTTCAATTTCATTAGTTGCATTAGAGATATCATTGATTTTCTTCCGATCATTTTGTGTGTGTAGAAACTCTCAACTCTTTTGTAGCTAGTTTTCATCGAACGAAATGATGGACTGTGGCATGTAGCTTTGCATTTAGGAATTTTTGAGATGACACATTCGTTAGGGCCTGAAAACTGAAACGTAATTGAAGATCAACTTTAAAATCTACTCAATTTACACTAAGGCAGCATTGAAATCTAACGAAACACATTTAGAGGTCTAGGCTAGAGACGTGTTCCGGCGTCTTTAAACCTAGTAGCTGTCGCTCGCCTTTTGGCTTTAGACAGCGCTAGTACGGACTTGTGCTCCCCATACCGTCGCGTATATAAAGGGAGACCCCTCTAGGTTTTCAATCCTTTATCCATAGGAAGCCGAGTCTGCCGCCCTATACCCGTGATACACCGAACACAGCATTCGGGGAGATTTCCTGCACGTACGGAAAGTCCTTGGTTGATTTCTCTTTCATTATTAAAACCAAGGTGTATATTGCAGTTCACGGTTATTTGTTACACCCTTTTGCCTAGTATTCCCGAGCAGTCATTTGATCTTTTCTGACTCCCTAAACTTGAAAAGATCGCCAAGCGCTTGTCCTTTCACGCTTGTGTCAAATCTGAAAGAGATAGAGTCATCTTTTTTATCGTTTCTCGACTCTTAAAACATGAAACGGTAAGGTTTCTTATTTTTCAATGTGGTAAAAATTAATCACCCATGATTACACGCCCTCTTAGATTTTGCTTGTTGACCGTTTGATCGTGTGTCTTGACTCTTTTTCAGCCCGTGTGTGTGTTTTCTTCTTTTTCTCTTGTCGTTTGCCACAGTGGCGGAACCTTCGGTTTCGTCTACTGGTAGTCCTTACACGGACGATTCATCAGAGGTTTCCCAATCCTTTGCTGAACCGCAGCAGCCTATTTTTTCCGATTTTCCTGACGGGGGACCGGTTCTTTCTGAGCAACCCTTTGGAGGACCAGTTGAGTTCGATTGGCCCTTTTCGGACCCTGTGTCTGAATTGAGATTAGGAGCTAATTTCCTTTCTCTTACATCGGGTTCGCCTTTTGTTGCTGCTGTATTTCCTCCTAGTCCTCGCCATTTATTGCGCGATCTAACGGTAGGCTCCACCATGAGTGATTCTGGTGAGGAAATCCCAACGTCTGGTGAAGACTATCAGCTCTTCCCACGAAGATTGTTTCCGGGAGACAACTCTGAATTGGCTGACATGTCAACAACCAGTCCCTCTTTACCACCTGGATACAGGTCTTTGGGTCAGATTATTTCTGCCGCAGCCTCTATGGGAGTGTCAGCTCCTTCTCCGAGGCCAGCTGCTCCTACACCCGGGGTGTCTCCTCAGACGCCCGTTACTTCTGTACCCGTTCGGCCCATTGTTTGTGTGGCCGCCTCTTCTCCTGTTGTCACAGCACCCTCTGCCAGGGCTATGCCAACTCCTGAAGATATCTATCTAGTGACTGCTATACCGGAGAACATCTCTCCGGAGGAGTATCGGTTGTCTCTGCAACATCCGAACCCCGAGGTTGGACCATCCTCCCAAGATACCAACCGCTCTTATTTTTCGCACTATGCACAGGATGGTACACCCGTGTATGCTTTTCCAGGTCAGTATGACGAGCACGGGGACATTTTAAGTCTCCCCGCTCCTGAGGCTTACCTCCATGCTCAAGGTTTACCTCATAACCAGGCTTATAACCCGAAAGGGCAACCTTTCCAAGGCCAACCTTCGGGCCAACCTGGCTATCCTTATGACCCATAGGGGCAGCCCATCCAAGGCTACCCTGCAGGCTAGCAAGGACCATCGTACGGTCCGCAAGGAAAGTATTACATCCCTTCCAGTCAACCTGTTCAGCCTTAGCCGGGGTACCAACCGGGACCGGTATATGGTCCTGGGGGGCAAATCCAACCTTCTCTACCAATGCAACCTCAGTATCCTGTCGTTTCTCACGTTGCATATCAGCCAGGACCATCCTATGGTTCTGCTTCAGGTCAAACCGGTTTCCCGCAACCACCTGGCTCTGTTCCTCCACCAGGCCAACCGGCACAACCTAGTGTTCCGCCTCCAGGCCAGCCGGCCCATCCGGTACAACCTAGGGCTCCTTCACAGCCAGGTCAACATGCGCAACTAGCGCAGCCTGTCTATCCGGGGCAACCTGTTCATTCAGGGCAACCCTCTCAGTTGGGTCAACCTGTTTACTCAGGGCAGCCCGCTCATTCCATTAACCCTACCCAGCAGCCGGTTCATTCGATGCCGCAGCCAAATCAACAGCTACGCCCTACTTATCAGGCTCCACAGGGTTCCACTTTTCAGCAGCCTACTCATCCTCAGGGTGGTTATTATCCTCATGGTCAATCTCAACCGAATTATAACCACCCCAGAGGCTCTCAGTATTATCCTCCTCCACTCGGTTTTACCTACACTCAGTAGCCAAATCCAAATGCTGCTTACACCGGGCCGACACATAATCAGGGTCCGTACTCTGGTTATCAAGCCCCACATTCTAGTTACCAGCATCCAAATCAGTCTGGTTATATGACCTACGCCCCCTACGGTCATAATCCTACGGGACAGAACCCATGGGGGCAAGGATATTCACAACCATTGTGGAGTATGGGTACCAGACCTCATCCCGGGCCTGGCATGACGGTTAATCCACCATTGTCGTTCCTGGCTACCTTGGAGCTGCCGGATGTTTCAAAACTGACCAATGATCCGATTTTACATAATCTGTATTGGCCTCCGGTTCCCACCAAGATACCAGGTGATTGCCCCAAGTTTGAGGGAAAATCTGGAGAGGACCCCCAGGCGCATGTGATGACGTATCATCTTTGGTGTTCGTCTAACTCTTGGGTCGACGATTTGATTCATCTGCGCCTTTTCCAGCGTACTTTAACTGGAGCTGCTGCTAAGTGGTACATAGAGTTATCCCGTGGCATTTTCCAAGATTTCAATTCTTTAGCCATGGCTTTCCTCACGCACTTTCAGTTACCGGTTCGTTATGAAGCCGGGACGCACCTCCTGACTTCTCTGAAGCAGGATAAAGCCACTCACATCTCTGATCACATTCATGAGTGGTGGCGCCGTCGTAGACTGATCAAGTTTCACATACCTGATCAAATACTAACTCACTGGTTCACCACCTCCTTCGTGAATAAAATCGCCCAAAATATTGCGATGGGAGCGTGTGTGACGGAGGAACAAGCCATTGCGCGTGCCCAATATCTGGATCTTGTGTATTCTCAGTCCGGCACACTTTATGATATCTTGCCTGATGCTCCACGGTCCGAAACCTCCAAGGCTCCGCCTACCCCTGCGGTGGATGGTGTCATTGGTTCTGTCTCTCAGAATTCGAAGAAATCTTCGAATGGGAAGCAGAAGTCTAATTCTTCCAACAATGCTCCTGCTAATCCCACCCCGTCCGATTCTAGCAAAACCGCGGAGGTGAATGCCGTTCGGGCCAATCCTACGGAGAAATCCTCCAAAGGGAAGAAGAAGGGAAAAGGAAAATCTAAATCTGATGCCCCGAATCTAGAATCTAAATCTCGCACTGAGGATGGCTCTCAGCGTAAACCGAAGTACCCTTGCCTCATTTGTGAAGGGGACCATTATACTAAGGATTGTCCACGACGATCCGAAGTTATTCAACTTCTCAAAGGCCCTAAAGGGACTCTGGATGTTCTAAAAGAGCCATTCCCATCTCAGCAAACCCAGATGGTCAAACAACCGTCACCATTTGCACCATTTGGGTCCCAAGTTTTCATGATGAAGAGTGTTGCACCTATCTCTGTCGCTACGCGTTCGAAGGATTACAACGAATCGCGGCAGGCACCCGGGAAGGCAGTTGCGGATGGACCACCTCCCCTACCTGTCTCCGGTTCGTTGGAAATCGAGAAGCCTACTCCTGAACCTGTTGTGAAGCCACCTTCTAAAGGTGTCCTTCGAAGATCTTCTTATAATCCAAATGCTCGTGCCGCTCAACATTACAGCATTGTTGAGGATTTGGCACAGGCGTCGTCTGCTATGTCTACGCTAGAAGTTCTTCAAAGTTGTCCTTCGCAACGGAAGGCTTCACTGTCTGCGATCGGGGGCATTGATCCCGCCGATTCGAGTCTTCTCACCTTCGATTTAGAGAATTTCACTCCCCGGCTTCCACATCAAATCGCTCTTGTTATTCAAGTCGGGATTAACGGTCTGAACATTCACAGGGTCGTGGTGGATGAAGGTGCTTCTACCTGTGTTATGTCATCCGCTTGCTGGAAGGCCATTGTCTCTCCAGCCCTTTCATCATCTCCCAATGCCCTAGAGGCATTTGATGGTCGGGAATCTAAACCCCTGGGTGTTCTCGAGAGTCTAGCGATCACATTACAGGGGAAGACTGTTAACGTGAAAGTAGAAGTAGTCGACGCCAGGCTCAACTACAATATACTTCTTGGCCGCAGCTGGACCCATGCCATGCTATGTGTGCCGTCCACCGTCTTTCGACTTCTTAAGTTCCCTCACGAGGGAAAAATTGTCACGGTGGATCAGTTGTCATTTTTCACCTCTACCTCTGAGAACAACGTGCCATACGTGGATCAAATTCCGAATCCCCCGGACAATGTAGGACCTGGTCTCTTCAAAGACCCAGTCCTCATGGGTATTTTTCCCGCACCACCACCGCACACCGCTCAAGTTAACATGATTTCCAGGTCCGATGACCCCTGGCTTATTCCTACGCCTGAGCAGGTGTTTGAGTTTGGAGAGTCAATGCCCTTGACTCTAGTAGAGATCAGCTACTGTGAAATTGTTGCCACATCTGATCCTCCACCTCCTCAGCATGATCCTTTGAGCATGGCTCTCGACGTCTACTCTCAATCCCCCTGGCTTGGTCAGGCCGATTCACCTGATCCTCTCAAAGAGACTTTTCCTTCTGATGAAGCCATCATTGAAACTATGTCTCTTGAGGAGTTGCCTTGGGGCGATGGACATCATCGCTCCTCTTTTATGCCTAGCTTGGGGGCAATGACTGATTGTCTGGAGCGTTATGCTTCTCAGGTTCCCACCCCTCCTCTTCAAATGCCTATTTTGACGCACGAGGTTTTTTCGGAGGGTAACCTGAGTAACATCACTCAAACCATCCCGATCAACATCTCCGTCAAAACGGGGATCATTGAGAATATTCACGTGCGAGTGACTTGTTCTCCTAATGAGATTCAAGTCTATACTGATTTGTTTAAAGAATTCAGAGATGTGTTCGCCTGGTCCTACGAGGAAATGCCAGGGATTGATCCCAGTATCGTAGTGCATGAGATTCCAACCTACCCTGGTGCAAAGCCCGTGCGCCAACGTTTACGCCCCATGCATCCTCGGAAAGCCGTCGCAATTAAGGCAGAAGTTGAAAAACTTCTGAACGCGGGCTTTATTTATCCTATTCCCCTCACAGAATGGGTGTCTAACATTGTCCCTGTCGATAAAAAGCAGGGTACGATTATAGTCTGTGTTGATTATCGCGACATCAATCGCGCATGTCCAAAGGATAATTATCCCACTCCGTTCATAGACCAGATCATCGACGAATGTGCCGGAAGTGAGATCTATTCCTTGATGGACGGATTCTCAGGATATAATCAGATCAATATTGCACCTGAGGATCAGCACAAGACCACATTCATCTGTCCGTGGGGTACTTTCGCGTATAAAAAACTCCCGTTCAGCTTAAAGAACGCTGGAGCCACTTTTCAGCGTGCGATGTCCTACGCTTTTCATGACATTCGCCATATCGTTCAGCCTTATCTGGATGACTTGCCAGCTCATTCAGCTAAGCGAGAGGACCATCCCGAACATCTCCGCCAGATCTTTCTTCGTTGCAGGCGCTACAATATTAGGCTCAATCCTCATAAGTGCGTCTTCGGCGTGGATTCTGGCCGTCTTTTGGGATTCATAGTCTCGAAAGACGGGATTCACCTTGACCCTTTAAAGGTTGAGGCCATCATCAACCTCCCATCACCCTCTTCATTATATCAGCTGCAGAGTCTGCAGGGAAAAGCGAACTTTCTTCGACGCTTTATCCCGAATTATGCCGAGGTGGCCAAAGGATTCACTTGTCTATTAAAGCAGAACGTTCCCTTCCACTGGGACGAAATCGCTCAGCAATCCTTTGAGAAGATGAAGACGTTGCTTGTCAATGCTCTGTTGCTTCGTCCTCCGGACTACCACCGCGACTTCACTTTATATCTCGCCACCGCATTTAGCACCATAGCCATGGTCTTGGTGCAGGATGACGATGACGGTAATTAACATGTCATTTATTATCTGTCACGAAACCTTCTCGATCCATAAACGTGTTATGCTCATGTCGAGAAGTTGGCGTTAGCCACAGTACACGTTGTGCAGCGTTTTCGCCATTACATCCTTTTGCGTACGATAACAGTGGTTTCAGACTGTAACCCCATGACGTATATTCTCTCTAGACAATTACTAGGGGGCAAGTACTCCAAGTGGATTGTTATCCTGCAGGAGTTTGACTTAGAGTTCACTACCGCTAAGTCAACTAAATCACTGGTTTTCGCGGATCTTATATGCTCTCTCCCTACAGACTCCGCTCCTTCACACTCTGAAGACCATATACCGGATGAAACACTTTTCCTCATCAGTACTCATGATCCTTGGTACGGTGATATAATTATGTATCTTCAGACCTCGACAATTCGGTCTGAGTTGGATAAAGCTGCCCGCCGTCGAATTCGGCATCAGTCACAGCCCTACCGTATAGTAGGAGATACCTTATACCGCATTGGAGTAGATTCGGTGCTCTGGCGGTGCCTAACCTTGGAAGAGGCTGAAAAGGTCCTAAATGACTGCCACAGTGGCGCATGTGGTGGACATATGTTCGGATATGCTACTGCCTAGAAAATTCTGCGAGCAGGTTATTTCTGGCCTTCTATATTCAAAGACTGTATCACTGCAGTCCGTAAATGTCATGCGTGCCAGATATTTTAGCGCAATATGCGCGCGCCGCCTCTCCCTTTACATCCCGTTATTACCGTCGGCCCTTTTGCAAAATGGGATGTGGATTTTATGACGTGTAACCCTCACTCAGCCGAGGGGCATGCGTATATAATTGTCGCGGTCGACTACTTCACCAAGTGGGCCGAGGCGATGCCTACACTAGCTGTTGACGGTAAAACGGCTGCTCAATTTATATTCAACCACGTTATTGCACGGTTCGGGGTTCCTCAGGCCATCGTCACCGATCATGGTACTCATTTCCGAGATTATATGATGGTTGAGCTGACTTCAAAGTTGGGCCTGCGTCACGACAGCTCAACACCATATTACCCTCAGGTGAATGGTCAGGTTGAAGCAGTGAACAAGGTTTTGGTCACTATGCTTCAACGAACAGTTGGAATTCACAAATCCAATTGGCATCTCCAACTGTTCTCAGCTCTATGGGCATACCAAACATCTGCAAAGAGTGCAACTGGATTCACACCATTTCTATTGGTGTACAGTCTGGAAGCAACTCTTCCGGTTGAATGCGAGATTCCTTCTCTGAAATTAGCTGTGGAACTTCTACCTGATACTTCTGCTGAGGAAGAACGTCTTCTGTATCTGGAACGGTTAGATGAAACCCGTCGTCTGGCTGCTTTGGTTATTGAAGCACAAAAGAAGAGGTTCAAAACTCATTTTGATCAATCTGTTTCCCCCCGTTCCTTTATCGAAGGAGACCTCGTCCTCCTGTACGATCAAGCACATGACAAGCTTGGAGCCAGTAAGTTCCAGCCTATGTGGCATGGGCCCTATATAGTAAAACGCGTTTTGAAAAACGGGGCCTACGAGCTTATAGATTATGAAGGAGTTCCGCTGGCGCAGCCCAGAAATGGGTTGTACCTCAAAAAGTACTATGCCTGAAGTGATTTCTTGGTGTGGTGTGTGTACATAGGTGTGTGTTTTTCATTTGTGTGCATGTATGGTGTGGTGTGCCTTGTAAACATCTTTCTGATAATCGGGTCTTCCTGGTTGTGCAGATGTCTATTCATCCATTTGTTGGTTTCGCGGATGGTGCCTCCCGCAGTACCAGGAATCTGTCTTCAGCAGCCTAGGTAATCTATGATCCTGCTGGTGAGTTGGTCAACCTACAAGGTGTGTGTCTAGGACGTACTACGAACAACATCGCAGAATATAGTGTTGTGTTAGAATTATTAACCGAGGCGGTAAACCTTGGTATCCGTGAATTTCTTGTGTATCTAGATTCGCAACTTGTAGTGTTACAGCTGAACGAACACTATTCGGTAAGAAACCCGTCCATTTTACGTCTGTATCTGCGTATTCGATTACTGGAAAGGAATTTTGACTACATTACATATCAACATATACCCAAGCATTTGAATACATTAACAGATGCAGTAGCAAATTTGGTATTAGACAGACATTTGCGCAATTTGTAAATCATCATCACATGTAAAGAAAGATCCATCCAGAAATAGATATGCATATATATATAGATATCGAAGTGTTTGCATAGCGTGTGTCACATAAAGTCAAAAATATACATAATCGTCTTAAATACATCCGGAGACGATATGTCTCTCAAAAAATATGTGTGGTAAAAGCCCTAAGAGTCTAATCCGCATGGTGCTCATGATAACATGTAACTGCATGCACTAAGCGTCTCAGAAGTCGGTGGATCCGACTAGGTACTCCCACCGTATGACGCTGGTACGCCATCGGTACATCCGCCAGCCGAGCATAGTCCGGGATCCCTCAGGCAATACCCTCGAGATTCTGGATCAACTCCTCCCCTCCTGTGCCCTCTGCCTGAGGATCAGAGGCGAGAAGAGTCCTCCGCGCGATTGGAGACATACCGGCTGGTCTCTCGGGGCCCACATCCGCATACACATAAAATGTGTTAGGACGAATGTGTATTAACAAAAAAATCATAAATCATAAAAATCAAAAGAGATGAGGTCATACCCAACTACTCGTCCCAGTCATCTCCTTCTGGCAGTGGGAGATCTGGGTCTCCAGTGAAATTGGTTCCTGCATATGGCCAGTCCTCCACTACAATCAACTGGCGCCGCAACCGCCCAAAAAACTCCGGCCTCCACGACATCTGTTGGCCTCCTCCAGCTCTGGGCATTAGTGCTACCCAGCGAGCCATTCTTGGCTCTCGTGGAATCGGCTCAGCTACAATGGCCCCTTGGCCTTGGAAGATTGGTAATCATTCCAGAATAAACGATACCAGAATGGAACCGTAGCCGAACTATTTCAGTTTGGCTTGCTTGCATTTCGTGAGATGTCTCTTCATATTTATTGTTACTGCTGTAGCCCAGTCAAACAAAAGTGGAGTCATGCACTCTGAGGCAAGCAGGAGTTGGGCCTTTGTGGCCTCATGCAGTGCCTGCGACCCCGAAGCCCGCGTGATGGTATGTAGGACAACTCTCAATGCCAGATCGGGGATGGTGTGGATATCCACCTTTTTGCTCCCTGATCCCATTTTGTGCTCTTGGGCACACTCGTGCCATCACTTCTTCCATCTTCTCGCCAGATGGTCTGCTCCCAGTCAAGATGGGTACCGGACCTCTGCAAGACAATCCGGTTATGAAATACACATCAGAAACCTCCAGTTCCAATACCTGGTCTCGCAACTTGAACACTTGTTCCTGTTCATCCCAAATACTGATCAGATGTTGGAGGAGCTCGGCCTTAGCTCGTAAACAGGGTGTTAGGAAGAACTTCTTGAGCCCACAGTTTCTGAGGGCATTCATGCAAGCCTCGTTTTCCATGGCATGTTCATCCTCTTCTCCATGCTCTCTTTCTTTCCACTCAATCACCATTTTTCTTGATTTCCTGCATCCACATGGTCACAAACCCTTAATTAGATCTCTGTTAGGCTTCAAATTTCATTTAATTTGGTTAAAATCTAGAATTTTTAGGCGGAAATTTAGGTTCGGCCGCTGGCGCGGCTGTTTTGTGAACAGTCGCGCCAAGTGGCGCGAGGCCTTTACATTTAAAAGCCCATTGGCGCGGGTCCGTGCCCGATACCCGCGCCAATGAGCGCAGCCCTAAAAATTTAAAGGGTGGCCACAGAGGGCTGATACATGAGGGAAAACTATCAAAAAATGGATTGAAACGAAGCACAGGGAAGCACCTCTTACCTGCAACAGACGAGAATCTGAATGGTAAACCGGATCTGTCGCAATCACCGTCAGAAGTTTTGCACACCAAATGGACCACTGCTGCTTTTCACCAAGGTAAATAGTAAATGTAATTTTGTTTTTACCATTTTGACATATTTATAACTTTTCGACACAAGATAGGTTTTAAAAGTTATTTTTCTCAAATATTTTAATATGTTATGTCGGAAATGGGTTTTACGCTTGCTTGGTATGTGCAGCAACAGGTTTTACGCGACTTGCACGGTGAAACGAGTTGTATTTTATACTTTTTCGGACTCGGTAAATACACGGAAAAGTTACTTTGGAGTCATCTTTCAGCTCTTTTCTGACTCTCTAAACATGAAAAGATTGCCGAGGCCCTTGTCGTTTCAATCTCGTTAAAATGGACACGAATCGACATCTACACAGTATACGTTTACCCCTTTTTCCGGCTAGGATAGATTGATTACGAAAAAGGAATACCCTAGCCTATCGCAACTAGGAGGTTTTCTCGGATATTGTTTTCTACCTTTTCGGGTCCGGGGAACTATCTACGAAAAGGGACCGCTGGAGTTTACTTTTCTGCTGTCTTTTCAAACTCTCTAAACACGAAAAGACGCCGAGTTCTTCCTTTGTCAAACTCGTTAAACCCTGATGACATCGGATTCAGTCGAAATTACGTTCTCCGAGTTCCTCCTTCCTAGGGCTCGTTAAATGTACTAGGATGGATTCGCCCAAAGGGCGGACTTATATTACAAGCATATGCTATCCCCTTCAAGTTTGTTATCAAAAATAATTGGGGTAATCGCCAGAAATGGTGGGGGAAAATGGAACCATTATCATTGTCGTGTCGGCAGTATGTCGCTCTTGAACATGGCACTTGTCTGCATTCGTGTCGGTTTGGGGACATCTCATCTCATTTCTTCACTTTGCCTCCGTGGGTTTGGATAATCCTTTTTGACCTCTCCTCTGCTCATTGCCTCATCACCATGACCTCTGATCCGTTGATGTCAAATACTGCCAAAACCACTATTTGTGCCGTTACATGTTCAAGAGAAGTTGACCTCTGCGAATATCAACCTTCCTCTTATTCTCATATGATCCTGATTCACAACAAAAACATCATGTTTTTCTGTCTCATGTCGATGATGTGGGAAACATTATGGCCCACCTTCGATCAAGGTCACTTCCTGTCGACTTCAGCTCATTATCCAGGAAGCTGATCTAGAGACTCCTTTATGGTACCTTGGAGCCTGCATGCCTCAATGGCAGGTTCGTCGCATTCGACGTGAGGTTCTCATCATTGGCCTCTGATCGAGTGATTCTACAAGTGTTCGACACCAGCTCATTGATTCACACACCATAGATTGTACCTATAGTACCTTGAGGGCCATTGTCATTATTGGTGGTTCCTCTCATGTCTGTTAACAGCTCTCATCATTGGCTGGTAATCAGACGATGTTCTTGCATGTTCGACTTCAGCTCACATATTCGCATGCTTGAACTTGTACTTTTTTCGGGTCGAGATGGAGCGCAAGACCCTGGATTGTGTCTGTTGTAATCCAGGCTGCGATATTGTGGATTATTATGATTATTTACATGACTTATTCAATGGATGGCTGCGACCATACCTGAGTCTATTTATTGATCCTCACTGGATGGCTGCGCCCATACCCTGGATCTGGATTATTGTATACTCTGTTTCGGATGGCTGCGCCCATACCACATTTACATCATGTACTTGAGATATCAGTTGTATTTCTCCACGCAGGTTTTCCGACGATGGAGCTTCAGTTGGACACGTTCTCGTAAAGCATTTCACCCCTCTCTTTCTCTCGGGCCTCATGCTTTAGAGGGCACATGTTACACAGTAATTTGTCACCGTCCGTACCATTCCCCGTCCCGCACATTGGAGGGCCCATTATGTGACCTGTGAGCAATGTCATGCCTTGAAACCATCATCATTTCATTCCTCTAAACATGAGCTTCAATTGCCCTAAAGACATCTCCTTGCAAAAAACCATAAAAACATCCCTTTTTGCATTGGCGCAGGAAGACAGTTCATCACTCGCGCCAATGAGGAAAATCCTACAAAGAGGCCGCGCCAACTGGCGCTCTGTCCCAGAGTCGCAGTCACGCCAGCCAATTTAAGGAGTGTTTTTTAAATAAGAAAGGCGGAAGTTTTGTTTCAACAAACTCAGAAACTGCTATCTATCTTGAGTTGGGAGGTTTGGCTCCGGGAGTTCCATGGAAGGGAAGTGGTTTGCCACCTCTCATGGAAGCTTCCTTGAAGATAGGGCTAATCCCACAATTATAGGGATCCCAACTCCCCTTCCTCCTTCTATAAAAGCTTGCCCATTGCCATTGCAAGCTAGTCTTGAAGAGCCTAAGCTTTGAATCTCCAAATTCCCAAGAGCCTTCATGCTGCAAGAGCCCTCATTTTTCCCTTAAGTCCGACTCAAGCAAAGAGACTATCGTCGAGAGACTCTTAGAGAGGCTTTTCCTATCCTTGGCAGGCTTTGCGAGACGTGAACGACTGGAGACCCTTCCAAAGGAGACCTCAGCGTCAGAACATTGGTTGTACTCTCTTTCGATTGCTTATTAATGAATGACTACTGGTTATGGTTCCACTCTGTTTTTCACTTATGATAATGATGATTTATATCCTTTCTGACTGATATATAGTTGCGTATTCTGGATTTTATGCTTGTATTCGTGTTGTTTCTTGCATGTGCAGGTGTCCATCCACGGAGATCGTGGGGATCGTGATCTGCCGAGGCTGAGGAACGGGAACGCTGTCTCTTCTACGAATCATAGCACTGGACTCCAGGTAGGCCTCCATCATTGGCTTATTTATTCGCAATTAGGAACTTGCGTTGTAGCATTTGATGATTGTTGCTAGACCCCTGCTGGGCTAGTAGGGATCGCCTCTGTCCGCAGAGGGGATTTACCTCCTCAACAATGTGCAGAAAGAAGAAGTAATTGAATGTAAAAATATTCAATTCCTTCTATATAACAATAATACGTGGGAGGTATGTAATTAATTAAATTCCTAGTATAAAACTAATATGTGACATTTAAATAATATTGATAATAATTAAAAAAATCAATGTGCATCATAAATAAAATATTTCAATATATAGAATTAAGTAATATTGAAATGTATTTAGGACTGTCATGACCTAGGGTTTGTAGGTTTCAATGCAGGCTGCCCCAGGAAAACCTCCCTCCCAGACCGTTAGGTCACGATCGCTCTCCTTGTTAGCCTTGAGGCTCAAATATGACAGAAACCAGTGGGCTCCCCCCATCATAGGCTGGCCTTCCACAGTGGCGGCGACAGGGGCTGACATCGACAGTCAGCAAAACTTTGGCCCATCTTATGACACTTCAAGGGCGACTCCCATAGTGCAACAGACAACTACATCAGCAGCAAAAGAGGAAAATATCACATCAACCACATGCATTCCGAAGAACCCCAAAAGAACCATGATCGAGCTCCCTGCGCATCACATCAACAAAAGAATATAGTTCATGAAGGATCATGCGTCGATAGGCAATTTTATGGGTTTATGGCCCACTGAAAAATCCCTCCGAGGATGGATAGATTCAAAATGGAAACCCAAGGGTCATATTGACCTTCTGTTGTGTGCTAAAGGCTTCTTCAATGTGATCTTTACATGTATTGAAGACAAAAATAGGATCATGGATGGAGGACCCTATTTCTTCAACTCTGTAGGCTTATACCTCCACCATTGGAATGAGCATTTCAACCCAGATAAACAAGATATTACAAGGGCCTTGGTCTGGATCAAGCTCTACTCCCTCCCCCAGGATTACTGGAATGAGATGACCCTCAGGGATATAAGCAATGCCCTAAGTGAATTCGTCAAGACAGCGGAGGAAACAAAGATCAATCGTTACGCAGCATATGCTTGAATCTATGTCTACATGAACATAGCGGAGTTGCTACCAGGTGAGGTAAGTCTGTTGCATGAAGATTTTGAATGGATACAAACTGTAGATTATGATCATGTTCCTTTTAGATGCCAGAGATGTCACCAACATGGGCACCTATTTAGAGATTTCTCTCTAAACAAAAAAACAGCGGCTGAAAATGAATCAAATGACCAAGAAACATAAGGGTTCACGAAGGTAGCAAGAAAGAAAATGCATAACAAGAGAACTAATTCTCACCATAACTAAAAAGGCCCTGCAACTAGCAATAGCTTTGCAACCCTAAACCAGCTGAGTGAGAATGAGAATGAACCAGCCAAAGAAGCAGGGTGAACCTCGCAGGAGCAGCCCCAGACCTCCAATAAACAACATAACAAGATCCAACCGAAGGCCTTTCTAAAACCCCAAACCCCTAGCCTCGCAGGGGACAACTCAGCATCGAAGGGTAAAGAACAAGTGTTGGATGTGATCCCATAATCTATAGAGGAAGATCCAGAGAGCATTGATCTTGAGGGCCTGGACCTCATAGGGTTAGAGGATGCATGCAATAAGAAGGACTTTCACTCAATATCCAAGCAGCAAATCTAAAAGCTGGAATAAATCCTAACCTGAGAATAACAGCTCCCCTCTCTGGGAATTCAGGGGGGTACACTCATAAATAAAAAATACTTCACGAAAGAATCCCACAAAAGAGGATAGAAAATAATGCTGCAAAGAACAGTAGAAATGGGCAAATAAATGGTGGATTCTGGGAGATTCCCAAAGTTAACAAGATTCTATGCCTACACTACCAACCCCCCTCAATGAAGATCATCTCATGGAATATAAGAGGGCTCAAAATCCCCACCAATCACATGATAATCAACAAAATAATCATTGAAGAACACCCTGCAATTTTCTACATGCAAGAAACCAAATGCTTCAGCTCCACTCTGGAAACAATCTTCAAAAATATATGGAAAGGATACATAATAATAGAGGTAGATGCCAATGGAGCTTTTTGAGGACTAGAAATCATCTAGAACCCTCAAATCATCTCTCTAGAGAAATACCATGCCAATAGGCATTTCATTCAGGCCAACTTTGACCTGATTGGAACGGATATCCATGGCTTGCTAACGAATGTATGCTTTCCCCAGAATCTTCATCAGAAAATGAAGCTTCTGGAAAACATGCCTGAGCTCAATAAACAGAGATATCTACCACTCTGGCTGTTGGGAGGAGATTTCAATATGATAACAAATCTACATGAAAAAAGGGAGGAAGGTTGCATCTTGACATGGACAGCAATGGATTCAAGAACTTCATCCAAGATAATAAACTTATAGATCTACAGACTTCAAATGGCATCTTCACCTGGAAGAATAAAAGAGGAGGTACCCACCAAATTACTTCTAGACTGGAATAGTTTCTCATCATGGAAGACTTCATACGTCTGGGGGGTGATCTAGTAGCCACCATTATCCCATTCGTCGGCTCTGACCACTGGCCCATACAACTTCAATGGTTAAGACTAGGTATGCCTGCGCCCAAACCATTCCGCTTTGAACATTGTTGGCTCATACATCCAGGGTTCAAGGAAATGGTCTCTTATTGGTGGTCCTCCCTTTTACCACCGTAAGGAACAAAAATGCACCAGTTCTAGACAAAGTTGAAAATTCTCAAAGGGAAACTGAAGGTGTGGAAAAAATCCACCTTCAACAATATATTCAAAGATCAAAGAGAGTTGGAAGAGTAAATGAAGAGGCTTCAAAAAACTATCATCATGGAAGGTCATTCAACTGATTCAGAGAATCAAGAGAAGATATTATCAACTCAGATGGAAGAAAGAAAGAGACAATAAGAAATCCTATGGAGACAAAAATATAGGATATGTTGGCTCAAAGAGGGAGAACGAAAAAAAAAAAATTTTCCACTGCTCCACCATTCAGCACAGGATGCATAATAGAATCACAGTTCTCAAAAATAAAAATGGAGAGCATCTGGAAAAGAAAGAGGATATCATGGAGGAGTTGCACAACCACTTCAAGGAAATTCTTCAAGAACCTAATCATCAGAGGCATGAGGCAATAGGAAAATTCACCCAGCACATACCCAAGGTGGTTACGGAATATCACAATCGGACATTGCTCAAAGCCACTACTCTTGCTGAGGTGGAACAAGTAGTCTTCCAACTGAAGGAAGGGAAAGCTCTAGGCCCTGATCAATTCACCACCAACTTCTTCCACTTCTTTTGGGAAACCATCAAAGATGAGGTGTGGGGTGTAGTTAAGGAAACGCGCACCACTCACTAGCTTCTTTCAGCTCTAAACACCACCTTCATCACCCTTGTACCGAAAGAAAACAATGTTACCACGCCAAGTAAGTAAAGGCCCATAGCACTTTGCAATGTCATTTATAAGATAATTTCCAAAGTTTTTTCTAACAAGATGAAGCAAATCCTCCCCCTGATTATCTCCCTGGAGAAAACAGGCTATGTAGAAGGACGAAAAATACTTGATGGTATCATTTTAAACCATGAGGTCATTCATCCTCTCAAAACTTCCAAAAAAACTAGCAAGCTCCTAAAAATTGATCTATCCAAGGCTTTTTACAAACTCAGTTGGGACTACATCAAACATGTCCTTCTAGCCTTTGGCTTCAGCCACACCTAGGTAAGATGGATCATGAGCCTCATAACCTCCCCGTTTCTTTACATCATGGTCAATGGTATACCTTCAGCAACCTTCAACCCCTCAAGAGGTATTAGATAAGGGGATCCCCTTTCGCCCTTCATTTTCATCATTATGGCTGAAGGGCTTGGCTTCCTCCTCAAAATCTCTGTCCATTTAGGTAATTTGCAGGGTATACCCCTTCACAATCTCCCCCCCTCTTCCCATCAACAATTTGCGGAGTAAAATATGATCATGGGTTACCCCTCGGTCCAGGAAGCCCGTTCCCTCAAATATCTGCTAGATTCCTTCTCTGAAGCTTCTGGCACAGAGGCAACCCTGACAAATCGAAATATTCTTCTTTCACACCCCCCCTATAACTCAGTGTGATATTGCATGCATTCTAGGATTCTCCATAGCCTCCTTACCCTCCAAATACCTTGGTGCCCCTCTCGCTGCCATTGCCATTAATCATTCTTCATGGCGTGCGTTGCTGGAAAAAATGGAAACTAGGTTATCCAACTGGACCCATTGCACTCTCAATATAGCAGGTCATTTGGTACTCATCAAAGCAGTTCTGTAGTCTCTCCCCATTTACCTCTTCTATATACTCGCAGCCCCCAAACAGGTCCTCAAGGCCATGCACAAACTACAAAGGACTTTCCTGTGGGGTGGTACCAAAAATAAAAATAAATGGGCTTTAGTCAATTGGAAATAAGTATGCACATCAAAAGTTCATGGGGGGCTAGGGTTGCGTGATCCATAGCACAACAATAGTATCATGGGAGCTAATATCTAGTGGAAATGGGTTTCCAACCCCCACACTCCGTGGGCTAACCTGTGGGCAGCCAAATATGCTAGCACATGGCCCAAGGAGGACCTTATTAGATTCAACATAGAGCCAGGAGGATCTCAAATATGGAAAGCAGCAAGCAACCAAAAACAATTCATATAGACCCATAGCTTCTAGGAGCTGTGTAGTGGCAATCAAGCTAGATTCGGGGAGGACTCCTGGCAGCAACTGCCTAGACTCTCTTCCATATTCCCCAGACCACTGTGGAGCATAGCATTATAAGCAAGGCAGAGGAAGTGTGTACAAGATATTTGGACCAATGAAACAACTCAGGGATACAGGATATGGATACATATGGATAGATGGCAAGAAGACTAGAATAATGAAAATAATGCAAACATTTGGGAGGAACTAAGCACTAAAAGAAAAATCAGAGCCCAACCAAGACCTGATATCCTTTGATCGGGTCACACTCCAAGTGGAAAAAACTCTACCAAGGAAGCCTACAACCTCTTACATCAGCAGAACCTAGATCCTACCAATCTCATCTGGAAGAAGATATGGTCGGCCAAGCTCAGGCCCAAAGTAGCCACCTTTTTATGGCTTCTCAGTAAACGACGCATCCTCACATGGGAGAATAATTTGAAGAGAGGGTTTGTAGGTCCCTCAAGATGCCCTCTTCACCAGGAGAACTTTGAAACCATCGACCACTTGTTGGACCTATGCCCTACTTCCAATGCCTTGTGGGACAGAATAGCAATCCTATGCAGATGCACCAATAGATAAAGGGGAAACATCATCAACAACATCAGCAAGTGGATGGACAATCCTTACTCCAACAACCTTTTAAACAGACTCTGGTAGATAATTCTGGGCCTCCTGATCTGGAACATATGGAAAGAAAGGAACAGTCGAATCTTCAAAGATGAAGTATCCACCAAAGAGAAAATATACGTAAGGATACATAGCAACCTTACTGAAACTTTGGCCATTACTTCCTAGAGCCAGGAGGATCTCCCCACCTCCACTGCAAAGTGTAACATATGGAGAAACTAGCATATGAGCATAAATACCCCCCTGGACATCATCCCAAGGACCGCAGGAAGAACCCTTGCTCCTGAAAAATGGAAGCCTTCCCCAAATGGCTTCTTTAAATGTAACTTCGATGGTGCTTCCAAAGGCAACCCCAGGAATGCAGGATTCATAGGCATCTTCAAGAAGTCCCAGGGCGAGCCACTTTTGATCAACTATGGCAATATGGGATGGGATAGCAACAACTCCATGGAGCTTGAAGGACTCATCTAGGGGATCTACAGAGCAATTGAGTTTTAAGTATTTTCCCTTAGAAATGAAGGAAGATTCGAAAATTATCACACTGGCGACCACAAGAATTCTCCATGGCGTTGCTTCCACAAAGGTATCCACCAGTTGGAGGCTTGCCCACAGGCTCAAACTTCTAGAACGGCTGATACACAATCACAGAGCACTAACTTTTCACCATGTGCGCAAGAAATCAAACTCAGTTGCGGACCTCCTCATGAACAAGGGAGTGGAAAGTCATAGAGAGTGGTATCATTCCAACCTCACCTAGGTTGAGGATGATTCTTTAAGAAGAGATGCCAAACTCTCATTCAAAATATCTTCTCTCCCCGGATGTGGGTGACAGCAGAAGGATGCATGACAACTGCCTCTCCCACGCCCAAGGGGACAAAGATCTACCGTGTAGGTCCTCACTCGATGTGGAACTACACTCTAGAAATCATCTGCATGAGATGATAGAGATAAGGCATAATGAAGATACACTTGGACAACATCACCCCCTCCAGGGTACCTCTCTGCCACAATCATTCTGAATGATCACCTGGATTGACACGTTGATCAGCCATAACTCATCGCATGTGCCTACTCATGAAAACCGTTACAGCACGCAACTCCATACGAAGCACAATTATGCTTAGCCTCTCTGCATGTGTCACAGACTTATTAAAGGGAAGGCCCTTCAAGACAAAGAGATTCACAGTCTGCTCCTTGAGGTTTATTTTTTGTTACAGTTCTTGCCCTTCTGCATGCCCAGTCTGCCGCGCAACCTCCCCCCTAGTGCTGCGATGCGCAGAATTCCCTAGGCTACGCTCCCCCCTAACTGCGCACCTCACCCCCGCTGTTATACGGATAAATACTTCTTGAGGACAAGAACAATCTCCCTAGTATCCTAAGGATATCTAGAAACACACAACCAAATGCAAACCATTTTCTCTAGATCATTTGTGATTCAAAATTATTAATAATGAAGTATGAGGACATGCCCCTACCTAAAGTCCAATGCTTGTTGTAATCTTCTATCCAGTCGCTCCAAAAGAGGTCACTTCAACATGTGAAACCTGCAATCAAAGACAGGAAAAGGATCAAAAGCACCTCCAAGGTATAATAATTGAGAAAACACTAATCTATCTCAATGATCAAGGAATCTAAGGATTAAATTGCGCAAATAGAAACATGAAAAGATTAATGAGAAAATGTAATCCATTTGTATTAACTTGCATAATAAGAAGTAACCTTACAACCTGTCGCCTTGATGTTATACAGGTTCTTCTGGGGTCCTGAACAACTGTTCCTCTCGGTTTGACAAGCCTTCTTCTCTTTGAACTAGCATGAAGTTATGGATATGAGTGTGTGATCATTCTCATACCAATGATGCCAAGTATAGAGAGTATAACTTCTTCAACAATTCTCCTCTAAAAGTACTAAGTTCTAAGTACTAGCTACCCTTGAGACTGAAACATGAGCTCAATTTATAGGGAAATGGAGGTATTTTTAGTTCCATGAAGAGGGGGATGGATTCCTCTCATGAAGGGATTTGAGCTCCAAATACCAAGGGATAAACTCCATTAATGAAGGGATAGAGCTCCATGAGTGGAGGGATGAAGCTCGAACTGAACGCGCTTCTAGAAGCTTCCAGTTGGGAGAATATTCAACCAACAGGGCTTCTAGAACTTACTTTTTCCTTTGTTTTACCTTTTTACGGGGGTCCGTACGTTTAATAAGCAGAACGTGTGGGATGTTCCGTAGGCTATAGAGCAAATAGCTGCGGCTCCGCAGGCAAGGGCTAGGAAAAGTGCGGCGTTAGAATTTTTAGGGTTTTAATGATCTTTTCTCCAATTCCATGACTTGGTTTAGGAACTTTTAGGTTTTTGAATTCTAAGGGAGAAAAATATTGGTAGTGATAAACCTATATAAACAGTCAAATTTCATGGTGACAAAATAACATGTAATAGATTGCCCCCTAAAGTACGAAGTCTGAGGTTGTTCTAAAGAGTGAAGTGCTTTATCATTCTTAGGATTGGATTGCGGACATACCGGTCGAAAACCTGTAAAAAAATTCAATGCAAACATATATATGTATATCATCACTGAGGTAAGCATTCCCATACTCGGATCAAAACTAACTAAATGTTTTGATACAGAAATTATTTTAATATTACATCGATAGTAGACACAACATGGACGCATCCATCTTTCATAAGTAGTCTATTGTATCATGAATAATAAAACTCTTAGCAGCCTGGATGGTGAAAACTAGATCTAGGGTCTTGATTTCCGCTTCCCGAACTAGTGCGATTCTATCCATGCGATTGATTGTGTCGAAATCGAACATGGTAAAAACCACTTGATTAATAGTCAATAATGTAAATTGTTAACAAGTGTGAGAAAAACCACCAATAATGACAATGACTCTCAAAGTACTCAGTACAATCCATGAAGTGTAAATGAATTTTTTGTATTCAAACACTTCATGGAATCATTCGATCGAAGGTCAATGATGTAACATGTCGTCGAAGGCGAGAAACCTGCCATTAGGGCATGCATATCCCAAGGTACTGATAGGATTCTAGATCAACTTTCTATATGATGAGTTTTCATTGATAGAAAGTGACCCGTCGTAGGAAAGCCCACGACATGAAGCCATTAGATCAAGTTTTGAAGAAATCTTTTCAAGGACCGACTCAGGGATGGTCAACGCGAATGGAGACAAAAGTTTGCAAATGAATGGTTTATTTGAACTATTCTCTTGATCACATAACAACACTGCAGATGGTTTGGTAACAATTGACCTAAAGCTAATACCCAGAAACCGGATGAATACTTTCAATGTGGTTTGACTAACTTTTAGACAATGGATTTTACCCAACCCAGGTATGAGTGTGACAAAAGTTTCATTTTCAAGAGTGGTATACTGCTTTTCAAAACAAAGTGTGACAACTGGATTCCTTTTTTCTCTTTTTCTCCCACCATTACTGGCAATTACCTCTTTATTTTTAACAAGCTTGAGGAGGATAACATTTCCTTGTTGTGTGAGCTCATCCTTTGGATGAGTCCATATTCGTATGTAAATCGAACCCTAAGAAGGAGTGGTTCGTTACTGTTTGTAATCGACAAGTCCTTTACTGTTAAGTTTTAACGAGTCCAGTATAGGAGAAACTCGATGTTTTTCAGTTTGAGGGAGTCAGAAGAAAAACATAAGAAAATCTGTGGTTGTTCCTTTTTGTAAATTTAGTCTCTCAAGCCTGAAAAAAGGATAAAATAATACAGGAGAGAACTCTATTGACCATGATTATTTAATGTATACCTTTTTCATAAATAGTCCATTTCAGTCCGGAAAAGGGGTAAACTTATACTAAAGGGACGACTGTTCATTTCCTTTAACGAGTTTGAATAGTCAAGTGCTCAGCAATATTTTCATATTTAGAGAGTCTGAAAAGGGCTTAAAAGATAACTCCAGGGTTTCGATTTTTTGTAATTTTCAAGAGCCCAAAAAAGTGATAAAATTGTACTCATCATCAAAATGATTCTTTTCATTAGAGAAATCTATATTCTGCACAAAAACTTGAAAGATTAAACATACATGTTTCCAAGAAGTAAAAACATCGAAAAAATAACTTTTTAAAGTGGAAAATAAATAAAATACGATATTTTATTCATTCAAAAAACTATAAAAAGGAGTTTAACAAAGTCATTTTCACCTTTTGTCTTCAAAGTTGTAAATTGAAAGCTTTTGGCAGAAAATTTTTCGGAGTTGATAACGAGAGAACTGATTGCTCAAATCGAAATTCGTCAAAACCAGGTAATCCAAAACACTCTTCTCTTCATTTCTATTCGATTAAATTCTCTTTTTAGGCTTTAAAATCATTTTTTGAGGCGAAATTATGTTTAAAATTCCGCTCTTGGGGGTCTGCGGGTCATACATGTGTTACCTGTGGACCCCGATAATTTTCTTAAAGGAAAATTATCGGGCTACCACGGTTTTCGTGAAGATCTCATGCGGACTTCCGCACTATCTCTGCACGAAAACTGTGGAGGCGCCATGACCAAAGGAAAATTGATAAATTCTCTCAAAAATGGTTAAAATTTCTCATTCTAAAAGTTTATAATCTTCAAATGCGTCCATTTGCAGACTATTCCACAATGCTAGATGGAAAGAACGTGAACCTGAAGGTGTAGACGATGCAGCTATGAATGATCAAGCCACAATGCGTGTGCTTAGAAATTGTGGTTTATATAAGTTCTGGGCAATTCAGGGCATGAGGGAACAAGTGGAACTGACGACATGGTTGGTGAATAAATGGAAATTCCAAGATCAATGTTTTATCATTGGTGATCATCGGCTCGAACTTGAGCTCGAAGATATTTACTTTCTCATTGGTTTGTCCAAAAGAGGAGAACATATCTCTTTGTTTGGAGCTAGGCAGGGTGGCCTACCCGTTTCTAGTTACAAACAAGAGTTTTGCAGTGATGAAGCTGACCCCAAGGATAATCGTATAGATATAAAGACTATCTTGTGACTTGATCTTAAAGTAGTTGCATTCATGGTAACCAGGTTGTGTGGAAATGCGGCTCCACATGTGGCCACCAAGTCTCAGATGTAAACCACAGTTGATTGTTTCAGAGGCACCATTTTCAACTAGTGCGAGGGGATGCTAGCCAACATGAAAGGCTAATTGACCAGGGAAAAAAATGCAAAGTTGAAAAACTTTGGGTATGGCGCCATCCTGATTTATTTTGCTTTGGAGAGGATTCCATTCCTCGCCCCTAAGCTAATTCCTGTAGATCATGGTGAACTTAGAGAACCTCGTATGGTACGTTGGGTTGCACGAATGGCCCGTCATGGTGGCGATGGCAGTGTGGTGGTTCAGTTTACTCCTACATATTTTATGTGGTTGCAGAACCAAATCTTCACAATTGAAGATTTTTCGTATGTGGGAATAGATTTCAAAGGTGATCCTGAGATGTCCTTACCTCTAGGGGCACAATGGGATGAATCAGGTAAGCGAATCATTTTGATGTGTTTTAATTCTAATTTTTATTTGTTTTTAAATTGTCCAATACTGATATCAAAAAAAAATTAAATGCAGATGTTGGTCCACGACGGCCAGCTACACTTCGCCGCTTTGAAAGGTGGCAAACAGAGCCTATAGCACCACCACAATATCAAGCGGCAGAAATCCTTACTGATATGGAATGAAACCTGGAGAGGTTAACTATAGATATAGCTGAGACTAGCACAGATGACATCCCTCTCCGACTCCAGAGACATGTTACTGGTGTTCCAGGCTAGTTTAGGAGATTCCTGCACAAGGTGGCGCATGCGATAGTCTACTATCATTATCATCACCACGGATAGTGGATGATCATCATGGATTGACATATTTTGTTTTTTTGTTGTATCAGTATCTTTCAGATCATAAGGTGTTTAAACCTATGATTACAGATGATGTAATATTTTTTTGAAAACAAAAAACTATCTATGATATTATACTTTCTCTAACTATCTTGTTCAACATGTATTGAATGTCGTTTCGGTTTACTGTTTTATAATGTTTCAAATGTCTATTTAGAACACAATTAGCTAATGCATCAGCCAATGTATTAAAATTTCTTGAAATGTGTTGATATTCAATGTAATCAAATTGTCGTTCCAAGAGAGGAACCTTCAAAAATAATCTTAATAACACTGGATTTTTAATTGCGTACACCCTGTTTAAATGTAATACAGTGAGTTCTGAATCTAACCTAATGATCATTCTTTGAATTCCAAATGAAATGGCGTCAGATAATAACTCAATAACTTCACTATATTCTGAAATATTATTCGTTGTTTGACCAAGGCTTACTCCATGCATAGAAACTAACTCATCAGTGGGTGAATAGATAACCCAGGCTGCGGAAGAAATATTGTGTACTACGACAAGCACCGTCAGCAAAACCAATGTACGTTTGAAGGGATGTCGACATCTTCAATATCAAGAGTAATCAAGATAAGTAGTGATATTAGTAAAATCAAACTTAAACTAGGCACACTCATCTAATCTAAGGCACACTAACTAGAAAAATAACTAGTATACGAGTGAGATCTTCACACAAGAATTAAGCATAATATCTCTTCAAATAAAGTCCATTTCTGGGTTTATCTAAAGAGACCCAGTCATAATCAGTCAATTCATAAGCCCATTTTTCAAGCACTCGCTTGATAATATAAGGACCATGCCACATTGGTTCGAATTTCCCAGCTCCTAGCTTATCGTTAGCTTGATCATATACCAAGACTAGGTCGCCTTCTGAAAAAACACGAGGTGTAACACTTCGATCAAACTGAGTTTTCATAGTTTCTTATGAGCTTCGGCTGCTAATGAAATAGTGCGCTGAGCCTCATCTAATTGTGCTAAGTAAAAAAATCATTTTTCCTCTTCAGAGGTAGCTAGTAGTAACTCTATTCCTAATTGGAGTGACGATATTTCACATTCAATACGTAACACAACTTCTAAACTGTAAACCAGTTGAAAAGGAGTGAACCTTATAGCAGTTTTTATTGAGGTTTGGTATGCCCATAGTGCCGAAAAAATCATGGTATGCCAATTCAATTTATGAGTTCCGATAATCCGTTTAATATGGTGGTTAAAAATTTATTAACAAATTCAACCTAACCATTAACCTATGGGTAATATGGAGTAGATTTATCATGGTTCAGGCCAAGTTGATCGAAAAGTGGTCATCAATATATTTCGAAAATTACTCCCACGATCAGTGATAATAGCTTGGGGTACATCGAAACAAGCAATCACATGATTGAATATGAATGTAGCTACAGTTTTGCCATCTGCCACAAATGTAGGCATCGCCTCGACCCATTTGGTAAAGTAATATATAGCGAGAATAATATACCCATGCCCCCCGTCTGAGTGAGGGTTACGTGTAATGAAATCAATGCCCCATTTTGCAAAAGGAATGATGGCAATAATTGGGTGAAGAGAAGCTGGAGGCGCACGCATTTTTCTATCAAAAATCTGACAATTGTGGCATTTTCGGACTGCAATAATACAATCTTTGAATAATGACGGCCAAAAGTAGCCAGTACGCAATATATTTTGGGCTGTGGCATACCCAGATATATGACCACCACACGCTCCATAGTGGCATTTCTTTAAAACCTTTTCTGCCTCTTTGTGAGTTAGACATCATTGAAAAACATAATCTGTACTGCGACGATAAAGTGTGTCTCCAACAATATTGTATTGCTATGATTGGTAACAGATTTTCCGTCGATTTGATCGTGAAAGTTCAAGCCGAAAAGTTTGGGTTTGAAGATAAATGATGATATCTCCATACCGTGGATCTAACGTACTGATAAGAAACAAAGATTCATCTACAATGGGATGCTTTACCACAGTTTTCGTCTCAGTGTTTGGGAATTCACACATAAGTTCTATGAATGCCAGTGATTTCTTTTATTTATACTTTTCAAATTCCAAATCAAACTCCTGTAGGATAACAATCCACTTAGAGTATTTACCCCTGAGTAATTTTTTTGTCAAAATGTACATCATCGGGTTACAATTAGATATCACAGTTGTTTTTCGTAACAATATGTAATGACGAAATCTTTGGACAACTTCAACTACTACCAAGGCCAATTTCTCCACATGCAAATATTTAATTTCAGTCGGATTCAGATTTCGACTTAGATAGTAAATCACATGTTCATTGTAAAATTAATCCTCTTGAACTAAAACCATTCCAATGGTAGAATCAGAGGCTGCTAGGTATAAAAGTTAGTCATTGTTGTAATTAGATGGATGCAATAACAGTGCATGGGTTAATGTGTGTTTTAGAGCATCAAAAGATCGATCAGAAATATCATCCCAAATAAAAGGAACATTCTATTTCAACAACCAAGTAAAACCTTTTGTTAACTCAGCATAGTTCGGGATAAATCTACGTAGAAAGTTTGCTTTCCCTTGCAAACTTTGGAGTTGGTGGAGTGTGGGAGGAGGAGGTAAATTTATGATGGCCTCAACCTTCAAGGGGTCGACACGAATTCCAGCCTTCAAAACAAAGAATCCTATTAATCATCCAGATTGCACACAAAAATCTTGTAATGCCTACATCTCATAAAAATTGCTCGTAAATGAGTACGATGATCTTCCCTGTGCAATGAGTGAGCAAGTAAATCATCGAGATAAGGCTGCATAATATGTTTGATGTCATGAAAAGCGTAAGACATTGCCCTTTGAAAATTTGTACCAGCATTTTTTAACCCAAAAGGTAGTTTGCAATAAGAAAATGTTCCCAAAGGACATATAAATGTTGTTTTTGGTTGATCAGCAGGGAGTATGTTTATTTGATTATATCCGGAAATCCATCCATAAATGAAAACATTTCATTTCCGGCACAATCATCAATGATTTGGTCGATATAAGGAGTAGGATAATTGTCCTTTGGACAGGCTTTGTTAATATCCCTATAATTGACACATACTCGTATAGTTCCTTGTTTCTTGGTAATAGGAATGATATTAGATACCCAATCTGTTAAAGGGATCGGATAAATAAATCATGCTCGCAATAATTTTTCAACTTCAGCTTTAATAGCAGCAGCTTTTCGTGGATGTATTGGATGTAATCTTTTCCTAATAGGTTTGGCATCTGGGTATGTCTTTATTTCACGAACGACAATGCTTGGATCAATTCCTGGCATCTCTTCATAGGACCAATCAAATATGTCATGAAATTCTTGAAATAGGTATTTATATGTATTAATTTCATCTTTCGTACGTGAAGAACCTATATGAATGCTTTCAACAACTCCAGGTTTAACTGATATATCAATAGGAACAGTTGTAAAAATGTTTCCCAAATTAATCTCATAATACGTATTTGTAATCGATATGGGATTATGTGGTTCCTTGACATAATTAACTGTAAAAATTGACGAAAAATCATTTTCAAACCTATCAAGGTCAGGTCAAAATGAAGATCTATGATGTAGATCATCCCAGGGTAATTCATCCAGACAAAAATTCTTGAATACTTTCATCAATATCAAACACTTGTTGAAAAGGATCGGAAATTGATGTCAGGGTTGAGCTTGATGGTGAAAAATATTCTTCAGTGATCACATTCATTGGATCAGATTCAGTTGAAACAGTATTGGAAAATGACTGTACTACTTGATATTCTATCTCAAAAGGACTCAAAGGCAGCTCACCATTGAAAGAATCTATTTTTGACTCTAAAGGCACTATCCAAGGGTCATTCAAATGGAATAGTGCTTGATGTAATCATATTTATATTAGAAATAGTACGCGATATGTTAGGTGGAGGCATAGAAAAATTTCCCATTAAAGTAGAGTATTTTATTAAACCTACCACAACATCTTCATATGGGATAGTCGATTTTCCAACATGTTGGATATTATCTATAGAAGCTGGGTCGGACGAATAATATGGCAAATGATCAATTTTCACAATATTTCCTTTATGAGGAAACATGATTAACCGAAAGACATATGACACGACAGCAGTCATAGCATAAGACCAATATTGACTCAGAAGAAGGTTGTAATCCAGAGGGGCATCGATGACTTCCACATCTAGATTAACAGTTTTGCCTTCGGCCTCTATAGGTAGATCCTGTAAAATTCTGTACGGATGGAATCCTCTTCCATCAAAATCTTTGAGGATTGTAGGAGATTGTTTAAGTGTTTTAGAACCAAGTGATTTCCAATAGTTTAAGACATTATGTACCTGGATGTCCCCTCATCAATTACAGTACGAAAGCAATGTCTATTTTTTACTAATACTGGAATCTGAAAAGCCATCTGATGTGGGAGTCTTGGTGTAAAATTTTCTAAATCGAAGACCATAAGGTTTGAATCCTAAAGATCTATAGCTCCAATAGTTGATAAAATTAATTTCCTATGTTCTGGACATGATTGTAGCACTTCTAAGGTTGACATTGCGGAAGGGGAAATAGCCAAGTCTTCAACAATGTTGTAGTTCTGAGCAGCTCTTGCATGCGAATTGAAAGTTGATTTCCGAAGTACACCTTTATCAGGTGGTTTAATTACTAGATCAGGATTAGGTTTCTCGATATGAAGTGGATCAGAGACTGAAGGAGATGTAGCTGGTGTTGAATTAGAATTTTCTATCTCTTTACCAGTTACAGAATTTTTACTTCCATAGTCTTGTGATCATGTCGCAACCATTACTTGAGACATCATCAAAATGTTTATTGATGTATTTGAAGAAGATCCAATCATTTTGCTATCATGAGTAGGAAAAGGATCCTTCAAGACAGCGGGTGTGGGTGAACCTTTGACGAATTTAGATACCTCAAACCTATGCGGCACTCTTTAGTAAAGTGATCCTCATCACAGATAAGACAAGGATAACAAGGTTTTAATTTATCATCAAATGGTTCATTCTTTTTGGTTTTCTCTTTGGAAGATGAAGTCTGTTTGATTTTATTCTTCCCTTTCTTCTTCTTACCAATTTTAGATTTAGCTGTAGATGAATCTACAACGTGAATTTCGGCAAAAGTTTCAAGGGAAGAATCTCATTTTGGTGAATCTAGTAAAGTTATGATAGGAGCAGTAATATTTGAAGACTTCTTCTTACTCTTATTAGCACTAACTGAACCAATTACACCATCAGCAGCGTGAGACCCTAAAGGAGTTGTATTTATCTAACCAGGACGTGATAAATCAGGAATTTTT
Source organism: Pinus albicaulis (assembly GCA_034641835.2). Classification (NCBI taxonomy): domain Eukaryota; kingdom Viridiplantae; phylum Streptophyta; class Pinopsida; order Pinales; family Pinaceae; genus Pinus; species Pinus albicaulis. Next base: position 469,052,803 of record CM076579.1, on the reverse strand, counting down.
TCGTACAAAGTACCTGACTGTGTATATACGAGGTCTAAGTATTGAGCTTGAGCAATGACCTACTCTTCGGTAACAAGCCCTCCCTTAGCCACATCTTCAGTGATCTTTGGAACTAATGATTTGATGAACCATTATGCCAAGATCTGATCTGGAATAAAAAATTTCACTAAATGTCTTCTACGTCTCCATTCATGTATGTGATCTAAGATGTATATAGACATAGATTGTTTTAATGAAGTCATTGGTTTTGTGCCATTGTCGTATCCGACTGGAAACTGAAAATTGGTTAAGAAAGTTGTTGCTAACGTATTGAAATTGTTGAAAGAGCCATGTGGTAGTTCAATGTACCATTTGGCAGCTAAACCTATCAGCGTTCTCTGAAAAAGTTGCAATTGAATCGAATCATCAATTAATGAGTTGGATGCACACCAGAGGAGGTAATTCATGACATGGTTCGAAGGTTCCTCTCCTGATTTACATTCAAATTTAGGGATATCACTGGACAACTTGTTTGGCATTAGCGGCCAATACGAAAGATAATAGATTGGATCATTCGTTAGGCACGACAAATCAGGTAAATCCAAAGTTTCTATGAATGGTAATCGATGGTTAGGGTTCTGGTGATTAAATTGATAACCTTGTGGGACTATACCACTACTAGGAGGAGGATATCCAGGATATCCTGGGATAGCTTGTGCATTTTGAATCGGAATGCCTCTCGTATAACTAGGATTAACCGGACCATATTGGGGTTGAGCTGGTATTTGATACATGTAGCCAGGGTACGGTTGATGCTGGTATACTGGATTTTGTGCTACAGGTCCATATTGATATTTCCCTTGATACGGTTGATAAACAAACTGAGGTTGGCTTGTTATAACTGTACTTGTACCAGGGTGTCCCATAGGCATCTGACTAGTAGTCAAAATTGTAGGTCCAGACTGAGGAGCAGAAACTTGAGGAATTTGTATTGACACTTGAGGGGTAGTAGAAAAAGGAGCTGTAGAAACTCCAGGGATAGGTGTGGTAGGATGAACAGAAATTGGTGCAGCTGTTTGAGGTGGAGTCCTGGGTGTACTCGGACCAGGCTGGTGAATAGTACTAGGTGCAAATACCTATGGTATAACTTGAAGCACTGGTTGGACATGTTGTTGGATTTTACTATAACCAATTGGATGACCAGGTTGACTATAGGGTATTTACATGTTAGGTTGAAAATTCTGTTGAGATTGTGATGGATCCGACACCGTGTTTACTCCAGGATACAGAGGTCCCATTGAATGTTGTGCTATATAATATGGACCATAACCAGGTTGATAATTTGGAACGTATGTTTGATAGTTGCTGGATAATTCCCACCTCCTTGAAACAATTGTTGTTCCACGTAGAATTGTGGCCCTAAAGGAGGTTTTTGTCCTTGGAAAGATGGTTGCCCTGGCATAGGGTACTATCCTTGAAAATATTGTTGACCTTGAGCTGAGTATTGACCTTGAGGTTGAGATTGTCCTGGAGGAATATATTGTCCCTGAGGTATGTACTATCCTTGAGGTTTCCCCCCAGGCAGTAAAATAATACTCTGAGGTTGCCCCCTAGGCGGTAAATTACTACTTTGAGGGTCAGGGTTAGGAATGTTTCCCATCATATAGATTTGTTCCATGTTCAAATTTTTGGTTTGTGATTCATTTGGACCAGGTGATGATATAATTTTGCTGGGAGAAGGAGCCACTCCTGAAAAAGTACCAGAAAGCGACTGGTATCCTGCAGTAATAGATGGACCACCATAAAAATATGTTTTTGGAGATGCAGAAAACATGGATGACTCACCAGACATGTTGAAAGAAGGTCTGTAACTACCTATGTAAAAAGGAATTCGGGGTGGCGAATAATTTAGACCAGAATTGTGTAAAAATTCTGACAACTGAGAATACCAAGGATCTTTTTTGAAAGGGCTATATTAAATCGATTCACGTGGCCTGAGATCTAAAGATTCCTGATGTGAAGGAAGAACAACTTTTTCTTCTGTATCAGTAACTTCTTCAATACTAATGAGACTGGGAGAGAGATTTTCAATGATGCGATACTTTACTCTAGGTGAATCAAGATGACAAGGGGTTGGAGTAAAAAATTCTAAAGTAGGCTCAGACGTAGTAGATTCAATTTCTGGTTCAGAAATTTCAGTCTCAGTAGCTGGTAATTCACTAGTTGTAGAAGCAAGTTCAACTAGTTCAGAAATTTCAATTTTTTGTGAAGAACTCTCTGTTGTTTGAGGTTGATCTACTTAGTAATAAGGATGAATAATTATTGATGTTTCTTCCTGTTCAGTTGATCCATTCCCTGATGTTTTTCCTTTCTCAGATTTAATTTTTTCTAACTGGCTTGGTGTGTACTCAGGGGGTTTCCCCTGCATTCTACGTGATTGTCTAAGTAATTCAGCCACGATTAAAAAATTTAACACACGCAATCAAAGAAAATTTCAACAAAAATCCTAAACTCTCTAAGGAAACAATCAAATTGATCACATGCCTACAAACTCTAAGAGAGAAATCCACACACAAACAGTAGATTCCCGCACTAAAAACACTAGTTGGTGATGAAATCCAACATCGTAGAATTTTAATGCAGAAATGGCGGTTGGAACAGTTACCCGAAAACCTACTTAATGAAACAGTTTGGTGCAAGTTTCTCCACTTAAACCATCTCGAAGTGAAGATAACCCTCTGGAAAGTCCAAGTGATTCTAGTCAACGTCTGCTCCAGGTACAGTGGGACCTTCCCTCCACCGTCACCTTAGGAAAAAATCCTAAAGTTTATAGCCACTAAGGTCACCAAAGGGAAAAAATATACATGGGGGAACAGTCTACGATCCGATATACACGCAAGGGAAAAGTAACTAGCTCAATCCCCTTGAAGGCTCCTTGAGATAATCCAAGGTTTACCGACAAGTGGCCCCATGCTCCTTGACAATGGTCTATCCAAGGTTTACCATTTTTAATATGTGCACATCTGCTATCTTTCCCAATCAGATAGGTACGATTAGCCCACTAGTTCGGACATGATCTCATGCTTGACTCTTTTAAGAAGAGCTTCCCAGGGCATACATGCTACAATTGGATTTTTCCTACCGCAAGATTACTACTTGTTTGTTTGAACTGTCTTGGAATGTTAATTACAACCTATTTCAAGACACTAACCTAAGCTATGTTGGTGGAAAAGATCCCTAGAAAATGTAAAATATCTAGATTGATTGTAATTTAAGTGTTGTTTTTAAATTGGATGTTCCTTAAGACAGAAGGGTATGGAAGTGAAAATTCAATGATATTTAATGACCCGACTCAAAAATACGTTAATATGCATCTATATGGAAAGTGAAACTCTTTTATTTTCAATGAAACCTAACTAAAGGAAAGAATTGAGAGATTCAATAACTTTCAAAACATCAATTATTTCTTTCATAAAGAAGAATCTTTGAAAAGAAGACAATTTCTTTGAGAACTCAATTTCAAAATGATCACTTGTTCAAAATGAAATTCCTTTTATCATTCAGATCAAAAACTACAATCAAACTATTTCCAAAAGAAAACTAAAACTCATAAAAACATAAAATTCAAAACCAAAAGAAAAACTCTAATTTTGAACTCTATCTAGAAAGTTCTGAGGATGTTTCTACTTAGTTTGTGATCTAACCAAGAAAATTTTCTGCTTATCTCAGCAAAAATAAAAAACATCCAATAATGATTTAGTGTGAAATTTAGGCTTTATCAAACTAAAAGCTCTTCTAAATTTTCAAATGAAAATAAAATCCAATTTTCATAAAAGCAAGATTTGCGACAAGTTCAATGGCTCAGCAAGAAAACAATAACATACCAGTCAGCTAAGGTATATGAAATTTTCTGATTTAAAGCAGCAAGAAGACAGGGAAAATACTCTCTCATAAAATGCAAATCAGCTGAAAAAAGCACTCGAACACAGAAATTATTGAAGGAATTTCACACATAAAACTTTGACAGTCAAGACAAGTTGGGGTAAACACAGAGAATCTGCTAATCTAGCTCCTAAAAAGGGAATTCTTAATTTTTCAAAAAATTTCCCCAAGTCCGCAGGTTTTAATTAAGAATAGTGTGGTACCGCACTGTTCTACACTAAATACCGCAGAGGCTACAGCACTGTTTTTAAATAAAAACCGCGGAGGCTAGGAAAAGTACAAAAAATAAAATAAAAACTCATATTTACTTTTTAGGGATTCTAATAAGTTATCTACCCAACCCAGTTTTAGACTAATCAAAATCAGAAAGCTCTTTAAAATTCAAACTAAAAAACAAAAAGGAAAACTAAGTTCATTTTCCCCAGCAGAGTCGCCATTTTGTTATACTGATAAATACTTCTTGTGGACAAGAACGATCTCCCTAGTATCCTAAGGATATCTAGAAACAAACAACCAAATGCAAACCATTTTCTCTAGATCATTTGTGATTCAAAATTATTAATAACGAAGTATGAGGACATGCCCCTACCTGAAGTCCAATGCTTGTTGTAATATTCTATCCAGTCGCTCCAAAAGAGGTCACTTCATCATGTGAAACTTGCAATCAAAGATAGAAAAAGGATCAAAAGCACCTGCAAGATATAATAATTGAGAAAACACTAATCTATCTCAGTGATCAAGGAATCTAAGAATTAAATTACTCAAATAGAAACATGAACAATTTAATGAGAAAATGGAATCCATTTGTATTAACTTGCATAATAAGAAGTAACCTTACAAGCTACTGCCTTGATGTTATACAGGTTCTTCCGGGGTCCTGAACAACTGTTCCTCTCGGTTTGACAAGCCTTCTTCTCTCTGAACTAGCATGAAGTTATGGATATGAGTGTTTGATCATTCTCATACCAATGATGCCAAGTATAGAGAGTATAATTTCTTCAGCAATTCTCCTCTAAAATTACTAAGTTCTAAGTACCAGCTACCCTTGAGACTGAAACATGAGCTCAATTTATAGGGAAATGGAGGTAGTTTCAATTCCATGAAGAAGGGGATGGATTCCTCTCATGAAGGGATTTGAGCTCCAAATACCAAGGAATAAAATCCATTAATGAAGGGATAGAGCTCCATGAGTGGAGGGATGAAGCTCGAACTGAACGCGCTTCTAGAAGCTTCCAGTTGGGAGAATATACAACCAACTGGGCTTCTAGAACTTACTTTTTCCTTTATTTTACCTTTTACGGGGGTCTGTAGGTTTAATAAGCAGAATGTGCGGGATGTTTTGCAGGCTATAGAGAAAATAGCTACGGGTCCATAGGCAAGGGCTAGGAAAAGTGCGGAGTTAGACTTTTTAGGGTTTTAATGAGATTTTCTCCAATTCCATGTCTTGGTTTAGGAACTTTAAGGTTTTTGACTTCTAAGGGAGAAAAATATAGGTAGTGATGAACCTATATAAACATTCAAATGTCATGTTGACAAAATAACGTGTAACACCAGCTCCATCTGTCTGGTAAGTTTCATAAGCCTAGGTGCACCCATTATCCCACGCCCCTTGTCGTTCATTCCCCTTCAGCGCACCTCCCTATCCACTTTCACCTTGCTTCGCACCTCCCTCCTTGTTGTGCATCCCCCTTTCTTCGCACCTTCGCTTCTTTAGCTGACCATGGCACCTAGGTTGTGAAAAAGAACCATCTGAGGAGGCCAGAGAAGTGCGCTCCCTGGTCACTACCACAGGGGACCAAATAATCGCTTGGAATCTGTTGAAGCCTCCTCCTCAGGCAGTCACACTAGAGAGGCTCCCCAAAGCCCCAAACTTGATCAGGAGGAGGAGGCCCCCTCATAGGTTTCGCAGAGAGGCAGAAGTGGACCAAGGAAGTCCACCATTGCGCACCAGGAGCACCCATTTCCTCGCAATACCGAGCCTCTTCCGACTCAGGAAGATGAGGGGGATGATAGAGATGTTTGGATAATGGATTTTGAAGGTACCTGGATGCGTGTCCCGGATGCAAAATACCTGGTGGCGCCCATCCTTTGCGCACCGGTATCCAAGCCTCCGTGTCTACCCACCGCTGAAGAGGAAGTTGTTGTTCTGGCATACGCCTGTCCCATAGTGGAGGAAGATCCAGACAACGATGATGAAGTCAAATAATAATGATTGTGCGGCACCTCAGCTCTTCCTTGTTTTTTTTCATGCTTGCTAATACCACATAATTTATATTTTCACTAGTGCTACAACACATTTTGTAATTTTTTGTTTCATGTACTTTCCAGGTTGGTTTCTTCCATGGAGGCAGCCCCTTATCTGCGCAACAAAGGCTGGGATTGGTTAAGCGCAGCTTACCAACTCAACCTGTAGCATATGTATTGTTTCTCTTTTCGAATTAATATATATTAGCCTCATTTACCAAAAAAAAAAAAAAATAATAATATTGAAATGTATTTAAAAATATATTAATAGGAAAAGAAATTCTTCAATGTGAACAATGTAATCCATAGATAAAATATATCAATGCTCATGTTAACTAAATTATTTTAATATCAACAATTAACATATTATATATGGTTTAAATTATTAATATGATAACAATAAAATATGTATATATTATATAAAGTAATGGAAAAATTGAATTCTTATTGTTGTAGCATTTCAAGTATAAGTTTTGAGCTTTTTATTAAGTATTAGTTTTGAATGGAGAAAATATATGTTGGAATTACATGTTTAAGCTATTGTATTCCATGTTTTCAAGGGGTTGAATCCATTTGGGGGGCAATCTAGAGGTGTAAACTTTAGAGGTGCAATTTGTTGAAATTTTGCACTCAAATTGAGGTTTACATCTCAAGGGATTTATCCCTCTCAGCGTTTGGTAGATCTGGAGTTAAGGTGGATCTATGACAGTATTATAAACAAATATGAATAGAACAATCTCTTTGACATATTATGTTTGTATAAAATGTATTTTTTACACTGTTTATGGTATTTAATACATCCAAACTTAAGAGATTTCAATGAATCTTCGGTAACATAGTAAAAGAATTATTAAAATTTGATCAAAATTAATACATGTAGGGTTAGCTTTAGATTAACATATGCTTATATTTATGTTGTGAAAAAATCATTTAAAGTTGGTCTATTGCAAAGTTCAAACATGCTTATTGGTTTTTGATGAATCTATGTTTATCTAGTTAAAAAATGAACTTCATTTTGGTTCATTGTAAAGCTTAAATATGTATATTGATTTTTAGATAAATATATGATGACTGTACTTAAAAATTCATTACAAAATTAGTACATTACGAAATTTAAAGATGATTCTAGATTTTGTATGTATTTTAATTTTAAAACTTAAAGATTCATGTATAATAATGATAGTCTATTTGAATCATTAATCTCTTTCTATTTCTCTAATTTCCCTCTATTTAAGTATGGTTGGCCAACATTCTTTCAATATACAATAAATATCCTATTTGCTAATAATCCGTTCTCAATCAAATGTTCCTATATTTTTCCTTGAAATTCTCTTCAAAATTGTTGTAGCTAGACATGCCACTTAGTTTTCATTCTCTCTTTCCCTTTCTTTCTAACCTACATAGCATTCTAGTTCTCATATAGGATCTTTTTTCTAAATTATGTTTGTGCATTTTTCCAACTGTTGTAACCATCCTTCATTTAGTTCTCATCCACTTGTTGCTTCCTTTCACGATTTCCTTAGGTGTTCTTCAAACTGCGTTTATGCCCCTACTGTTGAAATTGTAACTAGGTTTGGTCTTCATAGTGTATGATATTGTAAAGAGTCAAAAAGAATTTATCTAAGTCAAAAGAAAAATAAAATTTTCCATGTCTTATTTGGACATTTGAAAGAAAAGAAAAATTAAAAATTTGTATGCATCTTTTGGTCAAATCCCAACTGCCAATTTATCCCTCTAAATCACAAGTTGACTCAGCCTTTAGAGGCAGCTTTTCAACCATGGAAACAACTATATATTGACATTTATTCTCCACCATTTGGCAATCAATTTGGATCTTATCTATGGAAAGGAATTCAAACTACTATATCTGTGGAATGTGAGCTACATGAGGACTAATTTATTTGAAGTATGCAAGCTCCCTATAACACTATATATCTGAAGTATGAGAGCATATTTGAGGTAGTTCATAGAGCATCTTTGTGGCAATTCGTAGAGCATCTTTATGGCAGTTCCTACACTATATCTAAGGCATTTCGTAGAGCATCTTTGCGGTATTCCGTACACTATCTCTGAGGCAGTTTGTAGAGAATCTCTGTGGCAGTTAGTACACCATATCTGAGGAGGAAAGAAGGACATTTTCTGAGGTAGTTATGTGAAGTTTCTAAGGCAATCCATGCGAAATTTCTGAGCATTATTAAGGAAAAACATGTGACATATCTTGGAAAAACTTGTGACAAAATTCTTGTGGATTGTTAAAGGATATTATTTCAGGAGGGTTGACTTGGCACTTGGGATTCTGGTTAGTTTATATACGACTTGGATTTCTCTTATTGACAAAGATTCTATCTGGAAAGGATTTGTGGGTTTTCCTTGTATTTTTTTCCCTATCCTTTGGCCTAATTCATGGTGTCTCTTATCTCTTATGCATTTTCATCTCTATATTTTTGAATTTATAATTGCTTGATGATGTAACAAAAAGAAGTAAATACTAAAGGAAACATATATATCACTCACAAGTAATTATCATGATAAAAAATTCTAGTTTACAAACGAATTTCAACATGGTATTAGAGAAAAGGTAGAGGAATAAGCATTGAGATCATCTACTATGGAAGAAGCACTGATATCATCTACTATGAAAGAATTATGTTGATTAAAGATACCCTTGTTCATGATGCCAAGTATCATGGATAAAGTTGAACATAATTCAAGTATTACATCCACAGAGAAGACATGAGCCCTAGTCTGAAAGAGTCTCAAAATCTACTTAAGGATTACTTCAAAAGGATGGAAAAAATCATTAAGGATCGTGCCAAGGGTCTAGACTGTATCAAGAAGAGAAATTAATACCAATTTGTTTTTCAAGTGCTAATAGAAGTTACTAATGATCTTTACAAGGACAAAAAACTAGTTTGAAATTTCCTCAATCAAACCAAAGAAAGTGTATTTAAAATTTTGAGTACATTGTATGTCAACAACGAGGAAAATATTCATTCATAAATAGACCTATGTAAGAGATACTTCTTCAATATATATATCACATCTGAATAACTGAGATTTTGAATCAAGAATGCATGAATATTCTATACACATTGTTATACTTATTGTTATTATCTAGTTAGGAGGGCTATTAAACAACGTGTGTCGTCTTTGAGCTTACAGTAAAGAAGAGACCATATTAGAAATCTGTAAAATTCTATCTTGAGCATTAACATGAAAATCGTCAATAACATCAAATTCATATTTGTGATCAAAGCCAAAATTACATCCCTGTGGTATTGCTCAATGCATAATAATGATCCAAGTTTAATAAGAATATGATATATTTAATCTGAGATAAATCGAAGTCTTTATGTGGATCAAGGTTTGAGTTTTTATAAGAAAGGTAGTCTGTGCTACAATTACAGTTTAACATCTATGTGGAAGAATGAAAAGGATCTATCTCCATTAGTAAAATCGAACCAAATATTGAAGAGGGGTCTCGAAAAAAAAATCTAGTGGCATAATTCAAGACCTAGCTTTATAAGTCAAGTCTGAAACTCTTCTGAAGAAAAGAAGACTCTTAATAGAAGCTTGTGAAATCTAAGTTTTATCCTCAAGAAACTTTTGTTCAATACATAATAAAAGAACTTTGAGACTTATATGAATTGCATTACAAGAAGCATTCCTATATCATTGAAGTAATCAATTCGAAGAAATGTTGATTGTCTTAAGGACTAATGGAAACTAGTTACTTTGGTATCCAAGCAAAAAGTTGCAAGATTCACCAATTAGTTTCATCACTTAAGTAACGAACACATGTTGGACAAAATATTGATATGCTAAGATCAAATTCTTAAATATGATTAGTAAAAATCATTCCTTAGAAGCAATGATGGAATTTATGGTTTTGGTGTTTGGGCATAAAAGAGAACTTGCATATTAAAAGTTTAGGGTTTACAAAAACCTAGCAAGTTGAGAAGAGGTTGAAAGGAAAATATTTGATGTGTCAATGAAGTGTGTTGGTCTATGAACCCTAGCGAAGGTTTGGATAAGAAATTTTTATGGTTTTTACCCTAGGAATGATAGTTTCCCCTATAAAGAAGAAAACCTAACTTTTGCAAAAAGGATACGACGTCATGCTAATGTTGAGAACAAGGATGGTGAAGTTGAATGTAAGAATTCCAAGAGTAAGAGGTACTTTAATTTTGTCAAAATATAAGCATTATCTCTTTAATTATTATCATTGTTATTGTCTTTAACTATGGATAATCTCTTGACTATGAACTTTGCTTAATGGTATTTTTTCTTCCATGACCTCCTAATGAGGATTGCAGGTTGATGACAAGGGTTGTTCACATATTGGCGTTAGATGAAAGAATTGAAAACTAAAGCAAAGAGAACTATCTTGATACATACTAGAAGAAGAACCAAGTTTATTATATGTCTAGATTGTTTGTAAGATAAATCAAGCATGCAACAAATAACAACTTGGAAACAAGAAGGATCTCCTAGTAAGAGGAAGAGAATTATGATATGGAAATTGCCTCAATTGGAAGAGTTACCCCACATTTTTTAAGGATACCAAAAAAGAGGCTCATGATTGAAGAATGATCCCAATAACTTGTTTCTAACAAAATATGAATTTGTGAGTTAAAGGATAAGGTATTGGCTTCAAAGGGAGCTAGAAGAATTAATTGATTTGAAGGATTTTAGATTGATACACTACCACTTAGGACCTGGGAAGGGAAGTGTGTGATCAAGATCTTCTAAAAGTTTGGAATGATAGATAGAAGACCTGCGAAAAAATATATTATTAGAAATTGGGGAGTTCTATTATTGTTGATACATCATTATACCGGTAGTTGTTTGGTTATTTGATGCATTTAATTCAAGGGTACATTGACTGGACTAGAAATGTGAGTGATGAGAAAGGGTACTACTGGCATTTGTTTTTTCTTGGGATTTGCCATGGTTTTCTTGGAAGAGAATGAAGTAGGATTTTGTAGCACTAAGCACTGAAAAGGAAGAAGATATGAAAGTTAGTGTAGTTAAGAAATTTGGCTCCACAAAATATTTGATGGAATTTTTGATGACATAGTGAATTCAATTTTAATACTTTTCTATATAAATATTGTCATAGAACCTGATTTTTCATAGAAGATCGAAGCACTTTATAATTCAAGAGTATGGTGTAGATAGGATCTGAGAAGCCACAATAGATCTCCACCAATGAACATGTAGTTGATGTAAAGGAAGTGAGATTACTTCTAATAAAAGCTTAGACTTATGGATTACTCCTCCTTAGCTGAGAGGAAGTGAGGATGGAAACCTAGTTCTCCATGTGTCATGTATTGTGGCTAGGAATAACAACCATAAGTCAATTACATTGCATGGATAAGGAGAATGGTGGATTGGATAAGCATCATGTAAATACATTCTGAAGTCATGTACTATGGCCAATTATGAATAATACCCTAAGTCAAGTACATTAACCTAATGAAATAATGGCTTATTGGACTGACATTTCCTTGTAACAAGTAGGAAATGGTCTTGTGGAGGGCATACACTGGTGAACCTTCCTCACAAGATTTAGGCGATTAAATGGGTTATTCCCAATATATTGTATCGGATGATAAACTCTTTTGATAACCATTCCTTAACTATTTTATCCAACTCATGCCAAAAATAATACAAAATCCTTATTGCTCATGCCGACAAATTGCTATTTATTTCTTTCCTAGCTCTCTATGTGCCTCAAATAGGCAGTGTGGTGTCCTATTGAAGTCCTCCCAACACTTTTCTCTGATCTATTAGAGAGATAGAGCTTACTTGTCAACACCTTGGTTACTTAACAATGTTAGTTATGATGATGTTATCATCGATTATGCTTATCAATCTAGATCATTTCTTATATAAGTCTTCAACTTGATAATATTTCGATGAGTCGTATGAATACTTCCCTTGTTAAGAGGGGGTGTTGAAATTGTAACTAGGTTTGATCTTCATAATGTATGATGTTGTAAAGAGTCAAAAAGAATTTATTTGAGTCAAAATAAAATTTATTTTTGTCATTTCCGATTTAGACATTTGAAATTTTTTTTTTAATGTACCTTTTGGTCAAATCCCAACTGCCAAGTCAGCCCTCTAGATGACAAATCAACTCAGCCTTTAGAGGCACCTTTTCAAACATGGAAACAAATATATATTAGCATCGATTCTCCACCATTTGGCAACCAATTCAGATCTTATATGTGGAAAGGAATTCAAACTATTATATCTGTGGAATGCAAGATATGTGACGACTGATATATCTGAATTATGCAAGATCCCTATAGCACTATATCTCTGATCTAGGTGGCTCTAGAGTACCTCAAAAATCATAGTACTTAGATCATTGTTAAACTAGGTCCAAATCAAATATCTCGTCAAAATCTTTTCAACGACAGAAATAATGCCTCAATCTGACTTTGTATACAAAAGTTATGGCCACACAAAGTTTTGGTCAAACTTGGCAAAAATGACAAATTTAGCATAGTGCCAGTTAAATTTATAGCAACATCAAATTGGAAATCTAGCCAAAATGATAGCTAAATTTGGTGGACCTTTGCTAAATCTGGCAGAGACTTTAGCAAGCATTAACTTTGGTGGAATCGCCAAATATGGTAACTTCATGCCAAAGTTAGTGGCATTAAGTGACCCAATAGGAGGGGGCCACATGGCAGCCAATTGGCGCCCAATTGGGTCAACCCATCCAACCAAATTTGGCCATAATTTCAATGGTTAGATACATTGGTTAATTCATTGGTGGTTATATATAGTTCGGTAGACGGTTTAATATTAACCAACCGTTACAACCAACAGTTAGAGTTTTCGGCAGGCAATTTATTAAATATTTCAACAATTTATATTTATGTGCATGGTTATACCACGATTGATCGTAAACATCTATCAACGAAATGATATATAAAACCAATTTTTTATATATTGCAAACAATTATGAGTCAACAAATATCATCAGAAATTACAGGTGGTAATATTTTTTTACAAAATGTCAATACGTTATAATGGTCCGCAGTTCCGTGTGTTAAAATGGGTCGACGGGTTTTGAACCCACAAACCACCATCCATAAATATTCTATATTTAATCTACCAACCAATGCACCCAAGGTGGGGACTTTTTTATTTCCACCCACCTACATGTATTTAAACCAACAACAATGCCATGAACAGGGAGCAACAGAGAAGGTTGAGTATAACTCGACTAGGTGGAACCCCGACGTGTAATAGAACCTTGATATAGACAAAAACTTGCGTGGGTGCGTGGAATGACAAGTATAGTATAGAGGAATATTCAAAAAATATTCCTTTCGATGTTGTTGAAGAATATTGAAGATTCTTTAGGGGGTCCAGGGATGACAGTGGTAGAATATAGTCAAGTTTATACTCATTTTAGCCAGATTATCACAAGGATCTCAATGATGCACTATGTTTTTGTATTTGAGTAGTAGACCTCAAGGGTCATGGTAGAAACTCGCATTCTTCATTAATTTTTGGACACAAATTTTGAGAAAACAATGCACCTTTCAGAAGTGGGTCATGTTTATAGTCAAAACTCTCAGAAGGACGAGACAAACTTGTTGGTGTTGTGATTGTTGTGTTTTGAGCAATAAAATTTAAATTCACTCCCAGGATTAGATTTATAAGGATGTATTTTTCCATGTACTCATTTTCATTTTACTCAGATGAATGAAGCGGTCTCCCCACTAATGAAGTAGGGCCCGAAGATGTAGTCCACACTACATGAAATCCATTATCAAACTTTTGTGTGTATTGTCTTTATGGTCTCCTTTATGTTGCTTCTTCTTTAAGTATTTGCACATATGGTTTTTACATGCTCTTTCATGCAATTCTACTAATATAAATAGAAGAAAATATCTTGGATAATGTTGGTATCAGAGGAATACTATATTAAGTTTGGTATCAAAGCAATCTTCTTGCTGATGTGAATTGTGAGTGTGAATGATAACTAATATTGGACGTGAAACACAAAGAAGGAAAATGGAGAATGAAAAATATTTCCGTCAAGCTTTCTACAGGATGGCATACATGGTAGATAAATTGTTTGCATATTATGAGAAGAGAATAACAAAGAAGGAAAAGAAGAAGAAAGCTAAAGCAGAGGATGATACTTTAGTGAACCAGGGAAATGATGGAGAACCTCCATCTTCAATTGAATGTTTTTCTTCTTCATATTCTTCTCATCATTAAAATTAGGAGATCAACCATAGAATTCCAGTAGATAATGTTGAATTGACGAGACTGCTACAAGAAGCAGAAGAGGAGAAGCAGAGATTGCAACTTCATATACAATTTGCAGAAGAGGCCTTGGAAAAGTTGAAGTGTAGTGAAGGCTTAATGAATCAATCACCACCCACTTTAGAATTGGAAAATGAGGTTGAGGCTACATCACACCATTATAGCGATCATGATTATAGGTCATCTCCAAATGGAGGTGAATATTTCAAAGGAAAAGCTAAGGCAAGCTCTCCTCGTTAGACTTGCACCAGAGACATTCGTTCGGGGAATGTTATGTCGACCCGCAAGGAGAAACAACATAAGGTACCCTCTCCACATCAGGGGAAAAATAAGGTCAAGAAATTTTGGAGGAAGAAGAATAATTGTAGTCATTGCAACGAGTGTGAACATCAGAAATCCACATGTTGGAAGCTCCATCGAGAGCTATGCCCAAAGAAGGATAGGGACCATATGAAAGCACCTGCGAAGGAACCGACTGATAAAGTAGTTCAACAAGGAAGCCAACTACATGAAGGGAGCCCATTAGCCTGGTTAGGTAAGATATGGGTAGCGTTTTTAAGTAGTTGATTATGGCCACCAATGTGAATCAAATGTTGCGAAAATGTTTGTAAAAAGTGATGAATGTATAAAATCACTTGTATATGTAGCATAGTGATATTTTGGCCTTTAGTTGAACAGAAAAGGGTATGGGTTATGTTGTAAAACTTGACCATGACTGTGTTATAAACTCTTGCCGTGTATGGTCCTGTTTGGGATCTTGCAAGTTGGACATGTATTGGCAACTACATATTTGCATATGGATACATGTGTGGGCTTCATTATTCCAAGTTTTGAAGTACAAAGGTGAAGGAAAGGAAAGGTGGAATGACATACACATTTTTTATGCATATCAAGATTGCAATGCTAATTATACTTTTGGAGGACCAAAATTCCTTCAGTGGGGAGGGATGATCTAGGTGGCTCTGGAGAACCTCAAAATTTGAAGTCCTTGGATCATATTAAAACTAGTACTAGCATGAATAGCTCGTCACAATCTTTCCAATGACACAAACGACGCCTGAATCCAACTTCGTATTCAAAAGTTATGGACAGTCAAAGTTTTGGTCAAACATAGCAAAAATGACAGATTTAGCATAGTAACAGTTAAATTTGGAGCAGCGCCAAATTGGTAGTCTGGCTAAAATAACAGCTAAATTTGGCATACCTTCGCTAAATCTAATGAAGGATTTAGTAGGGTTTAACTTTGGTGGAACCACCAAATATGGCGAAACCCCACCAAATTTAGTGGCATTAAGTGGCCCAACAGAAGAGGGCCACGTGACTCAATCATATGGTGCCATGTGGCACCCAATTGGCGGCTAGTTGGGCCAACCCATCAGACCAAATTTGGCCAAAATTCAATGGTTATTTGCATTGGTTAATTTGTTGGTAGTTAGTAATAGTTCGGCAATCGGCTTAATATAATCAATTGTCACAACTAGCGGTTGTTGGGCTGCTAGTTTGTCATTATTATTATCACATTTTAACACCCATTTCATCCATTTCTACCATTATTTATCACATCATTTATCATGGTTTATCATATAATTCCATTTTATAATTATTTATGCTCTTATGGATAAATATTATTTATTCTCCTTTATTTGTAATAAATTGATGATTATTATGCATGATTTTATCAATGATGGTTTATTCATAAATTTTTTGTAACATCACTCACCATTTTAGCCTCCAAGATATTCTCCAGATTGCAGATTTGATCTCCAGCTCATCATTAAATATTCCAACTCAGAAATTTGCTGGAATAAGTAACAGTTTTGTATTGGACGTTGTGGGCAAATGGAGAAGAATCTGGAAAATCCAAAACATGGATTTTGTCCAGAACAAACCGAATTAACTTTATTAAATAGAATTTTGCCCAAATTTGGTTTGTATTAAGAGAAACGGAAGGTTCTCTGAAGACGATTTTCCCAAATTCGCTGTTGTGGCCGGTTTCCAAATTATCTCAGTTGCAATACCAAATTCGACATGTTCCTGTTGAATGATTGATGGAAATATATTTCTTGTTGATCAAGTTATTGGGAACAATCCAATTTTGTTATGATGGATTTCATTTAGTATTTACTCTTCACCCTTTCTGATTATAAAAGGAAACGATTGTAGGAAGAAAGGGGAATCTCTGTTATTTTCCAAATTGTAGGCTTAATTACAGACTGCGTCATTGGAGAACGCAATTTATTGTAATGCTACTCAAGTTTGATGATTAATATTTAATTGAAGTTGTTGTTCTCTCACATTGTTTGAAGTAACTTAGCAGTGCTCACTGGCGGCTAAGGGCCCGGCCCCTGGTGGAGTCTACTGCTTCTTTGTATTATGCTTCTGATGTTTCAAGCATTTAATTGGTTTGATAATTTCCTATTTCCGTGAGTTTATTTATTTCATTAGTTGTTCATTATTTCTTGTTATTGAGATAATCTATTCTACTTGTAATTTGTATTGCTCTCAATTGATTACAGCGTGAGTTATTTAGACAACGTATTGCATTGATTTGATTATTTGTATTGCTATCATTTGATCACAGCGTGAGTTATCTAGACAGCACATTGCATTGATTTAATCATCTGTAAGAGTTTGATTATTGCTATTAGACTCTCAGAAGTGATATCATTCCTATCTTAATTTCTTTCTAGAGATTGAGTATGATTTAGATTGAATTAGCTAAGAAGAGATGATTTATCGCTACTGTGCTTTCGGATGATGCTATTGTCAATCAAAATTGCTTATGTGAGATTTAATAATGGTTTTAGTAGAGGTTTGAGTCTTGAATCTTAGATGTATTATTTCCTTTAAAAGTTACAGCTTGAGATTTATGATTGCATTTATATTCAACGATTGGTTTTATCATTACTCTCTAGGGTTATATCTTTCACATATTGTGTACACTCTCGAAACAAAAAGACTTACCTTGGTCGATAATTAATGTGAGGCGATTAGGAGTTTTAAAAGACACCTTTTAGCACCCAACATTTTGGTGCCGTTGCCGGGGAGAGTGTTGCCATTTCGCAAAGAGTGATGTATGTTTGATATTTGTTGCTGGGAAATAATTGGGTATTAAAAACGGAAGGTAAGAATGATCTGGATCTTGAGGGGAGGCCCCCAAGATCTAAAAAGTTGAAATGGATCTGACAAGATCTACAAAATTAGAATTCCAAAAAAAAAAGAGAGAACACAAAGAAAATAAAACCACAAAGAAACTTGTTTTATTAAAACATATAATAATTGTAGAAGCTACATTGTGGTGGACCAATCTGTCCTTTTACAAACTGAGGCTTGTTATTTATAGCCTTTTTTGAGTTACAGTACCATGTGTAGATACCATAGGTGGATACCATGGGTAGATACCACTTACAATACCATGGGTAAATTCCATGTGTGGGTGAATACCATGTGTGAATATATACAATTCACCCATGTGTGAATACATACCATGGGTGGATGAATATCATGGATAGATGTCACTTACAATACCATGGGCGAATAAATACAATGGGTGGATGAATACCATGGGTCAATGACATTTACAATACCATGGGTAAATTCCATGGGTGGATGGATAACATGGGTAGATGAATACCATGGAAAGATGTCATTTTCCATTCGGATCAATCCTCCCTCCTTAAGAAGCAATGGTCCCCATTGCATGAAGTTCCCTCCTGAGAAGCCTTTGTTGAATATGAAGAGCCACTGAAGAGAAGGGTTTTGTGTAGTTAACCCATAACCGTGATGAAGGAAGATTCTGAGGATAGAGATACCCTGTAATGCTTGTGACCAACTGTGATATTGACAATGTGCGACCTAGCAAATGGACTTTGATGAAGTGTGGGTTTGTGGATGAACCAAAACCATGACAAACGAAGATCCGAGGATAGAGATACCCTACAATGCTTGTGACCAATTGTGTTACTAACAGTGTGCGGCCTAGTAAATGGACTTCGATGAAATGGATTTTGTACGGTTGACCCATAACCGTGATGCTCATTGTTGATGAAGTAGCAGGTGCCTACATAGCTTGGGATGGGAGGGCACGTCTCCAAAGGGAACCCGTTCCGAATGTTGCTCCAGATTTAAAATGAGCATATCTCGGTCAATATAACTTGGAATATTTGTTATAACCTTTTTTTGGAAATGAAATGATCATTCTGCATCTTCTCATGTGTTTGAAACCGCTATCTGGAGACTCTAGAATCTCATATTCACGCTGGAACTGTCTCGTTGTCACAAAATTTCTGAAAAAAAAAAAAAAACAAAAAAAACAAAACAAAAAAATAGTTGATTTTAAATCAATGATAACTCCCACATCCGGACTCCGATTCGACCGATTTTTTTTTTAATTGGGTGATTTTTCAAGG
The DNA here is from genome assembly GCA_034641835.2 of Pinus albicaulis. NCBI lineage: Eukaryota > Viridiplantae > Streptophyta > Pinopsida > Pinales > Pinaceae > Pinus > Pinus albicaulis. The sequence goes on along the minus strand of CM076579.1, from coordinate 469,033,931 downwards.
GGAGCTCAGATATATATTCATTTCTCCGAAATTTTTCACTAAAAACTATGAAAAATGACAGGAGAGCCGCCGTCCACGAATTGTCTTTAGAACATTTTCTACAACATTGCTGATTTAGAATCAGCGATATCTCCCTCATCCGAACTCCAATTCGGCCGATTTTTTTTTTGAATTTGGTATTTTTTTGCAAAGAATACAGATCTGGTCTTCAATTTTGTAAAATTTTCACCAAAATTTTCATATATGATCTTCAAACTCGTCGTCCAAGAAATTCATGGAGTTTGCTGAAGATTGCTGCCAAAAATTGAAACTGAAATATGCTTCAAACCCTCATTCCCATGGATTCGTAACCTAAATATGATACCACTGATCCGGATTTATGCAGGAATGCAACAGAATACAAAAATAACCATAAACATAGAAATACAGTGGAAATAAGGCTTCATTTCATTAATATCAAATCACAGAAATATGCTTACAAACATTATGGAAATAAAATAGTTCAGAGGTCTGTAGTTGCCACATCTCTTCTCAGAGATTCGCTACCAGCACCCAATGATCCGAATGGAAAATGGCATCAACCCATGGTATTCATCTACCCATGTTATCCATCCACCTATGGAATTTACCCATGGTATTGTAATTGGCATCGACCCATGGTATTCATCCACCCATGATATTTATTCGCCCATGGTATTGTAAGTGACCCATGGTATGTATCCACCCATGGTATTGTAAGTGGTATCTACCCATGGTATCCACCTATGGTATTCCATCTCAAAAAAAAGCTATAAATAACAAGCCTCACTTTGTAAAAAGACAGATTGTCCACCACAATGTAGCTTCTACAGTTATTCTCTGTTTTAATAAAACAAGTTTCTTTGTGGTTTTATTTGTTTTGTGTTCTCTCCTTTTTTTTCTGACATTCTAATTTTGCAGATCTTGTTAGATCTATTTCAACTTTTTAGATCTTGGGGGCCTCCCCCCAAGATCCGGATCTTACCATGTGTGGATACATACCATGGGTGGATGAATATCATGGATAGATGTCACTTACAATACCATGGGCAAATAAATACAATGGGTGGATGAATACCATGAGTCAATGACATTTACAATACCATGGGTAAATTCCATGGGTGGATGGATAACATGGGTAGATGAATACCATGGGTGGATGTCATTTTCCATTCAGATCAAGGAACCTACGTAACAAGCAAGTAAAGTGTTTGCTCCTCTGCCCGTTCTTCAGCACAATTGCATAGAAGTTGAAGTAGGTGTTTGATGTTTGTCTGCTGTGAAAGAATTGGGTATTAAAAACAGAAGGTAAGAACCTACGTAATGAGCAAGTAAAGTGTTTGCTCCTCCGCCCGCTTTTCAGCAGAATTGCGTAAGAATTGAAGTAGGAATTTTAGAGATAGAATTTTTGAAAAAAAAAAATCTTGTAATTCCACTCGAGTGGTAATGTAAGCACCACCCATTTCACTAACCAATTGACAGGAACATTTGAAGGATAATTTTCAAAGAAACACATGAAGAACATCTTCTATTATGGTAAGAAATGGCTTACATTGCAACTTTTGAATTCCCTATCAAAGATCTAGGAGGTGTGACACAAATGCACATAATTCCTCCATTGTCTCTACCAAATTTTCATGGTTTGACAAATGAAGATCCAGATACATTCTTATTTGAGTTTGAAATACTTTGTAGAGGATATGATTATTGTACTAATGATTGAAGGTTGAAAGTGTTTCCTCTTACTCTAAAAGGAGCAGCTCTCCGATGGTTCATGAACCTTGGTGGGAACTGCATCCAAAAATGGGAGGACATGAAGAACATATTCTTGAAGAAGTACCAAGACTACTGCAAATCCAATGAAGATATTTTCAGTATGATACAAGGGGAAGATGATATCTTAGAGGACTATGTAGAGCGATTTCAATATAACCTTCAAAAATCAAAGCATAAGCATTTGGAAAAAGAGATCTTGAAAATACTCCTTCTTAAAGGAATCAAAGATGAATTTTTAGAACTCTTAAATCTGATAGGAAAAGGTGATGTTTTTCAGTTATCATATGATGATGTTTGTGAATTGTGCATAAGGTATTCAAGAGGAATTTCCAAGGCTGGTAAGAATTCTAGAGAAGTTTTTTTTTTCTTTTCCAAATTTACTACAAGAACAAGAGACATAAGAGCTGAAATCAATGTTTTATTTGAAAATTTTAAATATGATTTTATTAGCTCTCTAAATTCACAATTGAACGTTTTGCAGGTTCAGAAAAATCAAGAATTTTATGAAGTGTTTTGCCCTCATTACAGAAAGGAGCATCCCATAGATAGTTGTTCTTCCCTATCTAGGATGGAAGTAGCATATCAAAGAGATGGAGAAGTTGGAACAAGGTCAAAACAATGGAAATCGTGGCCTACAAGTATGGTTCAAAACACTTCCTATCCATTCTCTTACTTGCATAATCCATTATGGAATACTCATATATTAGGGCAGCCATGCCAATTTCAATATAACTACCACCAATCTTGTCTACAAGTTTGGCACAGTTCATCTTATGATTGCATGACTACTCTTCCTCATCTTGTAGCACAAACACATCTTCCATCTCTTCCACAACATCTTGTTTGCCTATCAAAATCATTCATTCAACCCAATCAACTACATCATCAAAATGCTCCATTCCCTACACAATTTCCTGCTCAACTCATTCCACACCCTCACCATAATAAATCAGTACAACATGCTTACAATGTTGAACTGCAAAATTTACCCACCCTTCCTACCCATTCTATCTCACATGCACCATTGGAGAAAACTTATACTAAAATTCAAAATGTATCAAATCCAAAAATTATAGAGGTTATGAAAGAAAATGAGGTTTCTTCTAGCCTGCATCAACAAGTCGTTTTAAACACTCAAGAACTTCATGATATGATGGCTATGGGAAATCAAGAAAGTAAGGGATACATTGAATATTGGTTTCACTCCATTTTCTTGTAGCATCACTCCATACTTCAACAATTTTTGGCACCATCTTTTCAAAAGAAGTTGGCTTCTCATACCCTACTATTTATTAACATGCATTTTTCAAATTTGGGTATGTACATAATAGAGGCCTTATTTCGAAAATGGCTCCACTGGAAGTACTCTTATACGTAACCATATTCATTTTTCAAATAATAGTAGCTTAGTGTAGAAAATAAGTAAATAAGGACATAAATAAATACATTTTTATTATTAAAAAAATAAAAAACTAAAATTAAATAATTAAATAATAATAATTTGTTTTTATTGCAACACGCTGTGAAAATCAACATCGATAATAAATATTTAATATATTTGTGTATGTAGATGTATTATATTGAAAATAACAGTTCTACAAACACTCATATTCATTTTTATCACCAATATGGAAAAATTGCTTGAATATCATATTTTTTTGGCTTGCAAGCTTGATGAAATTTCTGAAAGCAGAGTCAGAACAATCATGTTTTTAGGGACCAAAAGTGAATATTTTTAAAACATGTTTCTATTCTAATTAACCCTTGATGTCTACTTTCCAACCCAATTTGAATCACTCTATTTGGATTTGAAACGAAAAAGTTATAACCAAAATATTGACAGGGCGTCTAGTAGGTAGCTCAGGAATAGAGTTGGGGCGGAAAAAATTTGGAGGCCTAAATGACTATATTTTTAAAACATGTTTCTATCATAAGTAGCCCTTGATGTCTAATTTCCAACCCAATTTGAATCACTCCATTTGGATTTAAAACAAAAAAGTTATAACCAAAATATTGACAGGGCGTCTAGTAGGCAACTCAGGAACAAAGTTGGGACAGCAAGTTTTTGGAGGCCTAAATGACTATATTTTTAAAAATTGTTTCTATCCTAGGTAGCCTTTGATGTCTAATTTCCAACCCAATTTGAATCACTCCATTTGGATTTGAAACGAAAAATTTATAACCAAAATATTGACAGGGCGTCTAGTAGGGAGCTCGGGAATAGAGTTGGGACAGCGAGTTTTAAGAGGCCTATATGACTATATTTTTAAAACCTGTTTCTATGGTATATTCCTCTATGAATCTAGTTTACAAGAAAATTTTAATAACTCAATTTTGATATCGTATGAGGAAAATATGACCCAAATACTGATTGTCTATCCTAAATCAGCACTCTTAAAACTTTGTTTTCCCAGCTTCATTAAATTATTTGACCCATCAATTCTTCTTGTCTTCAAAACCTGTTTCTATTGGAGATAAATAAATGAATCTAATTTCATTTCCAAATTGAATCAGCTTAATCCCTCATCAAATGAAAAAGTTATGCTTGAAATATCAACTATCGTTCTGAGTTGGAAATTCGAAAATGACTCTATTAGGCAGGTTGTTATAAGAAAATTTAACATACCATTTCATGAAATTTTTAAAACTTGTTTTTATTGGAGACATCTCTCTGAATTCACTTTCATTTGGCTTTGTAATCACTCAAATCTGACGAAAAACAAAGAAGTTATGATTAAAACATTGTTGGTTAGTATGGTCGACCATTGCTCTCCCGCATGTGACAAATAAAATTTGTTTTATTTTTCTATGGCTTTATTTTGCATAGTAACTACTTGTTTTTTTGCATGGTTCTTGGATTAGGGGAGCCCGATCACCTCTCTTTCTCCATGATTTGATGTTTTATTGCAAGTAGACACTCGTTTTTTGCAGGTCTTAGGAGAATAAAGAAGGTCAATTTATGGACGAGCGATTCTTGAAAGAAATTTTAATGAAGCAAGGGCATTTCATCCAATTCATTACCTAATGGATTCATAACAGAAAAAAATGAAGAATTGATTCTCATTCGAAGATGCATGGCATTGCTACCAAAACATTTTTCCAAGAAATCATTTCTTTTTCCATTGACAGATTGATATTCCCTTAGAAAATAACATCATAGCTATTGTAACTTAACTTATTTATTTATATACTATTTTTAAATAAAGTGTTGTCTCTTTTCTGATTTCTCTTATGTTTTTGTGTTTTGGGTGTTGATTCCTTCAAATTTCAGTTTCCGCTCCATTGGCGATTGAACAATGAGGACCCAACTATGCAAGTTTCAATTGCAGAAGGCAATCCTTCGACAGCGTCATTTCTGTAAAAAGTTATTTCTTTTTAAACTGTAAATATGATTGATTTTCTCTGTTTTTCTGTAAATACAATTGTTTTTTCTTGTTTTTCTCTATTTCTTTTCTTTCTTTTTACGATTGTCTTTTTGTTGTTTAGAGTAGTAGGGATGATTGCTTGTCAGTGTTTTTTCTCTCCCTCTTTTCTTTGTTGTTCCCTACAGGAAACAGCTGATGTTCCCTATAAGGAACAACATTTTTCGTGTGTATTTTCTTTTCTTGTTCCCTATAAGGAACAACACTTTTTCGTGTGTATTTTATTTTGTTGTTCTCTATAGGGAACAACACTTTTTCGTGTGTATTTTATTTGCTGTTCCCTACAAAGAATAGCACTTTTACGTGTGTGTTTTCTTTTGTTGTTCCCTATAGGGACAACACTTTTTTGTGTGCATTTTCTTTGTTGTTCCCTACAAGGAACAGTTGTTGTTCCCTATAAGGAACAACAATTTTTCTGTTAAATGATCCAAAAATAAATATTATCATAGGTTATAAATTTTGAATAAAATAATTATTAATTTAAGATATTAAATTAATAATTATTATTCTAGAATATTTAATAAATATTTGAGATACTTAGAAATAGAATTTTGTTATTAAAAAATAGGACTCTAGAATAGAGTCATTTCCTAGGCTCTAAGTTAGGAATAAAGTTAGTAGAATAGTTAGAAGGTCATTTAATGTAAGTGGACACTTGTTATTTAATAAGTGATCCATAATTAGTGGAAGTTAGGACATTGAGCTTATAAATAGCTCATTGCAAGAGTGTTTTTGTTGTTCGGGTGTAAACTCTTGCATAATTCCAATGTAATTTTGTTTCTGATTAATAAAATTACGTGTCTGAGGACACTTCGGCCATTATTGTGGTATCAGAGCTACGGTAATGTTACAACGGATATGAGGAGGAGGATTCCAGCTCTACCAGTTCTTGGAAAACTCAACTCCATTGAATTTATCAGCAAATAATTGGTATGGAATTTGTCAAATTTTTTGTTTAAAGGAACATAAATTTTTTATTATTGATTTTAGATTTGTAAATGCTAAAATCATTTTTTGCAAAATCTATTCTGCAAAATCTACCCATTAAAAACTATTTGGCCCACATTCATCATTGTTGTTCATCTCAAAATTCAAGACCGGTTTCCTATATGCCTTCTTAATCTGATCTTCCGAAGCACCTCTCGGAACTTGTAAGACATCGTAGATCTTCATCTAAACTTCCCAGTAGTCGATCTGTCTACTGCAAAGACAAACAGCAGGAGAAGACCCCTCGCGAGCCTCATTGGGGGTTTCGGATTTGAAAACTTTGTTTCGGATACAGCAGAAGAAGACCCCTCGAAAGCAATTGTATTTCTTGTAGTGTCTCCATCGGTTAACGCCGTAGCAAACTAATTTTTTGAAAGACAAAACAGTTTAACAGTCTCCCTGCGTTCAATTTGAGCGTGATAATACTAATTCACAGTCACGGGAGCATGAGCATGATAATAACAGTAACGGGATGCAGTGCACGGTAATATCAATTCCGCTCCAGGAGAATTCACTTCAAACATTTCCGCTCCTCGGCACGCCATGTATGATGAATATGGAATTGGAAAAGACGGTTGAATAGATGAAGTGAGTTGAAATTCCTGTTACTCTAAATTCGATTTTCATGCAAACAAATCTCGTCCACATTCTGTGAGGCCAGTTGACTTTAAGAGGACCCACGTGTGGCACTTTATTCAAATCAGAAAACACTTTTCACACCTTCACACACCATTTTCCAACCTTAGTTGTCGTGCTTTGATTCCTCTCTATTCGGGATGCGACCCTGCAATTTCTTCAAATCTTGTACGTCCATTTCCTATATAAACCCCTTACGACCTCCATTCTTCCTCGTGTTTCCACTTTCTAGTTTCCCCACTTATAAAATATTTTCACGCTTTTGTTCCTCAATCAAACCAAGAGATTTTGATATTTTTAGTTCTCTGCAAATTTCACAACAATTACTGGAAGCTCATCAAAACAGTCTTCCTCTGTTTGTGATTTCATAGTCAAGGACATCCGGGGTAATGATGTGGTATCTGGTATCGGCATTGAACCACGACCTGTCCCGCGGAATTGAACAACGAGTGTCTCATTATCAACAATTGCCCACTTCTTTAATGCACTTGTCCAAAATTTCTTTTCAAAGTTTGTTTCATTTTATTATTGTGAAGAAATCAGTTTGAATTTTTGTAATTTGGGTGAAGTAGCACTTTGGTGCAATAAGGTGGAATCTTGTATTTGGAGGAATAAGTAGAATTTTTTTTTCTGAAGAACATTGTAATATTTTTTGGAGTAATAAGGATTTTGTAATTTGTTGGAGTAATAAGGTTATCTGTAATATTTTTGGAGTAATAAGGTGATTTTTTTGTAATTTGTTTATGGAGAGATAAGTGTGACTCAAAGTAATTTTACTTTGAGGGGAGGTAACTTTTTTTTACCAAATTGTGCAAGAGCATCATTGTAAAAGTCAAATTTTGGAAGTTACTTTGTAAATATTTGAGAAATTGACTAAAGCCAAGTGCAAAGCTCAGTAGTTTTTCTCCTGTTTCAATGACTATTCGAGGGTCAAGGCCAAGCCCCAATAGATCGTTTTTTGCGTCGTGTGTCGTTTTTTGTGTTGCGTGTGTCATGGCGTGACGAGTTGCTCAATTTTTTTTATGCTTTTGGTGCACTTCTTCAACACTCCAATGTCGAAATTAATTAATCTCTTCTCTGAAACTGATAAGCTAGAAGGAGTGAAATCCTATAAGACATGGCGACATCTAATTGAAAGCACTCTTATTTTTAATGAATTATGGCATGGCATTTATGATGGCAACATTAAGCCAAATAAACCAACAGATCCAGCTGCACTTGCAAAATGGGAAATAAAAGATGCCAAGGCATTAGCTCTTATAAAAGCTTCAGTTAGTAATGAAATGTACATACACATTGAGAATTCTTCAGATGCATGGGCTGCTTTACATACATTCAAAGATCTCTTTAATACACAACCTGAATCAAAGAAAGTTGATCTTCAATTAAATTTGCTTCAACAGAAATTAACTGAAGATGCATGGATTCTTGATACAGGCGCAACTCAACATATGCCATTTCAACGAGACTTCTTCTGGAGTTTCAAAGAATGTCATCTGAATTCAGTCTATATTGCTGAAAAAACCAAACATACTCCTTCAGGCAAAGGTATAGTTAAATTTTTTTTACCAGGCATCAGAGAAAGAATGATTTCTAAGGTATGGTATGTCCCTACATTCAAGAAAAAAATTTTGTCCTTAGTCACAATTCGACAAGTAGGGCATACAGTGATTATGAAAGATGGCTCAGTTAAAATCAACTCAGTCAAACAAAACATGCAAACAGTAATGAGAGGTTATGAAGATGGCAAACTGTTAAGGATGAAAGGGACAGTTATTCCAAAACATTCTGACTTTGCAAGCGCAGAAAGTACAAATATTTAACCAATCAGATTATGGCATGTCAGATATGGCCATCTCAACTTTGAAAGTCTCTCTCGGTTACAAAAACAGGGCATGGTTAAAGGACTTCCAACCTTCAAAAGGGAAAATGAAAAGTGTGAATCTTGCATTTTTGGAAAGCAACATCGAGAGACTTTTCCCACCAGTTCCTGGTGAGCAGACAGACATTTGCAGTTGGTTCACAATGATATTTGTGGACCCTTCCCAAATTCACTTGGAAGTTGCAGATATTTTTTACTTTTTATTGACGATTTTAGCAGGATAACATGGGTCTATTTTTTGAAGCAAAAGTCAGAAGCATTTGAAAAGTTCAAAACTTTTCATAAGCTTATTGAAAATGAAGTAAAGGAGAATATTGACACTCTTCGAACTGACAACGGTGGAGTATTCACTTCAAATGAATTCAAAAAATATTGCATGGAAAATAGAATCAAACGACATCTTACCAATGTCTACACTCCGCAGCAAAATGGGGTAGTAGAACGAATGAATCGTACATTGTTATGAATGGTGTGATCTATTTTAACTTTCAAAAAGTTAAGTCCTTCATATTGGGCTGAAGCAGTTCATACCACTGTCTATTTGAGAAACAGATCTCCCACAACTTCTGTAGACGGAATCACACCCTATGAAGCATGGTTTGGATTCAAACCACAGGTTAAGCATCTCAGAGTTTTCAGATCTATTTTTTATGCCTTAGTTCCTAAGGAAAAATGAACTAAGCTTGATGCACGAAGCTTAAAGTGCACAATGATTCGGTATTTTGATGAGAAGAAAGGGTACCGACTTTTGTCGAATCGAAAATTTATTATAAGCAGTATGTGATTTTTGATGAAACTGAGAGTAAGAGTGCTGAAGAAGTTGAAAGTCTTCTTCAAAAGTTAGAAACAAAAACTGATAAAAGAAATGGAAATTTACAAAGTCAACCACATTCACCAAGTTGGTATGAACTTGATTTTCCTTCATATGACGATGATTCATCCAGTCCGTCTTCCTCACCAGCACCATCCAGGTCTTCTAGCAATTCATCCAACTCTCCTAGCAGTAGCAGTTCTTCTGACAATGACTCTCTGCCCCCAGAACCTGATGTTGCTCAACAGACATCAGTTTACATCAACCCTCTTTTTAATGATGGTGATTTTTCACAAGCCCAAACTAGTGAGCATCAGTTGCTGAAATGGGCGGTTCAACTTTTGAAAGATGTAAGGCCTAATGAACAAAACAAAATAGGAACAAGGGGATCGAAACAAAATGAAGGCAATTTTACTTTGATAGCAAATGAGTTTACTGAACCTTCTTCTTATCAAGAGGCAGTAAAACATAAAGCGTGGCAACAAGAAATGGTTGATGAATATCAGGCAGTTCAAGACAAAAACACTTGGCAACTTGTTGATTGTCCTCGGCATGTTAAACCTATTGGATGCTAATGGGTTTATCGAATTAAGTACAAGAAAAATGGTGATATTGACAAGTATAAAGCAAGACTTGTTGCTAAAGGTTTTGTGCATCAGGAAGGGATAGATTATGAGGAAACGTTTTCTCCTACAGCTAAATGAAACACCATCCACCTCACACTTGCCTTAGCAGCTCAACAAGGGTGGAAAGTTCATCAAATGGATGTAAAAAGTGCTTTTCTCAACGGAGATTTACAGGAAGAAGTGTACATGACACAACCACCAGGTTTTGAAGTTGAAGGATAAGAACATAAAGTCTGCAAACTGATAAAGGCTTTATATGGGTTAAAACAAGCTCCCCGAGCTTTGTATGCCAACATGGATGAATACCTTCGCAAAGTTGGTTTTCATTGCAGTGAATCTGATGATACCTTTTATGTATGTCAACAAGGAAAAAATGTGGTGATTTTGATTATGTATGTCGATGATTTTATCATCACAGGCAACAATGATGATCACATTGAAAGGTGAAAAAGGAGTTACATGCAGGTTTTAAGATGACAGATTTGGGACTACTTCACTACTATCTTGGAGTTGAAGTATTCCAACGTCCACATCAGATCTTCCTTTCCCAGAGTAAATATGCAGTAGAAATTCTTCAGCGATTTGGAATGCAGGATTGTAAGCCTGTCCTTACCCCTATGGAACAAAACTTGAAAAATTCAAAATTTGAAGGGGGGGAAAAGGTGGACAGCACTACTTACAGACAGTTGATTGGCATCTTGATTTATTTGACAACCACTCGTCCTAATCTATCTTATGCAGTCAGTATTCTTTCACGTTTTATGCAGGAACCACTAGACAACCACTCGTCCTAATCTATCTTATGCAGTCAGTATTCTTTCACGTTTTATGCAGGAACCACTAGACAACCACTGGAATGCAGCCAAAAGATTTCTTCGATAAATCCAAGGAACAAAAGATTTTGGTCTTCTTTACAAAAAGACTAAAAATTTTGTACTTGGTGGATTTTCAGATGCCGACTTTGCTGGCAGTATTGATGACAGGGCATCAACCTCAAGTTACTTAATGAACATGGGGTCAGCTGCAGTTTCCTGGAGTTGTAAGAAGCAAGCTACAGTGGCCACTTCTTCAACAGAAGCAGAGTACAATTCAACATGGGAAGCAGCATTTGAGATTTTTTGGTTATGTCGAGTTTTACAGGACTTGAGAATTCCTCGAGCATAAGCTACTTCATTATTCATCGGCAATCAGTCAGTAATAAAGCTTGCCAAGAATCCAGTTTTCTATTCAAAGACAAAGCATGTGGACACCAAGTATCGTCATATCAGATATCTCATTGCAAAGGACGTCATCAAGCCAGTGTATTGTCCTTCAGAAGATCAAAACTCTGATATTTTCACGAAACCTCTTGGCAGAATAAAATTTACTAAGTTCAGGGATGAACTTGGTATCTGTTGTAATGTATCTTTGGATCATAGGGGGGAATTTTAGATGATCCAAAAATAAATATTATCATAGGTTATAAATTTTGAATAAAATAATTATTAATTTAAGATATTAAATTAATAATTATTATTCTAGAATATTTAATAAATATTTGAGATACTTAGAAATACAATTTTGTTATTAAAAAATAAGACTCTAGAATAGAGTCGTGTTAGGAATAAAGTTAGTAGAATAGTTAGAAGGTCATTTAATGTAAGTGGACACTTGTTATTTAATAAGTGATCCATAATTAGTGGAAGTTAGGACATTGAGCTTATAAATAGCTCATTGCAAGAGTGTTTTTATTGTTCGGGTGTAAACTCTTGCATAATTCCAATGTATTTTTTTTATTTTTTTTATTAATAAAATTACGTGTCTGAGGACACTTCGGCCATTATTTTCGTGTGTATTTTCTTTTGATGTTCCCTATAGGGAACAGTTGTTGTTCCCTATAAGGAACAACACTTTTTCGTGTGTATTTTCTTTTGCTGTTCCCTATAGGGAACAACACTTTTTCGTGTGCATTTTCTTTGTTGTTCCCTTCAGGGAACAGGTGTTATTCCCTATAAGGAACAGCACTTTTACGTGTGTATTTTCTTTTGTTGTTCCCTATAGGGAACATCACTTTTTCGTGTGCATTTTCTTTGCTATTTTCTACTGGGAATAGCTGGTGTTCCCTATAATGAACGACACTTTTACGTGTGTATTTTCTTTTGATGTTCCCTATAGGGAACAACACTTTTTCGTGTGCATTTTCTTTGTTGTTCCCTACAGGGAACAACAATTTTTCGTGTGTATTTTATTTTGTTGTTCCCTATAGGGAACAACACTTTTTCGCTTGTGTTTTATTTTGTTGTTCCCTACAGGGAACAACTGATGTTCCTTCAAAGGAACAACATTTTGAGTATTTTCAAGAACAACACTTTTGCACGATCATTCCTAGCCATCCCAGCCCATTTCTCTGATTTCGTTGCATGGCATGAAGTCCAATAATTTTATGAGGACAAGAATTATGGATTCCATTGAGGCAGGTGAATACTCTTAACGTTATGATATTTAACAGGACAGCTTCTGGATGAGAGATTATTTTTAAGAAAAGGGACACAGTTATTTATATACTACTTTACTGCATTATTTTCTGTTGTACATGATACTGATTGATCATCTTAATACCATGATGGTTCCACCCTTCTTGGTTATAATCTTCTCTGTCTGTAATAAATGAGATTATGGGTATATTTTTTTTCTATTGACATGTTCAACTTCTTCCACTATCCTCGCTCTTAAGGAGTACTAAGCCTCCCTCTTTTTATTATAAAATCGTGTGATCACAGCAAAATTGTTTGTAGATGGAGGATAGGGGGTCTCATTACAAGCCAGCCTACCATGTTCATAAGGTTGTAATGAAGTGACATTCCCATTATGTCCACCACACCAGGGTTATGATCCATTGGATAGCCAAAATATCCTTGTAACATGAGGTCTCATCATGAGCCGACCTGATCACTTTTTCTACATCCCAGTGAATGGCAGTGTGGTTATCTGGTTACCACACCAGCACACTGATCTCTTCTATAGAACAACACTGGAACTCTCCATTTATAAATTGAGGATCCTGGCTCATACGGGTTAAAAAGCAACCCTGCTGAGGCTATGGACGCCTGCTGGCAGCAGAGGCTCTGCTTATGGTATTGAAGTTATATCTTATCGTCAATTATTACTATAATACTCTTTTCTTATTCTTTTTTTTATCAGAGAAGTTATTTCCGTAATTTTTCCCTGTTTTGAACCTTTACGCATGAGAAATTGTTTTCTGATTAATCGCATCATTTTCGGCTACAATACTGTCAACAAAGCATCTTTTCGGCATATTTTTGTCCTTTTATTTTTCGCATAACTTATCATCAATCCAAAGCATCCTATCTCTTATTCATAACTATATTTACACACTCTGCTCTCATTATAACCATACTTCTTGTCATCCTATCATTGATATGTGTACTCTGCTTCATTTACTACCATATTGATCATTCCCTTGCCTTGTCGTCGGCACAACACCTTTCATATGCTTTATGGTCATGGAATCCCTTTTCCATTTGGAGGGGGGAATGTATGCATTATGGGATAACATGCGATATAATTACTAAACTCTACCATAACTTGATGATTTGACAAAATATTAGTAATGCATTTATACAAAAGTTTTTCTGGTTAAAATTTTTGCATGCATCTTATCTGTTGCTATTCAAAACTAAAACTTTGGATTCCAAAACTTTGCATGCAAAATAGTGACTTGCTATAGGAGAACAACAAGTATGGAGAGGAATTCTATTCGCAGCAAGGCCACAGAGGCTCGCGCAACTCGCGAACATGCACAATTTCTCAGACATGATGTGCTTGCATGGCTTCAACATTTTGCATCAGTTTCAGTATCCGCTCAGCCTACATCAGCTTCAACAAATGTCAGTCCATACATGTCATTCCACATTTTTTTTCGGAGGTAAAACTTGAGGTAAAATAGCATACTTTTCTGATTTATTACGAATTTAGGAGAATTTCTTGCAAAATCCATTGAGCATTATTTATCATCATTCATTCCACATCTTTACCACTTCCCATTCTTCAAAGACAAAATCTTTCAGTTTGGGGGAAGTGTTCCTTTCATTTTTTTATTTATTATGACCATCTTATTCATTCTCAACATCTCCCTTCTTCCATGTTGTTTTACACCAAGCATAGATTTCAACAAATTGTCGCAACCACCTCTATTCGTTTTCTAGCATTGCATGAGGGCATGCTAATCCTTCAGTTTGGGGGAGGAATTGCTACACATGATGGATGTTTTCTACTTTGTTTCTCATCTAAGGCATACAATTTCATTTTTATACAGTGCAGAAATTGATTTGCATATATCTTTAAAACTATGAACTGAATTCTTGTTATTTCTGGATAACAAAGATGTATCATTAAAATACACAAACCCAAGATATTTCACGCTAAATTAGTTCATAAAATTTTGAAAATCGTGCACTATCACCTACAGCCATTTTGTTTATATATCATGATCTGTGCATCAAAACAATCTGATTTTTGGATCATAGAAACATTAATATAGTAGAAATCTAGTTTTTGAGAAAATGGTTAATGAAATTTGTTGTTACTTATATCATATTTTTCTGCAACTTCATATATATATAGTTGAACGTCAAATGTAAAAATTGTTATGCCTTCATCAAGATTGCTAAAATTGAATATTCATTATTTGAAGAAGAATTCAATTGTTCCATCCATTTCATGAGTTGGGATGAACAGTTTTTTACTATTGCTTGGTTAATAAAAAGGTTTTGGGTTGCATGAGGACATGCAATATATTCAGTTTGGGGGTATGTTGGGTTGCTAGTTTGCCATTATTATTATCACATTTTAACACCCATTTCAACCATTTCTACCATTCTTTATCACGTCATTTATCATGGTTTATCATATAATTCCATTTTATAATTATTTATGCTCTTATGAATAAATATTATTTATTCTCCTTTATTTTTAATAAATTGATGATTATTATGCATGATTTTATCAATGATGGTTTATTCATAAATTTTTTGTAACATCACTCACCATTTTAGCCTCCAAAATATTCTCTAGATTGCAGATTTGATCTCCAACTCATCATTAAATATTCCAACCCAGAAATTCGTTGGAATAAGAAGTAACAGTTTTGTATTGGACGTTGTGGGAAAATGGAGAAGAATCTAGAAAATCCGAAACATGGGTTTTGTCCAAAACGGACCGAATTAACTTTATTAAAGAGAATTTTGCCCAAATTCGGTTCGTATTAAGAGAAATGGAAGGTTATCTGAAGACGATTTTCCTAGATTCACTATTGCGGCCAGTTTCCAAATTATCTCAGTCGCAATACCAAATTCGACCTGTTCCTGTTGAATGATTGATGGAAATATATTTTCTTGTTGATAAAGTTGTTGGGAACAATCCAATTTTGCTATGAGGGATTGCATTTACTATTTACTCTTCACCCTTTCTGATTATAAAGGGAAACGATTGTAGGAAGAAAGGGGAATCTCTATTATTTTCCAAATTGTAAGCTTAATTGCAGACTGCGTCGTTGGAGAATGAAATTTATTGTAATGCTACTCAAGTTCGATGATTAATATTTAATTGAAGCTGTTGTTCTCTCACATTGTCTGAAGTAACTTAGCAGTGCTCACTGGCGGTTAAGGCCCCGGCCCCTGGTGGAGTCTACTACTTCTTTGTATTATGCTTCTAATGTTTCGAGCGTTTAATTGGTTTGATAATTTCGTGTTTCCATGAGTTTAATTTTTCATTATCTGTTCATTATTTCATGTTATTGATATAATCTATTTTTCTTGTAATTTGTATTGCTCTCAATTGATTACGACGTGAGTTATTTAGACAACGCATTGCATTGATTTGATTATTTGTATTGCTATGATTTGATCACAGCATGAGTTATCTAGACAGCACATTGCATTGATTTAATCATTTGTAAGAGTTTGATTATTTCTATTAGACTCTCAGAAGTGATATCATTCCTGTCTTAATTGCTTTCTAGAGATTGAGTATGATTTGGATTGAATCAGGTAGGAAGAGATGAGTTATCGCTATTGTGCTCTCGGCTGATGCTATTGTTAATTAAAATTGCTTATGTGAGATTTAATTACGATTTTAGTAGAGGTTTGAGTCTTGAATCTTAGATGTACTATTTCCTTTAAAAGTTACAGCTCAAGATTTATGATTGCATTTATATTCAATTATTGGTTTTATCATTACTCTCTAGGGTTATAGCTTGCACATATTGTGTACACTCTTGAAACAAAAATACTTACCCTGGTTGATAATTACTGTGAGGTGATTAGGAGTTTTAAAAGACACCTTTTAGCACCCAACAGTAGTTAGAGTTTTTCAGCAAGCATTTTATTGAATATGTCGACGATTTATATTTTTGTGCATGGTTATACCACGATTGATGGTCAAAAATTGTTCGGTGGATTGATATATAAAACCATCAGTTTATATATTGCAAATAATTATCAGTCAAAAAATATCACCGATAGTTATGAGTGGTAATAAAAATTTTACAAACGTTAATACGTTATAATGGTCGACGGTTCCATTTGTTAAAATGGGTCGGTGGGTTCTAAACCCACGACCCACCATACCTAAATACTCTATATTTAATCTGCTAACCAATGTGCCCAGGGTGGGGTATTTGTTATTTTCGTGCACCCACATGTATTTAAACCAACCCCAATGCCACAGAGGGGGAGCAGTGAATAAGATTGAGCGAAACCCCTGCACACAGTGGAAAATTGGTGCAAATGAAACCTCATGTGGGAAA
Organism: Pinus albicaulis; assembly: GCA_034641835.2. NCBI lineage: Eukaryota > Viridiplantae > Streptophyta > Pinopsida > Pinales > Pinaceae > Pinus > Pinus albicaulis. Next base: position 469,016,968 of record CM076579.1, on the reverse strand, counting down.
AAGGAAAAAAGGGTATATTCTAGGAGAATATTCCTTAAAATATTCACAGAATATTCCTTTTGATGTCGTTGAGGAATCTTGAATATTCCATGGGGGTCCAAGGATGATAATGGCAGAATATAGTCGAGTTTATACTCATTTCAACCATAATTTTACAAGGATCTTAGGTGCAGTATGTTTTTGCATTTGAGCAGGGGATCTCAAGGGTCATGGAAGAAACCCACATTCTTCATTAATTATTGGGCACGAAGTTTGAGACAACAATGTATATTTCAGAAGTGGGTCATGTTTACAGTCAAAAGTATCAAAAGGATGAGATGGACTTGCTGGTGCTATGCAGTCACATTTTAATTCACTCCTAGGATTGGAGGTATAATGATGTATTTTTCCATGTACTCATTTTCATTTTGCTGAGATGAATGAAACGACCTCCCCACTATTGAAGGAGGGCCCAAAGACGTATTCTACACTAGACACACTCAGTTATCATACTTTTGTGTGCATTTTCCTTATGGTCTCCTTTATGTTGCTTCTTATTTAAGTATTTACACATCTGGTTTTTACATGCTCTTTCATGCAATAATGCTAACATCAACCAAAGAAAGTATGTTGGATAATGTTGGTATTAGAGGAATACTAGATCAATCTCTAAGTTATGCAAGCATCTTTGAGGCAGTTCGTAGAGCATCTGTGTGCCATTTTGTACACTATTTATGAGGTAGTTTTTATCCGGAGATCAAAATTAGGCTAAAAAATGAAAGTGCTCAGAATATCCTGAAACCAACGTCAAGTCGTAGTGTTCATTTTTCTTGATTCCAATGACTCTTGAATCGCCTAAATCTGACGTCGTATGAAGAATTTATGACATTCTGAAGTTTTTGATCAATAATAAAAAAAATTACAGGTGGGCTGACTGGGCTGTTGATTGGGAAATTCGTATTATTGATGTCATGATGATGTCAGCATACCAACTGTGTGTATGGAGGGCCAATCAGATCCCGCCATGTGTTTCTCCATAAAGGGATGAGTTGGCACTTTTTAATTGGGTAGTGCATATTTGGTGGCCCAATAGGAGGCTGGCACATGGTGCCTCGTCATTGGTCAAAATTTTGGGTTATATGCCCTAAGGCCTCGGTGGGGTTCAACCCCAAGACCTGTCACACACAAACTCTGCCCTTCACCGACACACCACAAGTTGGGTCTTAACCTATTAGTCGTCGTTTTATGTTTAAACTGATATGGTTTTCGCGTTGGGGAGAGGGGTCGGGAGTTAGCCCTGGCCCCTACCCACAACACCGCCCTTGGAGAAGCAACAGAGGGGGAAGGGAACCAACCCCAGGCCCTAGTCATGATTTAGCACACGTGGCCACCGATGAGACGAGAGGTGTTATCGAAGTGGGGCGGGGATTCATCCCCAACCCTCAGTGCTATGGGAACCATGACTTGGCATGGAGTCGAGTCTAATGGGGTGCGGTAGTTAAGGTCAGCCCTCAGTCAAGTGTACCTTTGCATAAATGAAGGCGGAAAGGAAGGGAGTTAACCCAAAGGGCGCGGGAATTTGGCATTAGCCCTCGGCCACGTCGCCTCCACGTGACCTTATCCCGATGAGGAAATAGTTATCGTCAGCGGGGGAAAACCGTTGGCCCCAGGCCCTAGCCTCATGCGCTCCATATGGCCCTGTTTTTGTGCACAAGGGTTATTGGGAAAATTAATTAGGCGATAAAATGCACCTTTTGCGGGTGAAAGTGTCGCTTCCTAAACTGTTTAAAGGGTGTAATTGTCACAGAGTTTGAAAGTTTGGAAAATTGCAGGACGAATAACAGAGCTTGGATTGGAGAAGCATAACTTACTCAATTTTGAACCTTTTTTAGCTCAAGAAGAGCCTATATGGGTGTTTTGGAGCGTCCTGGATTCAATGGTAGCCTTATTTTTCTTATTTGAGTACTTTATGAAGGATGTTTTGTAGGAATGATTCTTTTAGTGCCAGAGACAATCAGATTTTTGGAAGCGATTTGAAGGCATTTTGAGCATGTAGAGAACTTTGTAGGGGTTTTCCAGCCTTCTTATTTCATCTGCAACAAATGTTACTTTGGTAGTGCAACTCTTTTTAGTCTTTTATCATTATGTGTTCATGAGAGAAGCTCTTTTCAGTACTTCAATGTGGAGTTGTTATACGTTTTGTGCTTGGATTTCAAGTGGAGTACAAGGACTTGATGTCTGAGTCATTTTTATGTTGACCTTTTCATGACTTGTTATAGGGAGTCATGTTTTTGGAGTGAGAATTCTATGTAGGAGGATGTTTCCTTGTAGGGGAAACACGACACTCAATTGTCAACAATTTGTATGTACTCATTTTCCATTGAAATCAATAGAGCGATCTAGTTGTTGGAGTAGGCCCGAAGACGTAGCCTAGAAGGGGGGAACTCTGTCATCAAATGTTGGTTTCTTCTCTTCATGGATGTCATTTTGAGTTGCATGTGAATGTGTGCTTTTTAAAAGTTCATGTGAAAAAACTCACTCACCATATTGAAGAGGTTATGAAACTTGTTTACTTTTAAAAACCCATTTTATTCACTTGCAAAGTGTCAGAGGATGGTCAGTTTTTTAGAGGAGAATTTCTCCTCCAAATTTTCAGATCAAGTTCGTAGAGCATCTCTATGGAAGTTCATACACTATCTCTGAGGCGATTTTTAGAGCATCTCTATGGCAGTTCGTACACCATCTTTGAGGTAGAAATAAGGAAATTTTCGAAGGCAGCTATGTGAAGTTTATAAGGCAAGCCATGCGAAATTTCTGAGTAGTATTAAGGATAGACATGTGGCATATCTTGGACAGAATTCTTGTGCAATGTTAAAGGTTGTTTTTTCGTGGAGGGCTAACTTGGCATTTGGGCTTCTAGTTAGTTTATCTATGACTTGGATTTCTCTTAATGAAAAAGATTCTATAAGGAAAGGATTGGTGGGTTTTCCCCTTATGGGTTTTTCCATGCCCTCTAGCCTAATTCATGGTGTCTCTCGTCTCTTGTGCATTGTAATCTCTATATTTTTGAATGTATAATTGCTTGATGACATAACTGAAAGAAATAAGTATTAAAATGAAACATATTCTCAATCACAACCAATTATCATGATCAAAAAATCTAGTTTGCAAACGGATTTTAACACCTACATCACATTCCTGTTGTAGTGAATTTATTTTGGTGAGGAGACATATTTTATTCTTTTTCCTGATAAGGAATATATAACATAAGGTGAAAATTAGTATGATATTTTAAACAATTTTATAATAATCTCATAGAATTTTTTCTACCATCCCCATTTGTTTAATGAATACATAATGTAGTTGTTGGCATTAAAATTGATTTTGTAGAACAAGATACACATATAATGAGTGCGGTAGGTCAATGGATTAGGAAAAAATGTGGAGGAAGAGGAGGCATTGAAGTGCAAAATGCCAAAAACTACACCAAGCTTGAGAGTGTTGGTGTTGATGATTACCTCTGCTCTTTGAGTATAGTTTTGGTACTAATGATTATAATTGTCCTTTAAATGAAATTTAAAGCCATTTAACAGTATAGATAACAAAATTAAATGGAAAAATAATTATTTCGCCCCTGTTATCCTTGTAAATATCTAAAAATATTACTAAAGAGTCACATTTGGGGTGAGATAATATAAGATAAGTGAATGCTTAATAATTGAGTGCATCTAAATATTTACACAAGACTCCCAAGATCCAAAATTGCAACCATTGATGAATGTTTTCAAGAAAGGAAATTAAATGGCATTGGCCCAAATGAAGAATGTTTTGGACATCCAACATGAAGAATGTTTTGGACATAAAATATGAAGGATGTTCTAGACACTTAATGATTAGAGAAGGTACCCAGTGTTGTGTATATCACACTTTTGAATATGTGTATACTACACTCATCGACATAATGTACAATGCAAATGGGCTATATGACAGTGAACTGACACAACTCATTTGGTAGTCTATTCTTAATTAATGAAAATCATTGTCGACAAGCGTTCCTCACAGATGGTGGTTTGTGCAATTGTTATTTTTTATTTCTACCTTTGAAAATTCCCATCCACGTAGGGGTATATTGTTATTTCATGGTTTTTTAACTAATCATAAAATAAAACACTACATTTTAAATATTCCAATAAATATTTTTTATTTTATGTTGAAGAATGTAACTAGTGTCGGTCTTCATAATCGTATTTGTTAAAAGAAAATAAAATAATTTTTTAATAAAGAAAGATTAACTTATTAAAGCATGGGTTTCATGCTTGGGTCAATGGTCAAATAGGTCAAACCTCTATTGTAGGCTTCTAGGATTTTTGAGTCAAAATCAAAGTCATTAACAAACCCATATTGGGCTCCTCAAAGTCAAGAAAGAAAAAATATTTTATGTGTCATATATGTCCTCCACCAAGTTGGCTTCCTCTCTTAACAAGTCAGTCTCAATCAGTCAATCAAGTCAGCCTTATAATGTAGACGCCACCACCATATATATAGCTATGGTACTCAACTAAGGAGATTCAATGATAATGAAGTCTATCTAAAATAAGAAGTACAAAAAGTGTCCAAGAAGTTGTGCGAAGTTATTTATCTGAAAGAAAAAGTGCAAAATTTTTGGGAGCCGAAATTCTACCATTTATTACAAAGCCGAAGGTACAAACTTAGCCACAGAAGTACAGTGCAGACCAAATTTCTTAAAGGAGCAGACTTGTGTTGGCTTGAAGGAAGAAGTCTATAACATGGAAGCCAATTTGGTGAAGGGAACCTTTTTCTAAGTCTAAAGGGTCTTGGATTGTCTCATCTTAATTTACTAGTGGAAGAGTTGGACTAGGTTTTCCCCAAGATAAGGATTTTGCTCTCACTGGGTGCCTACATCTTGTATCCCTTGTTGAGATCTTCATTATTTAACATTTGTCTTAAATGAAAAAAACATAATAAATTGAAAAGATAACTAATAAAAAGAAAATAACAATTACAAAAAAAATGCCAAAGTCTAAAAGAAATCTACTTAAAAAACCTAATCCATATAATATCCTAAATTTTTCAATATTTTCAAAATATTAAAATTTTAATATAAAAATATTATTAAATATTTGAAAACATTATAAAAAAATTGCTTCCTCCTAAAGTTAAATTAGTTTGGCAATCAACTAGTTTCTATTATTCTTTGCATGGTAAGGACTAATAACTCCACTCCTCAAATAGGAATCAACTCCTTTTTCAATGTTTCGTACAAAACCAAATATTTGTTTGTAGGTTAGCTTTCATCCAACAACCTTAAATGAGAGAATTATAAGTGACTACACTAAGAACAAAGCTTAGTTTAATATACAACATGATAGCATTTCCATACATTTCATTACTCGTATCTCCAAAAGATTATATAATGTAATGTATCCAAACCTTGTTAGGAGAATTCTTTCATCTTCGTTCCCTAAAACATTTCACAATGTGTAAAAGCCCTTCCATTGTAATTATTAAGAATTGATAAGCATATAAAGTTTATATGTGAATAATAGCTTAAAGCTTATACAAATTGTAAAAGGAAACCCGTGAATTACATTGATTTAAATAAAGAAATAATGTTATATAGACTTAATTTACATGTATGTTTTTTTTAATGCATAAGAGGTGTGCTTAGGGAAATACAACTTTTCAATCATAGGGTAAATGGAAGTTTTCCATTTTTTAGGTTTAGTGTTTCATCTTCTTGGTTAGTAAAGGATTCTTAATAATTGTTTAGGGATGGATATGAATAATTGTGAAAATCTTATTATTTTGTGTTAAGAGGTGTTCTTCAATTCAATATGGTAGAGATGAATCGTAATGCAATATTTAACATTTTGACTAAATTAAAATACAAAAAAAAAATAATAATAAATTAAATAAAAACATAAGTGTAATGTAATGTAAACATTTTAGCTTGATTAAAATAAAATAAAAGTAAAAAAGATCCGTGGTATTGAGAATCCATAATATCAACCCATGGTATTCATGTGGAATATAACTTATTTAAAGGGGTAAATTAAACCAGCTTAGATCCATCTTAACTCCAAATCTACCAAGTGTTGAGAGATCAAATCTCTTTTCACTTTAAAAGAGATTTGTATATCTAGAGATTTGATCCCTTTCGACACTTGGTAGATCCATAATTAAGATGAATCTAGACTAATCATATAAATATACATTTCCATTTTAACCAACTATAATTTCATTGTTCCTCATCTATTACAATATAATAACAACATAGCGAGTTTTCCATTCTCAAACTATAATTGTGTTGAAGCTTCAATTCACAAATGTCGCCAAACTCATTCAAAGATCTTACAACTTGTGATATCTCAACTTCTCCCTTCAAAAAATTTGCTACCACATTCCTTTGGTAATTTAACTCCACTTAAGCATGTTTGTTTGAATGAATGCCACAACTTGGAGATGATTCCTCATGTTGTTGGCTTCCGGCTATAACCTAAAAATCTATTTGTTTGAGTGAATACCACAGCTAAGAAAGGATTTCATATATTGTTGGCTTCCCTTTGTAACTTACAATGTTAAAGCTATTGAGAAATTGAAATGTTTATTGAGTTGAAACAATTCACAACACTTATAAAACGTACAAGAATTGATTTGGCCCGTCTAACAGGAAGGATGAAATTAAGCCGGTGTTCATGGACTAGTTCAGTAAATAAGCGTATTGCTTGGTCTAGTCAGTATCCCCCAGATGATAGAGCTCCCTTTCCAAAAGCGTATCCCACCTAGTTTGGGTACAAACCCCTGCTTTACTTCTCCAAAAGTGCCCTTCTTTATTTATACTTCAGGGTTTTCCCAGGTTAGGGTAGCCCTAAGCTGGCCCTCCTCTTTTCTCTCGCACGCAGTCGAACCGGTCTAAGACCACCACCTATCCTAAACTGTAACTAAGTAATAATGCCTATAGCGCACCAACCTTGGCATTAGGCTTGGCATACTAGCTATACTAATCCTAGTTAAGGGGCTAACCCACTCCCATGCTCAAGATAAATACCAATTTGATAAGTGGAGTATATACCATCATTGGTGCCCAAGCTTTCACTCAAAAGATGAGTGCGTGGCCTTGGGAAGAAGTCTCATTAAGCATAAGTTATCGTATTTTTTATTCCTAACACCAACTCCAAGTGTTCATTGTACATCTACTAATTAGTAGGTGGTCCCACAAACCCAGAAAAAGGAGATATCCCTTGCACGGGTTTGCAATAGAGAGGGGCTATCAGATCCATATTGCTTTGATAGGCACTGAACACCAACCCATATTCAAGGGAATAAAACCACAGCAATTAATCTACCTTGGCATGAATGGAGAATGTTTTCTCGGAACCCATCCATTAGGGCTCTCAACAAAGCCACATCCAGAAATAGAGGCTTATAGGAGCCATAAGAGGAGTGAGCTTTCTTCCCTTTTCTGGCTTGGCTGCTTGTACACTATTAGCCGAACTCTTTTGAGGGGGTGAAACATGATTCTCCGTCTTTTTCCCCATCAACTATGACTATTTCAGAGCCATCCCTCCTTCTACTCACTATAGAACTCTTTTCGAAAGATCAAAAAGCCAGTCTTACAAACGATAGCACCCGCCACCCAGCTTGTGACAAAGAGTTCGCTGCGTCCAACACGGACGTAGTTAGAACCTTCACACAATCCGGATGGGGGCAAGGAGATGAGAACGCAAGCAATGGCCCCACCAAAGATTGCGATAGGAAAGAATAGCAACCGGGATACGGATAGAGAGACTTAGGTGGAACAGAGAGAAGAAACCGTAGATCTCACAAGAACCAATCCAACAGTACAGGACATATTGATGCTATACGAAAACAAGGGAGTTAGAAATGGAGCACGGGCAGGCAAGCTTGATAGTGGATAGACAGCAGGCAAACAGAGAGGCAGTGAGATAGCAGTCGCAGGTAAGAAAGAACTAGGAGCAGCGGTACGAAGACATGGGAGATTCCGTGGAAGTAGATAAATGCACTGCACCGAGTTTGGGGTTAAGAGTACGAGCAGTTTGGGAAGAATAGCCATCATGGGTAAATCAGACCGACCATGTACCAAACAAACAACCCAGCAAGCATTAGAAAGGGATTCCGACAGGAGGGTGTTGCTAAGATTCCGATAGGAAACCAGGGTTCCAATAAATAGGAATGGGTTCTGAATAGGATCAAGACAGAAGCCAAGAACACGGGATCCATTTCAGTAGAGTAGGAAATGGGAAATGAGCTGGGCCCAGGAATGCGACATCCAGGCCAGGGGATTCAAGCAACGTCTCATTCAAAGTATCTACCTTGGAAGAACGGAAATAAAAGAAACTAGGAAACTTGTACGGAATGAAATGTGGACAAGAAGGCTGGTCGTAGATCACAGTCACCGGGAGCACCTAGTGAAAAGAATTGGCTAGTAGAATAAGAAGAAGAAGAACTGGCCTTCCTTTGAGGGAGGGATAGGAATCCGCAGCTTAGACTGGAGACAGGAATAGATCCCGAACATTCGAACCACTCCGGCTGCCTTGCCTACCTCGCCGGAGATTCGACGAGCGGGAAATGCTTAGTTCTATATTAAACGCTTTACCTATTGACCGAGAGGACAGAAGGGAAAATGCTCCACCAATGACTGACTTCCCTGTATCCAGCTCCCTATTTCCATGTATTTCATTCAGGGGCCGGGCACGAAGTACCGAAGGGGAGATGAAGGCTATGATCCGCAACTCCTTGAGAGCTGGACCTCAAATATTCCTATTTGTCCGTGAACTACACTCCTTTTTTGCATGCTTGAAAGTGTAATCCGACTCACACCTGGAATCAATGAATTCAATTAAAGGATGAGTATGAAACTGCAATCAGACTTGCTTCAACTGCCGGGGAGACTAGCTAAAGGAAGGAAGCCAAGGCTGCTCCCTCAACATCTGATCAGGGAGTTTGATCAGGGACCTCAACTAATCTGCTATACCCGGGGCTGCCATCATAGTTACGGTATTAGTTCCGGAAGGCCTTCCATCCAGCCAGTTATATCCATCCTTTGTTTTGATGCCTTCCCACAGAGTGAAGGAGCATGCTTTCAGATAATTCACGAGGGAGGGAGTCAGTCCCGGCCTACCTCCCAATAGTTGGAGCCTCTTGCTTCCAGGACAACTTAATGGCCTCGGAGCCTACCTGAGTTTTCCTTTTCTGCCTCCCAACGGAGGTGCTCCTGCCATAATAGCCGCTAACTGAACCGAACACCCCCGGTGAAGGATGGGCTGGACCATCCAATAGGAACGAACCCCGGAAGGTCTAATCGGAATTCAACTAGTTAAACCGTTGGTGCGGGGTGGGTAATGGTTCAATCAAAGGTTCAATCAGCAGGAAGGAAGGCAGGACTGTCCAAAAAAAAGAGTAGTTTATTTGCTGTCCGAGCTGGCTATGTCCACTAGCCACCCGGACAAATCAAATGGTGGAGAACGGGGGGGGGGCAGTCCCAAAGAAATTAGCTTCCTTTTGAGCTATAGTGCTTGGCCTTTTCTCTTATTATGTTATGCGCCGTGCACCAATGTGCAACAACTCATTAGCTTTATCAGAAACGACCTTTATAATTCCCTTTGTTGTACAATCACCCAAGTCACAAGGGTGCCGCTCCGACTTCGTCCCTCACACATTTTCTACTGAGTTTCATCACTTTGTATAAGGTATATACCATATAGTGAAAATAATTAATGCTATTGTTTAGGGCTCTTATTTCTGTTTTCCAAACGTGTTTGAAAAAGGGTTCTACTTTAGTATTGCTGGCCAAGCCCCGCCCCGGGCAGCTACTTCTTCGAAGTTTGTGCTCCAGAATAAGATTTATGAATTATCCGGCATACATAAGCTGGGAACAGAGGGTATTCCATCCTTTGCACTGAGTTACTACTATATCGAGCTTTTGTCGCTTCCTGCCCCAAAAACAAGACAAAATAAAGGCCTTTAGAGTGTTATCATTAATATAAAGCCTCCGGAAAGTGATAAGAGAAAGTGTCGCAACATCGTTCGGCCGGACCAATACAACGGTGGTTATATCTGGCCCTGCTTTTCGTAGCAATTGTAATAAAAGAGGTAGGTCTAAGTTCGATGACTTCGTCTAGAAGACAAAGTTTGACAAGCCAGGATGCATGTTGACATGGTATTTGACTGTGAACAATATATCTAGCCCCCCCTACAGCAAGAGCTGCTCCTTCTCAGCGAGTGAGATCTAAGTTGGTCCGTTCGTGTAGATGAAATCCAGGATAATTGCGCAAAGGTGAATGAAGTGTTTCTGCCAATTGAAGAGGTACTTTCTTATTTATGTGAAATCCACCGGTTGGTGGTTTTGAACCAATATTTGCATTCGCCTCATTAGCGGAGTGAAGACTCACCTCCTTATTGGAGGTCATATGACAGGGGGGGTAGAGCATCGGAAGTGAGAGAAGGAAGGGTGCAGGTAGGGCTGTAGAAGGCAGGGCAGAGAGCTCATAGGGGGTAAGGGGCCATTATTTATTTGCTGGTACGGTCAGGTAAGGGACGTTATCCCTCCACTCCGTGCCTTCACTTCATAATTGACCTACGGCTTATTATTCGACAGGTCAGTTATAGCAGCGGCTTAGGGAGGTAAGAGAGCGTAGAGGCGGAAAGGATAGAGAATGAGGCAAGGCAGGTAGAAGGACGGGTAGTATATGCGCTATGGCCGGTCCATCTTTCACTCATCGTAGCATGGATCGGGACCCACTAGGTCGTTTATAAATGGGTAGCTGCTTATATATGTATCTCAGGCCTTAGCAACAACAAACATGGCTCATTGACCTAACCACAGCATCAGCAACAGCACAAACAGCAGCTAAGCACCATCAACGACACCAGCTTCGGTGGTAGCAGCATAGCATCATCAGTGTTATGGAAAAGCATTCATTCTTTTTTTGGTACCAGCTAAGCAGCACCACCATAAGGCAGCACTCACTGGTATAAGTTCGTACGAACTACCTGAATATAAATTAATGAATTGCGGCTATCAAAGTGCACCAAGGAAGGACATCACCATGAGCATCCACGGCAGTGTGAGCAGCAACCCCAGCACCTATTGAATGAAAGAAGCATCCTTGGCGCCGCACCAAGTCAATGCCTGCCTGGGAGTGAAGCCTATCTAACCTCCTAATAGTATGGCTCAAGTTATTCCACCTTAAACAATCATAATAGTAAGTCAACTACGGGTTGGGCTATATCGAAAGAAGGGTGAGGCACGTTCAGTGACTTGACCGACCATCAGGAGATCGAGGTACGGAGTCGTGACGAGACCGAGGTAGGAGGGCAAGGTGCGTTTAGCTAAAGCCCTCAGCAGCCCTGAGCATATAAACCCAGTAAAATAAGGAGAATTCAGTGTCTTTTTATGTTCACCTTCGGCTTGGAATAATCGATCGTACCATAATAAAGATATCTTTCTAATCTGATAATCTTGGCTCTCAGGGTGAGCCTGCCGAACTCTCGACTAAAGGCCGCCATCGTTCTAATTTCCTTCTGAGCTTCATCTAACTGGGCTTTCATTACCATGACATACTATTTCTTTATAAAGGTACGAATTCGCTTGTCCTTGCTCTCGAAAGAGCAAGCGATGAATCCCTTCCTCAGGCAAGGAATGAAGAGTGTGTTGCCTTGCAATTGTTCCAAAGAAGGTTCGAGAAGAAGGAGATAAAAAGTGCCAGTAGAATTTGAAGAATTGTTGGATAAATACAAGGAGATCATCATAGATGATATGCCAATGGGAGTACCTCTAACTAGATCAATTTCACATCAGATTTACTTTATACCTGGATCAATCTTGCCTAACAAAGCACCATATAGGATGACCCCACTAGAAAGGAAGAGGTTAATAGACAGGTTGAAGAGCTGCTAGATAGAGGCCTGATAATATCAAGTTTTAGCCCTTGTGTTGTACCTACAGTATTAGCACAAAATAAGGATGGAGACTATAGAACGTGTACAGACTCTAAAGCTATAAAGAAGAGAAATATAAAGTACATATTTCCATTGCCAAGAATGGATGATCTTATGGACTGTTTTAGTGGCACAAGATACTTTTCGGAGAACGACAAGGATAGAGAGCATATTACCAGACCCAGCACCTTAACGAGGTTAACTAGGTCCATGCCTGATACCTGATCTTCTTCCTTATAGAAGGGAGGGAACGGTTACTCCTTTCCGACCAACAGAATAGGCAGGCAGACGGTTCCTCTTACTCTTACTATCTTGAACTCTTACCGAAAATAAGTACACCTTAGGCCTCGTTAATATCCGGGAGGACCAGCCATAGATCTTTAGTCTGTTGCTAATCCCCGGGCCTAAGGAGCCTCTCCCATCCTTATCAGGGGAGACTGTCACATGAAGGAAGTAGAGCCAGGATGGGAGAGGCTCCTTAGGCCCGGGGATTAGCAACAGACTAAAGATCTATGGCTGGTCCTCCCGGATATTAACGAGGCCTAAGGTGTACTTATTTATTAATAAATGTCATGGAAAATCTTGGATTTTTTTTTAAGAAGTGTCGTTCATGGTTTGTCACAAATACTTAAGCTTTTTAGGGGTGAAAATGAATATTATGGGTTAACATTAATTTATACGCAATAATAATAATAAGCCTTCGATAGAAAATAGACTCAAATGTATCATTCTATTATATGAAAAAAGTATTGCTATTATGTTTGGTGCAAGTCCATATCATAAAAGTATTGCTATTATGTTTGGTGCAAGTCCATAACTTAAAAACTATTTAGTCATAAAAGACACTTCTCCTATCTCCACTTAATATTCAAACACTTCTCCTATCTCCACTTAATATTCAAATTATACTGACAAGTTTAAACTGAAATCATCTCATGCAATGTTAATTGAATTTGACCGTGGACAACTTCCTACTTAGAAAGGCTTAATTAAAGAAAACAAGCATGGACTCCATTTTTTAATAATACTTCTATATCAAAATTTTACAAAATGCAAAAGTCATTTCCTTTAATAATTTAAAATATACCTGTATTGTATTTTGGCAATAAATAGCAAAAATATTTTTATGATGAAAGACATAGAAGTAGGGAAAGTGATTTTTTTAGATGAATAAAAGAGTCTCATTTCAAGTAGAAGAAAATGTATCATCCATATCTCATAGGGAAATTAAATTTGTGGAAAAGCCAAATCCTTTTAAATATTACAAAAATTATATTATTTTTGAAATACAAAATTCATTTGTACTAGTTAAAATTAACCCATCTTGATAACATAAAAGTAACTAATAATAAAGTAAGGGAAGTAATTTTTTTGATGAATAAAAGAGTCTCATTTCATTATAAGTAGAAGAAAATATATCATCTAATATGTTATAGGGAAATTAAATTTGTAGAAAAGCCAAATCTTTTTAAGTATTAAAAAAATTATATTATTTTTGAAATACGAAATTATTATACAAAAGCATTTGTACTTGTTAAAATTAACATATTTTGATAACATAAAAGTAACTAATAATAAAGTAAATATAATGATGGAAAAAACATGTTAATACAAATGCAAAATGTATTATAATTGTTTTGGTTTCACTAATTATATATAGTATGAACAAATTAATATTATTATTAAATTTATAATTTTTTGTGTAATTAGTCTAGATTCATTTTAACTATAGATCTAGTAAGAGTCGAGAAGGATCAAATTCCTTGAAGTGCGAACATTTTTTTATAATGCAAAATTTTAAAAATTTACACCTTTCCCTCTATATGTGTGTGTTAAGTTACATTTTTGAATGCATAAATGGATTCAATCCCTTGAATACATGAAATAAAATAGCCTAAACATGCAATTCCAACAAATATTTGCTCCATTCAAAATAAACCCTTATTTTTTTTAATACATTTCAATTTTTTTTTTTTTTTGGTAAGTTAGGCTAAACTATATTAGATCAAAATAAAACTTTACATAAGCGTTGGGCTAAGATGGTAAGCAGTGCTTAACCAATCTCGGCCTTAGATACTTTCAAAATAGTGCAGGTTTGGGGTTGCCTCCTAGGAGGAAACCAACCCCTTAATAGCCTTAAATTGTCAATATTTACAAAGTGTGGCGTGGCACATATAAAAACAAAATATCTATAGTATGTGCTGAAATAACAGAAAAGAGTCGAGTAGTCATGCAGTCATGGTGTTCCTTCATCATCCTCTGTTGTAGGGTCCTTCTCCTCGATGCGGCATCCATATTCCTACGGAATGGCCTCTTCCTTAGCGGAAGGCACGCACAGGGGATTTGTTGCGGCTGCGCAGAGGATGGGAGCAACTGGGAACTCAACGTCAGGAACACACGTCCAAACTCCATCCGAGTCCATGATCCACACATCGGTGTCCTCCCCCGAGGCCTCCTGAACTGGGAGAGGCTCGGATTTGCGGGGAGTGCACAATGGTGGACTTCCTGGGGCCTCTTCTACCCCTCTGATTCTCCTGAGCTAAGGCGATCTCCTCTTGGGTGCATTCAGACCGTTGTGGTGCTTCCCTGTCATGGCTGCCAGAAGAGGAGCCCTCAATGGATTCCAAACGATTATCCTGACCATGCTGATAGTGACCCGAGAACGCGCCTCTTTGGCTACCCCTGATGGTATTTTGGCGCTAACACGGAGCAATGGGGGAGTAATCCAACAAATAGGGAGAGGTCGGTCCAAGAGCGGTGATGTGCTCAACAGGGGAGCGTGCAGCAAAAAAACATAGCAGGGGGGTGCGCAACAGAGAATTATGCAATAGGGGTACGTGTAGAAGGGGGGCACGTGACAAGGGAGCCTGCCTCAGAAAGCACGCAACAGGGTGAATCCGAAGAATCGGGGAATTCCTGAGGCGGGCACGCAACCAAGGAGAACACCACAGGGAGTGCGCAGCCTGGAGGGAAGCAACGGGAGAGGCTCCCAGTGGGCTAGCACCATTATGGTGGTGCACAAGAGGGAGAGCGCGCAGCTGGGGAGTGCGCAGTGAGACTGAGCCTCTAAGGCAGCAGCAAAATGGCAAGGGAGGAGGCGAAGAAGGCTTTGGAGGCCAACTGGAGTAGCATAGGGATGACATAATGAGGAAAGACCGCACCTTTTGAAGACATGTGGCACAACCGCAGATGTTGTGTGATTTTGTGACACACTCACATAAGCAAGTTGGGACATTTCACATGGGGTTGCATGTGATTCAGTGTATGGTAGAAGATAAGGTGCATCAGGGTGCTCATGTGAATGATTGCTGAGAGGAGGTTTTGCATCAGGTTAGAGCTGGTTGTGCAGGACTTCGTCAGCCTGTGCATGGGAAGAACTAGCTCTGCATGTTTGCGTCATGTCACCCGCATCCAGGGAATACATTTCAATATTACTTAATCTCATATATTAAAATATTTTATTTATAATGTACAATGAATTTTTAATTACTATTGATATTTTTTAAATGCCACATATTATTAATTTTTTGTTTTACTAGGTCGAGCCTAGACCGTGGTTAGCCTGCTCGTAAGATCGAAGGATCTACCCACTAATGGGATGTTATTCACCTGGTTTGTATGAGGCTCAAGGTCCGAGCCTGAATGCCCCTCTAGACAGTTTCAATTACTTTCCCCCAAGAGTGGCATCCACCACTCTCGCTCCCCACAAGATTTGAACCTATGACTGACTAAACCACACCCAAACCAATTGATCTACACCTCATGAGTAATGTCTCAAACAAACACACACACACACACACATATTTGTAAGCTTGATGGGACTACATCTTCATCATGTCCAATATATCACCCCGATAGGAGCGGGGAATTGAACCAGTGAGTGCCTTAACATAGCACCTGATCATTGTCTATTCAAGACCCGTGGGTAGGTAATATCACATATTAGATATTACAATAGTTTATTTACTTATCCAATTGAAATATGAAAATATAAATACTATCAATTTTATTTGTTTATTTGTTTTAATTACTTTATTATCTTATCTCATATGGACACCTGAAATATTTATTTATAACTAAGAGTGGGTGAATATTTCTACCATATCTCCTTTATATTAGGTTGTAATATCAACATCCAATAAAGCAATCATAGTTAGAGTAAGACTATGTATTATAATACTTTAAGTAAAACTAACCAAATATTCTTATTTTGATTATAGTCAAAATTATTTTTTAATTTAAAGAATATTTTATTTTTATTTTAAAAAGACACTTGTCAACTCTATGTTAAGTATGGACAAAATTACACATCCCCTCATACTACTATAGAATAAATCTATCAATTCAACTAAAAAATTACTTAAAAAAACAAAAACACAAAATTAAAACATTAATAATAACTTAGATGATTGTTAACTTTAAAGTTATTAAATTACAATATTCATCTTTTACATAAATAAATAAAATATGGTTTTTAATTAAAACACTTTTAAAACATTATATAAAATTATTTAACATGTTTATTCTTTTTTAAGTATAACTACCAAAGATTATTAAACATTACATTGATATCTATTTTCAAAAACAACTCAAACTTAAAATGTTAATTGGATGAGAAATGGCCTTATCAACATTCCAAAAGACACATACGCCCTCCGCTACCTCCCTTTTTAACCTAAAATATGTATAATACATTTAAAAGAAAAATTATTCATTAAAAAACTATACGAAATAATGTCTAAAATATGATAACGTAGTTTTACTTGTTCACTAGACAAACAAATAAGGAAGGCACGCAACACAAATATATTCGCATGTTATGTAATCCCTTTTTTAAAGGGCGTTGCCAATCTTACCCTATATATATTTTAGCAATTATATATATATATATATATATATATATATATATATATATCTCGGATGTCATGGCTTATAATGATTAGCTCCTTTTTTTTTTCTTTTTTTTTAATTTTGTTTGTATAAACAATGTGAAATAGACCAATAATAGGAAAAGTGGACTTTTTGTATTTTATTAATTTATGGGAATTGTAAACTTCAATGTTGTATTAGCGTGAGGCGAACACATTAAAAATAATAATCTTTATATTGACTTTTTTAATTTTTTTTCATAAACATCAATATCATGAGCTCCGTGTTCCTAGTTCAAGATATTGCGTTTTTTAAAGTTTGATATATTTATTATACTTTTTCACGATATATTATAATGAGTTAATTTGCATATAAATTTGATTAATTTCACGATATATGGTTTGAGAAATGGTTTATGTGATTTATAAATTTCAAAAAAAAATTGGGTAAAAATTATATATGAAAAAGATGGTCGACGCATTTGGAACCAACTATTATAGTTCATCATGAATGAGAGCACAGATAAAGGTTTACGATTTAAATAGATGCATAGAGAATTAAACTAGTCGTTATAGTATATTAGCTAAATTGACTAAATTAATCAGGAAATTTACCTAACTATAAATTTTTATTATTTTTTGTTATTAAAAATTATATTTTTTTATTTTATTTTTTATTATTAAAAATTTAACCGTATTTTGATTCTCCCTGCATCTATTTAAATCGTAAGTCTTTACCTGTGCTCTCATCCGGTCCTAATGATGAACCACAATAGTTGGTTTGAAAGGCTAAGATATTTTTTATATGTGATTTTTACTGAAAGACTTTTTCAAAATTCACTATATATTATTTCATATTAGTTTTATTAGTGATTTAGATGGAAGTAAATGAATAAATGTATAGATTTAATTTTTATGAATTTTGTCATCACTAAAATTTTGTTTTAGTTAATTAATTAATTTAAATTTTAATTAATATTTTAAAATTAAAATTTAAAACTTTCATTAAAATTAGCATGGTTCAAATTGAGATAATATAAATATGTCAATTCTCGATTAAAACATTGAAATAAGTGATTTTGCAAAACATCATAATATTAAATATTATTACATTTAAATTTAAAAAAATTTGTAGTAGAGTAAAGAATTAGAGGATTAAATCGAATTAATATATTATAATGAGGTGGTCAACCCTAATCTAAAAAATCAAGAGTATCTTTAAGTGTTGAGTAGTGTAAAGAAGAAAATCAACGTTGTTAAAATAAGAATAAACTCTCACAAGTTGCATTGTGAAACTGGAATTGTCCAAAAACACTTTGCGACAAAAGAATCTATCATCCCTATAATCAGTATACCCAAATTAAATCACAATTTTAAAATATTTTTCACTATACCTATCTTCTTAACCTTCTAAGTCATCAAAACTACGATGATCTTCAAATGCTTCTTTTAATGGCTTTGGGAGTCATAATAAAATTTGAAAGAAATTCAAATAGTCTTTTTCTTTTCTTAAACATCAATAAATCAATTCTAATCAAGTGAGCTTAATCATCATCACTAAAATATGTCATATCCACAAAATATAATCTTAAACACAAATTTTATTCAAATTAGAAAATAATTGAGTTTATCCATTTAATAACTAAAATATTTTAGTGGGGTGGCAAGAGGGGGAGGGATTATTATGAATCCCGAAGGAAAAATAGAAATAAGATACGCAGGGGTATGGGGAAAAAAACTAACAATCAAGCAGAGGCCTTGAGTCTGATATTAAGACTATCTCTAGTACATGAAAAAGGAATAAGGGAGGTGATCATTCTTGGAGACTCTTTGTTAATAATCAAACATATGCTCAAGGGGTACTAGGCTCAAAACTACAATCTTAATCAAATCATAAAAAGAATGAAAGGCATTGAGACAACCTTGGGAAATGAAAAATAATATCACATTCTTAGAGGGCAGAATAAAGATGCAGATAGACAGGCGAACCAATCCTACCTACTAGCAGAAAAGACCAACATGGTAAATGGAAAAGAGGGTAGACATCCAATCCCATGACTTAGTTAAAATGAGGAGAATAAATGGGGAAAATATCACTTCTAGTGACATCAGAATAAGAAATAAGTTAGTTGATCCTCTAAAGAGATGGAAACCTTGGACTAGAAGAAGAAGGTGGAATTGGTTAGATAAGGATGAGCTTTATCCCATTAGGCTCCTCCCCCCCCCCCCCCTCACTCTCCCCTCTCCCTTCCCCCTTCCAATATTCCCCTTGCCCCTTGGTGGTCGATTCCTCATTGGTTGGCTCCCTTCCCCCCCTTCTATTTATGTTGGCACCCTCCTACTCTCTTAGCCCCTCTCATTTCCTTTTCTTAACCTTATCGCTCTTCCACCCCTCTCCAATGTCCATTCTAACTAAACCTCCATCACCCTGGCCTCCATTTCTCACTCTCGGTTCCTCAACCACTTGTCCCATCGGGCCTCTTTTCCAAAGCATGTTTATGGCGACTCATAGCAGCGACTTTAGGTTGGATGGAAGTGAGTTTAAGAAGTGTACTATATGGTGGCTTCCTTGCAAGTCACCTATCCACAAAGCCCGCAGAAGTAGAGAGATCAAAGGAAATTGGAACGGGAGTATGAAGAGATGTCAGTGCATTCATGGCAGAAGCACGCGAGCCAGGGAATTTCAAGGGAGATAATTAAAACTGAAGTGCGGGGCCAAGGAGAATACTAAGTACATGAGGGAAATGGAATTTAATGATGATTATGGCAGCATGATGATGCAAATAAATGAGGTCAACCAAGCCAGGCTCTACCCCTATAAATTCAATAGCTCCAGAGATTTGAAAGACAAAAAGGGAAAAACAAACTGCATTACCGGTTGGAGTTTTTCATTGAGGCGGGCTTTGACCAGGGAAAGAGAGGTGTCAATGCTGAATTTTTTTCTTTGGGTGTTTACTAAGGAGAAGAAAGAGGGAGGCAAAGCTGAGTGTACTAGTATTTCCACTGAAATTCGGATAGTGAGTATGTTTAGAGAGCTTGGTGCCTATTCTAGTCCGATTGCATTTGGGAAACTAAGTTTGTGGCTCACAGCAGACTACTTTGTAGATAATTGGTGCCCAGCCTCTGCTAGCACAGGGGGAAGGAGTGTTGGGGTAACCTATTTATTGTGGTTCTTGGTCAAGGGTGGTTCTGTGCGATTGGAGGGGAGAGGTACGAAAATTGGCGCATTCCCTAGTATCTGGCTAGTAGGGGAGGAGGATGATAGTGGTGAGTTAGGAGGAAAAAAGACTGAGTGGGAGGTGTGGGAGAAGCAGAAAGGTCTAAGGCGAGTTAGAGGTATTAAGGGAGTTCAATGGCCAACCCCTAGTGGGAGAATTAACCCTAACACACAGCCACCGAGAGTACAGGATATAGAGCACATTTGGGAGTTGGTTAGCGGAATTGAGTGTTGCACTCTTCTGGAAAAGTGGTTTAGGAACACTGTGGCAGTTGTCAGGATGGACTCGGATGTGGTTAGTTCAACCACGGGGCCTTGGGGACGATGCAAACCCAGTTCGGCCCGTGGACATTGCGGAGGAGGTAAAAGACGTAGGTCGGGGACAATCAACTATGAGAAATGTGCCTCTGAGTTGGAAGACATCCACACGAGGTTGCACATTATCCAGCTAAGCTTGCATCAGCAGCAACAATACATGCTCAATATCTAAGAGGAGAACATTGTCAAGACAAGAAAAATTAAGCAAATGGACGATGAAATTGGTGCGCTCCGACGACATCTGGATGAGCTCAAGTTCTTGCAGAACAACAAGAGAAGGGAGGAAGAAATGAAGGGCCCATACTTTGATCTAAACAACTCGACAGACATGGAAGAATTGCCAGCCTTTTAGTAGTTTTATGTATAGGGTCTTTTTGTTGTTTATATGCATTTTTGTAAATGCAGGCTTCTGTTGAAGCAATTTTGTCGAATTTATAGTTGTAGGACAGTAATCCAGTTATATAATAGAATTTTTGTAATTTTGAAAGGTTATGAGAAATCAGAACAACAAATGGAGCTCCGGGTGGAAATGATATGTAAATGTAAATCACCTTGTTACTTATCGAGAATGGACTCGGATTAATATAATTATACTCTTTCTTGTTAAAAAAAAAACTTACATATTTTTGAATGAAAATATTGTTTTAAATCGCGTCCTAATTCATATTACTTTGTAAGTAATCTTTTTAGAATAACGTTGTGTTTGAATTTTCAAAAGTGTGGATATTTTTAATGAAAACTCAACTCATTGTGAACCAAATAAAACTAATTGAATTTTTATAATTTTTTATTTATTTATATAGTTTTTAAATTAAAAAATGTATTTTTTTTATATCTCTGAAAAATAATTAGATAATTATTTTTATTTTAAAAATTATATGTTGAAAAAAAAATGAATTAGATAAAAAGAATATCAATCATTTCTTCCGACTACTCAAACTAAAATCAATTAACCAAAATATTCTATACTAGTAAAACTCTTTATATTTATATATATATAATTCCATTTTCATGATTGTGAAAGCTCAAAAGAAAAAGATGATTACAGCGGATTTTCGAGTTTAGGCATAAATTCCTTTAGAGAGTACCGATAATTACAACGGATTTTCGAGTTTAGGCATAAATTCCTTTAGAGAGTACCATATGTCAATTTCTTCAAAGTTTATTAGAAATTCCCGTTGTCGTATGGGAGATATTCGTAGATAGCGTGTGTTGGGTAATAGGGACAATACCTTTGATCACGGATTTTACAATTACACTGAAAACATTTGTAATGATGTGGCTTTTGGGTTAATTTATTTTAATAATGATTATTATTTTAATTATAGAGATTAAATAGAAATGAAATTCTTTTATGTCTAGAGATTTATCGAGAGTATTCCTTATCCGTATCCGGATCATGATTTAATTTTTTTTAATGATGATAAATAATTAATTATCTCAGATACTTATAAAATTCATTTATTTAGAAGACCTTGGAAAAATTACACCGTGCCAATCTCATGGCCTTAAATCATGCCTTGATTACCTCAAGGACTTGAGGAAGGGTGTTTTTTTCTAAATATACAGCATGTTAGGGTGCAGGCGAGGGTTAAGTCCAAGAGGAAAGCTTCTTCGCATAAAGGCTTGTACTAAGTGTAGTGTAATAAATTTTTACTTTACACTAAGTAAGTTTGTTCACTTAGGATGAAAAGTTTTGCGTTTTATATTTGGAATAAGTTGAAAACGGGTATATTATTTTTTTAAATTAATTGGAGGTTATCATTTTATTGATAGAATTTAGGTTTAAAGTTTTTAATTTATTTAAAAATAAATCAAATTTAACCATTTTAAAAACATATCCCGAAGAAAATGAAATTTATATTATTATAAAAAATGAATTGGTGAAAAAAAATGTTTATTTATATATTAATTTATTTTTGATATTATACCAAAAATGTATGGTATATTTAGAATTATATTTAGATTTTCATTTTATTAGTTAAAATAAAATAAAATGGAAAAAAGTTTGTATGATTAATATAGAAGAGCCTCGTCTACCCTACTGCGCTGTGCTGCGTGACCTAGCTGCACCGCCATCGATCTTGCTCTCTGGGTTCAGCTCCAATGGAGGCCGGCGGGGGTGCCGAACCTACCCCTCCCTTGCCCGAATTGATAGCTTTCAAGAACCTCATCGTTGGTTCTCACAAAAGACCAATATCTGAAGCACAATAGAAGTTCGTTAAAAAGCTGGATTACATCCCAATCGTTGACCTGCCAATAGCAGAGACTTGCAGATCCGCAGCCAATCTAGAAGACAGAGGGCTCATTGGACAATTTACCGGGCTCTTGTTGAAGCTTGGGTGCAGAGAAACTGGACGCCTCTTGTTTCTGAAGGAATCAAGAGCCATTTTGTTGGAAAAGCATTCTATGTGTTCGTGTTTGAAAGCTTGGACGACAAAAACCTTATTTTCAGAAACGGTCCTTACTTCATGGGGCCTCAGGGTTTATACTTGAACAAATGGATCCCTGACTTTGACCCAGCCCAGCACGTTCCGTCTGTTGTTCCAGTCTGGGTCCGTCTACCTCATCTCCCTCTTCATTGCCGGAATCAAAAATCTCTACAGGCTATCGGCAACTCGCTTGGAAGGTATATCGATCAAGCTGTTCGAAAAGATCAATACTCCTGTGCACGGATCTGTGTGGAGGTTAATCTGGAGGAAGGGTTACCAGAGACAATCAAACTTACAACAGCTGAATGGTCGCACATCCAGGAGCTAGATTATGAGCAGTTACCCTTCAAATGCCGGCACTGCCACGGCTATGGTCACTTCGCAAGACA
Organism: Pinus albicaulis; assembly: GCA_034641835.2. Classification (NCBI taxonomy): domain Eukaryota; kingdom Viridiplantae; phylum Streptophyta; class Pinopsida; order Pinales; family Pinaceae; genus Pinus; species Pinus albicaulis. Next base: position 468,993,783 of record CM076579.1, on the reverse strand, counting down.
CAGTAAAAAAAAGGAAGGAGAGGAGAGCGAGAACGCGAAAACAGAACAATGGACCACAGTGCAGAAAGCAGGGACAACAAAACCCAAAACCAAAAGAATTCCAAAAGGAAATAACCCCGATCCAAAGGTGCAAGAACTAAAATATGGGACCTCCATCCCCACCTCGAAATCAAGAGATCAAAATGCAGAGTCCAGCAAGGCCATAGAAACTCCGGAAGCAAACAAGAACAACATCCCCACCTCGAAATCAGGAGATCAAAACGAAGAGTCCAGCAAGGGCATAAAAACTCCAGAAGCAAACAGGAACAACAGCAATCAATCAAGATCCTCCCCTATCGGGAAAGGAGGAGAGGAGCAAGGGCAAACCCCCGAGGTAGCTCCCTCTCCCTCATACGCCGATGCAGCAAGAAAGAAAGTGTATGAATCTCCAAGCTCCTCGGAGGACGAGATCATAGAAATGCCTGCCAAAAGAGCAGGAAGAAAGTCTCGCAGAGAAGTGAGGGAGGAAGAAGCGAAAAGACAAAAGACTCAAGGAAGCCAACCCACTATAGAAATGTCAATTAGCAGAAACACAAGGACAAGGCCGCCAAAAGGAGGAGGCCCAACTTCCCCGAACAGTAAGTAATGAGAATAGTCTCTTGGAATTGCAGAGGGCTCGAGAATCCTATGAAAATAGAAGCGGTCAAAGATCTTATGAAAGCGGAACCTGCAGACATCCTAATGCTCCAAGAGACAAAAATTGAAGGGGAAGCCCTTCTTGAGATCAGCAAAAAGAAATGGCAGAAGAATACAGGAAAAGCAATAAGTGCAAGAGGCTCCTCGGGTGGAATAGCAACCCTGTGGAAGGAAGATCATTTTAGGCTCGTCAATTCACACAACACACAACACTAGTGTTTCACTGAGCTGAAGCATATATCAAGTACGTTAACCATTGCACTATTCAATTTATATGTACCGGTACTGTATTCTGAAAAGAAAGACTGTTGGAAAACATTAAATGAGTTCTTGCAACTGAATTCTCCAAACAATATAATCATAGCTGGAGATCTAAATCTAGTAATGAATGAAAAAGAAAAGAGAGGGGGCAGGAACAGAAAGGATCAGATGATCCAGGTAGTAGAAGACATGATACAACAATGGGATCTATTGGACTTTAAACAAAGAAAGGGCTCTATACCTGGACAAATAACAGGACAGGGGAAGACCATATATCCGCCAGACTTGACAGGTTCTTGGTCCAAAGCACAATGTTGTTGGAATGGAAGCTCATCTCATCAACCATCCTTCCAAACCTCACCTCGGATCATAATCCCATCCGGCTATTGCTTGAGGAGGAAGAGAATTTGGGGCCAATCCCATTCAGATTTAGCCCTCTGTGGAATGGAAAGAGCGGCTTTGAAGATACGGTCTGAAAGGCATGGAACACCACAGTTAATGGCTCTCCCAATTATGTATGGGAACAAAAATTAAAATCAACAAAAAGGGCACTCAAGGAATGGAGTAAACTTCCAACAAATACACCCAAAGACAAAAGAATCGAGGCAGTGCAACATTTGGAAACTCTGCAAAGTGCAATGGACACAATTGATATAAACCAAACAGAATTAGAAAAGGAGCAAGTTGCCCAATGAAAAACATTCCTCTCCTTCAGAAATGAAGAAGAGTTTTGGAGACTAAAGTCCCGGAGTCTTTGGCTGGAAGCTGGAGATAGGAACACTTCATAATTTCATCGACAATGTAGAGCTAGACTCTCCAGGAATCACATCTCAGAGATCACTTCCTCTAATGGGAGACTTTGCAAAGGAATAGAACAAATTAAATCTGTTGCAGTATTACATTTCCACCATCTTTTCAGCAAAGAGAAAGAGGATTGTGAAGAAGATAAAAAAGAATTCCTAAAGAACATTCCGGCATTGGTCACCATAGAGGACAATACAACATTATTGAAGCAAACAAATGAAGAAGAAATCAGCAATATAATTTGGTCCATGAATCCAGACAAAGCCCCTGGGCCAGATGGGTTCACTATTCACTTCTACAGGATATGCTGGGATATAATAAAAACAGATCTAATTAGAATGATAAAAGGATTCTTGAAGAAAGCAAAAATGGGGGGTAGCACCAACTCAACCTCCCTCGCTTTAATCCCGAAAGAGACAAACCCCTCCTCCTTTGATAGGTTCAGACCAATCTCCTTGTGCAACGCCTCATATAAAATTATTGCAAAACTTCTTGCAAATAGAATAAAGCCACTGTTGAGCAAACTTATATCAGATTTGCAAGGGGGCTTCGTCAATGGGAGACATATCCTGGACAATGTAATCCAAGTCTAGGAAGTCATGCATTCCAGCAATCTCAGAAAGGAGAAAGGTATGTTGATCAAGTTAGACATGGCCAATGCCTTCGACAGAGTCAAGTTGTCCTATCTATATCAAGTTCTAATCTCCTTAGGATTTGATCAAGAGTTTGTTAATCTGATTCAAGCATGCACCAGTAGTCCATGGATTGCACCTTTGGTAAATGGGAGGCCAGCTGAATTCTTCCAAGCCTCGAGGGGGTTGAGACAAGGATGTCCCCTTTCTCCTTTCCTCTACATCTTAATGGCGGACACGTTGAGTAGAAAGCTAGAGCTTGATATGATAACAGGAACAGCCCCAGGTTTAAAAATAACAAAGGACCTTAAAGAAATAAACCGTGCACTGTTCGCGGACGACTCCCTCATGCTGGGTGGAGCTTCATCTAAAATAGGATCTGCATTCAAAAATACTCTTCATGCATATTTTAAAGCATCTGGAGCTCTAATCAGTGAAAGGAAAAGTGCAGTTTATAGTTGGAATACAGAGGAGGAAGAAACTCAAAACATAGCAAACAACTTGGGGCTTAATGGATTTGCAAAATGGGAAAAAATCAACTATCTTGGACTGCCATTAACACTGGGCACAAACAGAGTCAATCTGTGGGAAGGAGTAATTACAAAAATCAGAGGTAAAATCGTTGCATGGGGTGGTCAATGGCTAACTCATGGAGGCAAATTAACCCTTATAAAATCAGTGTTGTCATCTATGCCAATTTATCAAGCGTCATACATGATGGCTCCCAAGTCGATTTCAGGACAGATTAATAAAATCATTAGGGATTTTCTGTGGCAAGGAGGCAAAGGAAATTAGAGGAAATTTCATCTGGTGAAATGGAAGATAGCAAAGCAAACTTTGAAGGAAGGAGGCCTTCAAATTCGAGATCTGGACTCTGCCAACGTATCTATGGGATGCAAAATACTCTGGAAACTTCACAGAAACCCCAATCATCCCCGTCAGCACAGCTTTGAGGCATAAATACCTCCCAAATGAAAATCTAAGAAACTTGCAGATCGCAAACAGCAAAAAGAGCTCGCTATTATGGCAGTTATGTACTAAAGGGCAGAGTTTTTTCACTCGGAATTTATATTGTATCCCAGGGAATGGGAAATGCATCAAGCTGCTGACTGATAGTATAATGGGACATTCGCCATTAGCCACACAAGACAGACTGCATGAGATATGTGAGTATTTAGAAAACAGAGGGGACAAGATGCTCTACGATATCTCAAAGTGGAACGAGTCTGGGCTCTAGATTGATTGGGAATTCAGAGATATCCCATCTCACCTATTGCAGCAATTAGAAATGCTCAAACAGGAACTTCGCGAGACTGCCCCGGTGCATAAATCAGAAAAGGATAAATGGGGATGGGGACCTACAGAAGCATACACCTCAGCCAAAGGATATGAATTGATGCAAACACACAGAGACCGAATTCAACCAGAAAAATTTTGGAAAGAGGTATGGGATCCAATGGCGTTGCCCAAGGTAAACTTCTTCTTCTGGACTCTAATGCATAGAAATATCCTGATCGGTGAAAACCTTATGAAAAGAAACATTGCAAGTCCACATAGGTGCACACTTTGCAAAGAAGCCATGGAAACCATGGATCATTTATTTGTTGAATGTCCATATGCAAACAAAGTTTGGACCCATACTATTCAAGGATTAAAGGCTGTAATCCCCACTAAAACTTCAGTTGTGGACTTATTCCTCTCATGGAAAGAGAGATACACGTCGCTCTTCCTAAACTCATAATGGGCCAGAATTTGGATCACTCTCCCAAAGCTAGTGTGTTGGAAGCTTTGCCTAGCTAGAAATGAGCAGATATTTAACAATGTAACTTGGACCCCCAACATGGTAGCAGCAAAAGCAAAAGGACTCCTTCTAGAAATTTTGAATTCTCAGAAAATTAAAGAGGACAATTCGATGCAGCAAGAGGAAAAGAATTGGCTTGGCAATCAAGCTTTCATCCAACGGATACACAGCACAAAAAAACCCCTCAGAAATCCTGAGTGGAGGCTAAGAGAAAAGGATGAAGCTTTTCAGAATTGGTGGAGGAAGCAAGGAATAACAATAGATTTTTTTGATGGTGCCTCTAAAGGCAACCCTGGGACAGTAGGAGCTGGAGGACTCGTATACTCTCCTGATGGAGGCATCATAGAAACCTTCAGTTGGGGTCTAGGACAACGAACTAAAAATCAAGCAAAAATTCTTAGCTTGTTAAAAGTTTGCCAAATAGCCAAAGAAAGAGGACATCGGAAGCTGCAAGCATTTGGAGACTCAGAAATCCTGATCAAAATAATACATACGCAAGGCCAATTCAATGAAGCTGGTTTAAACAAGAATCTGCAAAGGCTGAGATACCTCCTCCAAGACTTCACTTCCTTCAAATGCTACCACATTCTCAGAGAATCAAACAAAGAGGCAGACTTCTATGCCAACAAAGGCTGCCTCTTGGCCCAAGGAGAACTAAGCACAAATGGCGGTGATCCAGAAACAATCTGTATACCATGAAATTCGAAAATTGCTAGAAACAGAAAATGTAAAAGAATTGCACTGAAAGATGTAAGGCTAAGGCCATTTGGATTTCCCTACTAATAAAATCCATACCCGTTTCAGTTAAAAAATAATAATAATAAATAAATAAAATAAAATGAAAATTATTTTTCTTAAAAATGAAAATTATTAATAATATTGAAAATTATTTTGCTTTAAAATGAAAATTATGATAATTAGGCCTATAGGCTTTCTGTTTTGAATCACTTTTTTTTTCGTCAACCAATTCATTGTTGTACTAACACATGTCACTAGTGATACATGTCTAATTTGTAGTTAGTTACTTGGTCTAACGTTAGTAAGATCACACATTTCCCTAATTTTTTAGGAATTTCTCTTGATAACTGATTCTCTTGGCAATAGAATCAAGAATCTTTCCAAAATTTCCTTTATAGAAAGTAGCCCTCAACTTCTAAGTTGCCCAATTTGAGCTGAGAGGTTTCCATATAAATATGTTATTTGATTACTTGTTCTTCCGTCTAAATTTTAAAATTTTGGTTGCAGGAGGAAGGCCCGCTCCTCGTGCACCAGTTCGTTTCCATGATGTTAAGTCTTTGACCAAACGCATTAACTTCTTCGATTCTAAGGTTCTCCAAATTTTAACAGTAGATGGTGTAATCTATGGCCATTTAATCTTATTTTGTTAACTTTTTCTGGGCGATTTGTTGCATACGTCCTTGATACTTTATTTCCTACTTCAGAGTTGGTTAAGAATGGGAATATCTGGCGATCCTTCGCGCGGCGGTGTAGTTTAAGTTTTCATTTTAGTTTTCTGGCTCTCATAATAATCATATTCTCTGAAACCTTGTAATCTGTAATATGTGCATGTCCATTGTTAAAGGAAAATATTCAGCCTCTAAAATCTTGTATACTTGTTGTAGTTTAGAAATATTTGAAGGTATTATATGTAAGTTGCGCCAAAGTCGAACCTGAGACGTTTCTGACACTTTCTTTTCTTTTTTTTCTTTTTTTTTTTTTCTTCTTCTTGCAAGCCTAGCCCTCCAAATTCTTTGCCTTTGATATTTTCAAAGGAGCATATTTTAGGATTGCAGTAATTTTTGTCTATCCTTTTTATTGCGAGTGGCGATGCGTTGAGACGACACTAGGAATGCTTTTACCATCTTGTGCCATGGCAGGTTATTGTTTGGAGAAGCACTGAAGGAAATATTACATAATTCAAATGAATAAAATAAACAAATTTATAGAGTGGTTTTTTATTTGAATTAATGATAATTATCAAATTACTATATAGTTTCTTTTTAATTAATAAGAGAATTTTGAATTATATAAAATTAGCAAAATTTATTTGTAGGAAAGTTGAAAAATTAATATAATAATTTCCAATTTGTAAATATGTTTATATAGTGTTGAAGTTTCTAAATTTTTTTTAGTAAAATGTAAATATATTTTAAATATGTTTGGTAAGTTTATTCATAAATATTTTATGATTTTCTATTTTCTATATTTTAGAATTAAAAAATAAAATTAGAATGTAAAAGTGAGATAATCTTTAGTTATCATGAATGTGTACTTATCATGAATGTGAGTGGGACTTAGTTTGCTTAAATGCATTGAGCACCAAAAGGTCCCAGTACCTAAAGAAGGAAAGAATGAGAAATAATTTAAAAAAAAACCTTAGAAGGTTAACCTATATGTTTAAGTAATTATAAAATTATTCATAATAATAGTAAAATAGTGAATTTATTTATAAAACAAATGAATTTATTTATAAAACAAATGAATTTATTTATGTTCATTATCACATTCCTTAATTTTGTAAGAAATATATTTCGACTTCAATATTATTTAAACTTCTAAAAAATATATTTTGACTTCAATAGTATTTAAAGTGAGTTTAACCTATTATTTTTATATAGCATTTTTTACTATGCAAAATTCTAGCAATAATAATTCAACATGGCTGGAGAATTCTTCTACAATCTTACTAAATTGTAAGTGCATTTGAGAAAAACCAGCCCTCTCCAATATTGCTTTTAAAATAATTCCAAATTTAAATAGAGAATCAACATTTTATATCTTTCCAGAGTTAGGATGTTGAGAAAGGTTTTGACCTGAGGATTTGTTGTTATACATTTTGCATGCTAATTTTTTTATATAATCATTTGTTTAAACATATTTTTGTTATTCAAATTATTTTACCATAATGGAATAAGAAAGTTTACCATTTTCTAATTTCATTTTTGCTTCCAAATAATTAAAAAACTTAGAAAATGGGAAAGGGAAAAAAACTTAGAAAATGGGAAAGGGAAAGTAAAAAAATAGAAAAGAAAATGAAAAATGGTATTGGAGTAAGAAAGTTTACCATTTTAATTTTTTGCGCGCTGCTCTGTTGCCCTAGCGCTGAGCCTGCTTGGGCCGCTACTGCCATGGAGGAACCGGCCTCGTCCAGGGCCCCAACGCCTCCTACCCCTCCGCTGCTCCTGAGGCAGAAGCCTTCTTCTCTCTCATCGCTTCTCTTCCCCAGAAGAAGAAGTATGTTAGCTTGAAATTTGTCAAGCACCTTGAAGAAATGCCAGAGGTTGCTCTTCCGGCAGACGGCCCTATTCAGGTTTCCCTATCCATGTCGGAACGAGCGCTAGTTGGCCAGTTTACAGGACTGTGGCCTTCCCCCAAAGCCACGGAAGCCTGGGTGATTAAGAATTGGAAACCCTTGATCAGTTAGAATGTTGCTTCCTACTTCCTTGGTAGAGGATATTTTTTGTTCGAGTTCTCCTCCAAAGAGGACAAGGAATTGATCTTTAGAAATAGGCCTTATTTTATGGGGCCACAAGGACTGTATTTGAACAAGTGGACACCAGATTTCGACCCAGCAGAGGACATTCCCTCCGTTGTGCCTATTTGGGTCAGATTACCCAATCTCCCTATCCATTGCTGGAACTAGACTTCTCTCAAACACATAGGGGACTCACTGGGAAAGTTCATAGACAGAGCACACAATAAGGGTCATTATGACTGTGCCCGCATCTGTGTGGAGGTTGATCTGGAAGTTGGGCTACCGGAGGCCATAAAAATTAAAGTTGGAAGTTGGTCTCATATCCAAAAGTTGGACTATGAACAGCTTCCATTCAAATGCCGGGGGTGCCATGAATACGAGCACTTTGCTAGAAACTATCTAAAGAAGAGCAAGGAGGAGAAGGACAAAGAAGAAGGTTGGAAGCAGGCCAAGAAATCCAAAGCAAACCCCAAGAATACTAAGCTGGTAAATAATGAAAAGAACAAAGGGCAGCAATCTAAAGGGGTTAATTAGCAAACCCCGCCCACGGATGACTCAGGGAACATGTTTGGGCCCCTTGGACTTGAAACACAAGAAATACATGAGGCTGACCCGCCTCAAAAAACATCAATGGAGACGGTAAGGTTGGAAAAAAAAGATGATAATGGGATTGCAAAGGCAAAGGGTGCATGCCAAGGGGGTGGAGAAACATAAAAACTCAAGACAAGGGCATTAGGAGCGAGGAGGAAAGTCAAGGTACGGAATAATCTGAAGAGGAAGGAGAGATAGAAGGCTCTCAGTCCTCAGTTCGGAGGTCGGCAGGGGGAAGAATGTCCACCAAGGAAAAAAGAGAGAAGGAAACATAAAAAGACAAAGTTCAAGGAAGCCAGCCTACTCTGGAAAAACTGTTGAGCAAAAATACAAAGGCGACAAGAAATCAGGGACAAGGCCCCAAGGGTGGCCCACACTCTCACAAAAATAAATAATGAAGGTGATCTCCTGGAATTGCAGAGGGTTGGGGAGCAAGAAGAAGGAAGAAGCCACGAAGAATCTAACCATGGCAAAAATCCCAGACATATTGTTTCTCCAAGAGACAAGATTGGAGGGAAATGAGTTCCTTCAAAGGAGTAAGAAATTTTGGAATAAGGGAGGGGTTTTGGTTGTCTCAGCCAGAGGTGCCCTAGCCCAGCTGAAGAAACGAAGAAAGCCCAAGCGGCCCTTGACGCCCATCAAGCCCGCATGGAAGAAGTGGAAATTGAAAGGGAGTCTCTAATTGTTGAGGAAGAACTATAACACAAATTTCATATTGCTTGCAGACAGGAAGAGGAATATTGGAGGCAAAAATCCAGAAGTCTTTGGCTGAAATCTGGAGACAGAAATACAGCTTAGTTTCACAAGCAAGCCCAAGCTAGGAGAGGGTTCAACACTGTCTCTTAAATTAAAGATGGAAATCAATCTTATGGATAATTCCCAAGCATCAAGAAGGCTGCATTTAATCATTTCCAAGGCCTATTCAGTGAGGGCGAGGAGCAGGGGAATAGCAATCAAATGCTAGATGAGATCCCTCTCAAAATTTCAGCTAGAATGAATCAGAGTCTAGAAGCCAAAGTTACCAGGAAGGAGATAAAAGAGGCCTTGTTTGCCATGAACTCGGATAAAGCTCCTGGCCCAGACGGATTCACGACAAATTTTTGTCAGGTATGCTGGCAGATTGTTAAAAAATATTTGCACAGAATGGTTCTGAAATCCCAAGATTGCAAGAAGATTGGAGGTAACACAAACTCAGCCTTCTTAGCTCTCATTCCCAAATAAAAGGGGGCTAACTCTTTCAATAGGTTTCGACCTATCTCGTTATGTAATATTGGGTATAAAATCATCACAAAGGTGATTGCTAGCAGATTGAAGATGATCCTTCCTGGCCTCATTCCGGAGAATCAAGGGAGATTTGTTCATGGAAAGCAAATAGTGGACAATATAATTCTGGTCTAGGAGGCTGTTCACTCAAGCTTGAAGAGAAAAGAAAAAGGTATGATCGTTAAGCTCGACTTTGCAAATGCGTTTGATAGTGTTAGGCATTCCTTTCTCTTTCAAGTTCTGGAAAAATTTGGCTTTGGTCCCAGGTTCATTAGGTGGATCAAAGCTTGTATCTCTGAGCCTTGGATTGCTCCACTGATAAATGGTAGAGCTGCGGACTTTTTTAAAGCTTTGAGAGGGCTGAGGCAAGGCTTCCCTCTCTCTCCTTTGCTGTTTGTTCTTCAAGCTTCGGCATTAAGCTTTATTTTGGAAAAAGGAAGGACAGACCAGGACATAATGGGAATCCAAATCGCAAGGGGGACCAAAGCAATAAATCATGCCCTCTTTGCTGATGACTCACTTCTTATGGGGGTTGCCTCTGTTTATTCCGCCAAATAACTTAAATTGGTTATGGATGATTTCTGTGATGCCTTTGGCTGCAACTTGAATACAGGGAAATGTCACATTTATGGGTGGAATGTGACCCAAAGTGAGATGAATGCAATTTCCAGGTGCTGGGGATTTGCAGGGACCATTAGTTGGAATTCTTTCAAGTATCTTGGTCTACCTATTTTTTCAGAAAAAAACCTCTGGGTAAGGATTGGATTCCCCTTATGCACAAGTTCAAAGCCAAAATGGAAGCTTGGGGCTTCTCCTGGCTTAATCTGGCAGGGAAAACTGTGGTTATAAAACCTGTGTTGACCAGCCTTCCTATTTTCCAAGCCTCGATTGTGCTTGCCCCTATTGGAGTCCTAAAAAAAATGGAGAGTTGCATCAGAAATTTCCTTTGGAAAGGTGGCAAGCAAAACAGAAGCAGAATCCCGCTTGTCAATTGGGACAAAGCCACCAAACCTTTCTTGGAAGGAGGCCTGAACTTCAAAGACTTAAGAAAGCAGAACTTAGCTTTGGGGGCTAAAATTCTTTGGATAAAAGTTTCCTCTAAGGCTAGATGGGCTCAACAGGTCTTCTGGAAGAAATACTTTATAGGCAAGAGGAAGAGAAGCCTGGACAGGCCTTCTATGGTCAAAAATGGGTCTCAGATTTACAAGCTTTGCATGCAAGCTCGCCCTCTCATTATGGATAATTTATATTGGATCCCCAAGAATGGGAAGTCCATAAACATCTAGGAAGATAGAATAATGAATATCGCGCCCTTGGAGGATGTCAATGAGTTAAAGGAGCTGTGAATTTGGATGACCTGCGTAAGCCTGAGCACTCTGTGGAGTATTTCCCAATGGAAGGAGAAGGATTGGATGGGATGGCAAAAGCTGAATCTACCCAGAGAGCTCGAGGGTGCTTGTCATCTGTTATCTCATAATCTTAAAGGGAAAGCTCTGATGGGGGGCGAAGTCCGGAGCTTACACGGTGGCAAGCGGTTATAAACAGATCTGCGCAATTCCTCACGTCCCTTCATGTCCGTCAATCTGGAGAGGGCTCTGGAATGTAAAATCGCTGCCCAAAATTGATATGTTTAATTGGTTACTCTGCATAACCGTATCCTCACTGCTGACAACCTTAGAAAAAAAGGCTTTCATGGACCCTCTCGCTGCCCTCTTTGCTTATCAGAAGAGGAGAACGCTCAACACATCATGTTGGGCTGCGACTTTGCTAAGGAGGTCTGGAATGAAGTGTTGATTCTTTGGATCAAGGAAATGTCGATCCCGCTCTCCATTTTCGACTTGTTTTTTGGCTGGTTCAAGTGTTTCCCTAGCCATTTTCCAAACAACGCTTGGTTCAAGGCCAGTTGGATTGTTCTACCAAAAGTAATTTGCTGGAATATCTGGCTGGAGGGGAATTTCAAAAAATTTCAAGGGAAAGCAAGCAACGCTCAGGTTGTTTAAGCCAGGATCAAAGGCATTCTTAAAGATTTCCTGTATGAACATGTGGGAGTTGTTTCAGACGAGAATATTTCCCCTCAAGAACTGGAGTGGGGTGGAATGCTTGGCTTACATTACTCCAGGCCAGGTATAAATGTAGAAGAGACAAAAGAATGGAAGGTTAGAATTTCTGAAGCAAACTTTGACACTTGGAGCAAGAACTTGGCCTGCTACTCAATGTTCTTCGATGAAGCAGCGAAAGGAAATCTGGGATGCGCAGGAGCAAGAGGAGTAATTAGGAATATAGAAGGCCAAATCGAGCATAGATTTGCTTGGGGGCTAGGCCAGGACACCAACTCTCAAGCTGAAGGGTTGGCTCTTCTTCAAGGTCTCAAGATCCTGCATCAGCTCAACATCAAAGAGGCAAAAATCATTGGGGACTCCCAAACTATCATCAAAATGCTGGTGGAGAATACAATTCCAAAGGATATAAGACTTCTAAGGCTGATGACGAGGGTTAAACAGATCACCAACTCCTTCCACAAGGTGAGCTTCTTTCACGTAATGCAGAACAACAACAAAGATGCAGATATGGAAGAAAATAGAGTTGCCCGGCTCCCAACAGGCACTCTTGTTTGGAATGAGAAAGAAAGCTGGGATCTAATTCCATAGAAGTTAATTATGATTTACTGTCTTTTGCTTCATCAGTTTGTTTGTATTTTTAAATTAGGGGAAATTTCATTGACGAACTGGTTTAAAGAATCCAGGAAGATTGTACTTGTCCAGCCTAAAGATGGGTGGATTCTGGTAATGGGGGAAGCCTGTGAGCTCTCCAAGAAAATTGAATATTTGTAACTGGGCATTTTGCTGGAAATTTTAATACAAACCGTAACCGTTTTTGTCATAAAAAAAAAAAAAAAAAACTATTTACAATTTACTTTTTCTCCTTTCACCTAGCAAAATGGGAAAGAGAAAGTAAGAAAATACAAAAAAAAAAAAAAGGAAAATCATAATGGAATAAGAAAGTTTACCATTTTCTAATTTAATTTTTGCTTTCAAAGGCCTAGAAAGCTTTTTAAATGGAAAATGAAAGAATTTGTCTGTGTAGATATGTAATACATTGCTAATTTAAAATAATAATAATAATAATAATAATTCCTTTATAGAAAGTAACCCTAAATTTATTTGGATTAATTTCCTTTATTTTGCATGCTAATTTTTTTATATAATCATTTGTTTAAACATATTTTTGTGATTCAAATTATTTTTTAAATTAATATAAATTGGTATTTAATTATATAGACATGTGTATTTATTTTGGAATAGGGATTTATAATTTTAATTTAATTATTAATGACTTAAGGATTTAATCTCTACATAATATTTTAAAATATTTTGAATGTTGGAAATTATCTCTAAGTGACATTCAGTTAGCATGCAGTTTTAGGCAATTTATAAATAGTCTAACTTTAAGATGTGGCAATCATGCTAGAGTTGTAATTTAGAAAGTGTCAATCATGTATGTGTGAACTAAGATTAGCATATCTATTTTTAGAGGTTTTGATTCAATTAATGGGTTGAGATTGTACTTTTCATTTTTTTATTTAAATAGTCTTGTATTATCCTTTGAAAGGATGATAATATTGGGATGTTGAATTCAATTATACATGTCTTTGAAATTATCACAATTTAACAATCCTATCGGCCTCTCTTTGCACTTTTTAGGGCAACTTCTAGTACTATATTGTGTTAAGATGAGATTAAACTAGAACATGGTATTGAAGGGAAGATCTGATTCAATAGAGTTGATAGAGAAGTAAGTCAAAATGCAATTAAGGGGATTTAAACTACTTTTTTTTTTCTTTTTTCTTTTTTCTTTTTTCTTTTTTTTTGAATTTGTCTACTCCTATATTGATACAAAAATATTTTTACATAGAGGCAGTGGCCTCGAGAAGTCTAGCCCAAAGATGCGGCATGCTCACATTACATAGTTGAACACTAACCAAAAAGACTAGCTGTAGACTGACCAGATGAGCTTCTAGGACCTTGACCATGTCTAGTTTAGAGAAACAGAATACGCCCATAACTAAACTGAAGACTGACCAAAGGTATTTCAAAGACCAAAATTGGTTGACTGGGCACATACAAATAAACAGGGAAGTGCTACCCATGTCAAAACTGAATTCTGACCCATTAAACAACTGTAACCGTAACCGAGACCCAAAGACACAGTCAGAAGAATGCTACCCACGCAGGGGAAACCATAAATTTAACTTTAGAAAAAAAAAGACTGAGCATGAGAACTGTAGAGCATATAATTACTATAAAACAGGAGGGAATTGAGCACCTTCGAGCAACAGAGAAGCAAAAACCATTGAACAGCAACCCAATTAAGCTTCATGAGAGGTGGAAGGTGACTCTTCGATGATGCGGCACCCGTATTTGTAGGGATCTTCTTCCTCAGAGGGATGGCCCTCTTTGCCTAAAGAACTGCCACCAGGTGGGACGCTCAGACTGTTGAAAATGCAGCAAGATGATGGAGCTTGGTGAAATGAAGTCGCCATCACCAAGTGGGCCCGCAGGCAAATTCTGGCGCAAAGTCTATTTTTAGACTATGTCTATTTTTAGACATATGGAGCATGGTTCGGGGATTCCAGTTTGAGATTCTTGGAGCATTGGTCATGTTGGTAAAAATAGATGAGACTCTATTTTTAGGTCGAAGAGGTCGAAGTCTATTTTTAGACTGCCTCTCCTTAAAACAAGGAAGTCAAATATTATTTACCCTTAATAATATTTGGACTATAAACTTCAGTTTACTCTCTTGGAGCACTTCAGTTCGAGCCTTGGAAGTGGCTCATGCATCTGACACAGGAATTACGCTATTCCTAAGGGTTTGGTGAGCTCATGCATGGTTGACTTCAGTTAGGACTTCAGTGGCAGAAGTTTGGTGGAGTTAATGAGACAGCTAGTGGAGTTGTGTTTGGTTTAACTTAGTTGAACTAGTTGAGATTAGTTTAACTAGCTAATCAACTAGTAATGAGCGGAGTGAATTAAATATTATTTAATTCATTAATTAGTAACTCATTATTCAACTCAAGAACACATCAGTTCACTACAGTGCATGATCAGTTCAGTGGAGACCAGTGAAAGAGGTAGATGAAAGGGTGGAGTTAGCTATAAGTGGCGACATCAGTTGTGCATGAGATTTGCACCACACTTGGAGGAATTTCCCATGATGATTGCGCTGTCAAGCCAAGGAGATTCGAACCTTGGATCTCTATATAGATAGGCTTGGATTGCGCAATAGAGGCAAGGCAATTGGCGGTGAGTTTTGAACCAGTAACCTGTTCAAAACTGAGCTAGTTTGTGTGTAACTTTATGAGAAAGTACTGAGTACTTGTGAGGAGTATTGTACCGAGTTTGTTACATGATTTCTCCATTATAATATACACAATAGCTGCGGGGTTTTCAGCTATAAGCTTTCCCCATACATACTGTGTTAATGTGTATGATGATTTGATGTGTTATCGCTTGATTTTATTTCCGCATGTTTGATGATCTGAGTGGAAGAGATTATGTGTTGCATATAAATTCGAATTGTATGTGATCAGGATAGTCTCGGTGGATAATTAATCATTATTCAGCAAATTTCTACACAGACCAGCTTGAATGTTCATGTCCTGGGTTGCAGTGCCACCAGGATCCTTGCTCTGCTTGTTGTCAATATGAGAAGTGACATGCTTGTCTTCCGCCCTCGTCTCTAGAGTCACCCCTGGTGTCACAGCAACCAGACCAGAAGTATCCTCTCGAAGCTCAATGGTGACTGAAGCTATGAAGGAGAAATTACTGAGTGTACAGGGGAACTGAAAACGAGTGGTGTGAGATTGTGTAGGGGAGGAGAGATGAGAGCACGAAGCTGAATTATGTTGCCCTCGACCCGTCCACGACCACTCTTGGTATCGGGATAGCGGTCAGAGCAGAAGTCTGAGGAATAAGACGAGGAATCCGAAGTGGAGGAGGAGGGCTGGCGGATAACTCGCCCCTGGGAGCTTCCCCTCCTACAGCGCATTCTCTGGCGCAATCTAGGCATAATGTAAAGAGTAGGAGGTGCTGAACAGTCAGCAGTGCTGTGAAGGCAGGGGGGGGACTGAAAGTGGCCTAGCTTCAGCTCGCAGAGGAGCACAGGGACGGACAGAGGACGAGCGATGACTGAATTTGCAGAATGGGCTTTGAGAAACATGAAATCCCGACAACAGATCAACACAGCATTCCAGAGCACAGCGTTTCCCTGTGCTGGTCTGAGAGCGAGGCTCTGCGGCAGCAAGGGAACAACACGAGCGCAGGGGAGGAGCATGAATGAATTCTTAGAGGGGCGCCATGACAGAAGAACTAGCAGGCTGGTTTGGAGGGACGAGTTGCATTAACACAGCATTGAAGATGTTAGTAGAAGACTTAAAGACTTGCATCATGCGAGGTCAGATGGCAGTGGTAATAGGCCACGCGCCAACCCACCAGGCCTCCCACGTACAAAACCCAATGTTACACACCCGCATCCAGGAGAGATAGATCTTGTTGCACCATAAGAGTGCAGTATTGTTGGAGTTGTGCATCATTAGAACTGCTCAGTGGACCAGAGAAGAATGGGAGCTGCTGATCGATGCCTTGATTAACCAGTCTGTCTGCTACTTTGTTGGCTGTACGCTGAATGTGCTTGAAGGTAATGCTACGGGGTGCCCTGAGCCAATCTTCAATTTGTTCCAATCTTCTTAGAAGCCACCAGCTCAAAGCGATCTTTGCTGCTGAGGTGCCTGAGTGAATTCGAATAGCTGCCTCTATTAAGATTTGAGAATCCCCTTCTACCTCTAAAGGGAAAAAATTTTCTATTTCTGCTATACAAATTCCCTTCCATAAGCCTTCAAGTTCGGCAGCGTTGTTGGAGTCTCTTCCAAGCGAACCATGATATATGTGCAGAGCAGAGCCTACAACATCTCTGAAAATACCACCGTAACCAGCCAGGCCAAGATTGCCCTTAGCAGCTCCGTCGAAGTTCAGTTTGTAAGAGTGGGTGGCAGGAGGAGACCAGAATTGGGGAGAATCAATATGGATGGAGGAGCTGGACTTGACTTGAGCTAAAAACGTGAGGTCCAGGTTCCAATTTCTCAGAATGAGGCATTCCTGGGGTGAAGCTGGCAAATCCGAGTCTTGCCAGTGACTTAGAGCTAGAGTTTCTTGAAGGTTTTGTTTGAGAAGTAGCCACAGGGTGTCAAGGGGTGTACTGTGATTTTTAAAGATCCTGTTATTTCTCTCCTTCCAGATGATCCAATAGACAAAGCCCGGTAAGAGGTTCCAGAGGGAATTGAGTAGAAGACTTTGGAAAGGATGCCGAGGCCAGTTCCTGATGGTGTTTAAAATATCTCCCACACGTCTGCCCATTCTTCTCTTGCACTGTGCAGTTCTCTCCCAAAGTTGTGCTGCTAATGGGCAGGTGTCCAAGAGATGCAAACTGGTCTCTGTGTGAAGATTGCAATTGGGACATCTGGAAGGCCCAATAAATCCTCGCTTTTGTAGATTTTCCCAAGTGACAATCCGTTGTTTGCTTAGTAGCCAAAGGAAAGTAGAGACCTTAGGCCAGATGCTTGGTTGCCAAACCTGATCCCATAGTTGATCCTTAATTATCTGCGTGGGTTGATAGAGAAGTTCGTATGCTTCCTTGGTAGTGAACATACCTTTGGGTGTATATCCCCATCGCACTTTGTCCTTCTGATCAGAGAGTTTAATTTTCCTGAGTTTGAGCTCTTGATCGATCTCTTCATAAGTTTCCTCCTGCCAGTTGGCCTGCCAGGTGCCAGCAGATCTCCAAAGTTGAAAACCTTGAGGGGAATGCTGCTGCTAAAACTGATGGACATGGATTTGATCATTGTATTGCATAGTAGCTTGCCACTTGGGTTTGTGGAAGAGAGAGGTGAGTTTGGGAAGTTGTTGCCATGAGTCCTCCCAAAATCTTGTCGTGGTACCCGAATGGATTTCCTAGAAGTTGTGCGCTTGAATAAAGGCACTATACTGCTTGGCCGCATTCCAAATCAACGAGCCAGGGGTGGTCATGCTGAGGCGGATGAGATCCTCTGGTGGACTTCCTGGAGCATATTTGGCATGCCAGAGACGTGCCCAAGGAATGTGCGGTTTGGAAATCCAGTTCCACCAGATGCGGGCGCCCATGGTGTTATTGCTGTGGAGGGGATCCCTTAGACCAAGCCCACTAGCTAAATTCGGAAGACAAACCTCAGTCCATTTGACAAGAGTCCATTTTCTATTGAGGCCTGAGGAGCCCCAAAGAAAGTTTCTTTGAAGATTGAGAATTTTTTTAAGAACCCATTTAGGGGCAGCCAATATAGAAAATAAGTACAGAGGCATGGCTTGGAGAATAGATTTAATTAGGATAAGCCTACTAGCAATGTTGAGTGAGCGGTAGGTCCAAGAAGAGAGCATGGTTTCTAAATTGTCAAGGAGGGTTCTCCAGGAAGCATGTTTGGGTGAGTCAAACATGGGCGCTCCAAGATATTTCAAAGGAAGCACAGCTATCGGGAAGCTCAGAATCCTGGCTATATTTCGCTAAGTGAGAATGGGAGTGTGGAAGAAGAAGAGTTGGGATTTGGAAGCATTGATGGAGGTGCCAGAAGCTTCTGAGAAGAGATTGAGCAGGGACTTGAAGGCAGAGGCTTCTTGAACTGACGGATGGCCGAAAAGCATATTGTCATCGACAAATGGTTGGTGAGACATGGGGGGTTTACCATGAAGAGAAATGCCCTTTAGGGAGTGTGAAGAGATAGCAGAATGAAGAAGGTGACTAAGGCCTTCGGCCATAAGTTAAAAAAGGAACGGGGAGAGAGGGTCACCTTGACGAATACCCCGGGAGGGACAAAAGGGCGAGGAAGGAGAATCGTTAAGAAGGATGGAGAAACAGGGGGAGGAGATAAGATTCATAAGCCAACGTGTCCAAGTAGCACAAAAGCCAAATGCTAATAACATTTGATTAATATAGGTCCAGTTGAGTTTATAGAAAGCTTTAGAAAGATCTAACTTGAGAATCATACCTGGATTTTTTAGAATCTTGAGTGAGTGGATCACTTCATGTGAGAGAATGATACCGTCTAGAATCTGGCGCCCTTCTACATAGCCTGTCTGCTCTGGCGAAATGAGGAGAGGGAGAAGAGGTTTGAGCCTGTTCGCCAGGACTTTAGATATGAGTTTGTAGATAACATTGCAGAGTGCAATGGGCCTATATTTATCAGGTGTATTGGATTCTTCCACTTTAGGTACTAGCACTATGAAGGTCGTGTTCAGGGAAGGAAGGATCCAATGCATCGATCGCGACTCTTCCACGAGCTCCCAGACCTCTGTTTTGATATACTCCCAGAAAGCATGAAAGAAATTGGCTGTGAAGCCATCGGGGCCAGGCGCTTTGCCATCCTTAAGTTGGGCCATAGCGTCCTCCACTTCCTGCATTGAGATAGGCTGGAGAAGCATATTGTTGTGGTCCGCCATAATGATTTTTGGAATATGCTGCGTAATAGATTGAATGGCCTGATTTCTGCAGCCCAGAGGCTCCCGAAGAATGTCCTAAAAGTACTCTTTGAATTCCTGTTCCACTTCTTCATGCACCTCCAGTCGCTCCCCTTGCCGATTATTAATGAAGGCGATGTTATTGTGCATTCTCCTTTGAATAGTAGACCTGTGAAAAAATTTGGTATTTTTCTCCCCATCCTTAAGCCATCTGACCCTGGATTTTTGACGCCACAGGGTCTCCTCTTGTTGCCTCCGTGCTTCAATATTGGTCAAGAGGGCCTTCTCCTGTTGTGCATAGTCTTCCGTTCTTCCCTTAGAGATAATACGATGTTGCAAATTATTCATTTGCTGCTCCAACGCTTTCTGATGATCAAAAATGTTACCAAACTGAGTGCGATTCCAAGATTTGAGAGCTTGTTTGAGGTGTTTTAGCTTTTGTTGAAACTGGAACATCTTGGCTCCTTCAGGGGGAGTGAAGGATTTCCAAGCATCGTTAACTACTTCTTTGAAGTTAGGATGTGAAAACCAAAAAGATTCGAAGCGAAAAGGTCTATTACACCTAGAGCCCGGACGCGACCACTGTAGCATTATGGGCCAGTGATCAGAGCCCACTTGAGGCATGATAGAGGCGTGAAAGTCCCCACCCAGGTGAATGGAATTATCTGACATAAGGAATCGATCCAGCCTGGAGGCGATATGCTGTGGTCCCCTTCTTTTATTGGTCCATGTATACATACCGTTAGAAGTCTGTAGGTCCATTAACTGATTTCTGTGGATGAAGTCTTTGAAGCCGATGCTGTCTCCTTCCAGCCTCATTCTTCCTCCTGTTTTTTCCTCCAAAGCTGTGATGATGTTGAAGTCACCTCCACAAATCCAAAGGGGAAAGCTCTTGACAGAGTTGAGAGCAGTGAGAGTGTCCAACAAATCCAACTTCTTTTGTGAATCTTGTGGGAAATACACATTAGAGAGATGACCATGGATATTGGTCCCGATTAGGTGGAAAGTTGTCTGAATGAAGTAGTGTGAGGCATGAAAATCATGTAGGGAGAGTACTTGAGGGTTCCAAATGATTGTTAGCCCTCCTGAAGCCCCTGAAGCATCCACTGAGACTGAACGACATCGAGACTAGGCTTTATTTAGGATCTTTTCCAGTGCAGTGCTATTGCATTTTGTTTCTTGTAGATAGACTAATGAAGGCTTATCTTGTTGGATCATGTTTTTAACATTTTGTGTTTTGCAGGCTTGTTAAGCCCTCTCACGTTCCATGAGATGAGATTCATGAGGAACAGTGGGGAAGATATTTGAAAAACTTGGTCAGCTTAGGGAATCTACCAGATTCCACTAGCATTTCTCCAATAATAATGGTCCTCTGCAGATCTGTTTTACGCCCGCGTTTCTTCGATTCTTTCAGTATTTTTTTTCCATCCCCGAGGAATTGTTAGCGCTCAAATCTACCCTAGGCTGAAATAAGGTAAAACTCAAGGCTACATCAAACCACGCTCAGCCTCGTAGCTAGCCCTACGAGGACAGGAGAGGGCTCTCTCCAGGTCTATCTCGGCAAAGGAGCTTAAAAGGGGCTGAGATGACTTATAATGAACAATGAATGCTGATTTTAGGCTAGTAAAGAGATAGGAATGTTTGATTTTTATTTTTTGGGTTTTCGTTGGAGAAATGGGAAAAAACAATTTTGGGTCCGGGGATAAGGTCAGATCTTTGCAGATTTCGAGTTGGGGCGAGGTAGGCAATAGTCTTAATGCTTTTGATTGGATATATGGATAGATCAGAACGAAAGGGAGCTGAAAAGGGCAAGGATGAACATGGATCCTTCTCAAACAGGCGAAAACATGTAAAATTAAATGAATTCAAAGGCAGAGCACTGTGAACAATGGATTCAACCTCATCTACTCATTCATTTAATTTAAGAAGCATAAGTGAAAAATGGCATACATCAAACATGAAGGAACTTACAATAAACTGAGAGAAAACACCATTAAGAATAGAAAGCCACAAGAATCCCAACAGGTGCTGCAAAACCTCTGATCTTTCCTTAGCCAAAATATGAAAAATATGTACAATGTGTGCCAAAGTTTCCCAAGAGTCCAACCTCTCCAACCTCTGAAAATGATTGAGAAATTACATCATATAGACCATCCTAACCCCTTTCCATGCCTCTAGGGGTCGAATTCCTCCTTCTAGGAGCAGTTCCAACTAATTCTAATCAAGGAGCTAAAATCTAGGCAGCTAACAACTTGCCTCTAAAAGAGTGGAAACTGATTCATTTACATGATTTTCACTTTTTTGAGAGTGAATATTCTAGAATAGGTAAAAATGAGCCAAAGTTACATGTCAACCATCAATTTACATCATGAAAACCCAAAAATTTCATCCACAAGCAAAACTGGTCCAAACTGGCCGAAAATCTGAGCTGGAAGTTGAAAATTCAGCCAAAAATTTAAGTGGGTAGCGCCCCTGAGCTAAGTGGGTCGCGCGCCTTTCAGCCTGATTTTGAAGTACTTCTCGGCATCCAAATTGAGTTCATGATAGCTCGTTGGAAATCCCTGGATGTTGGCTATCCAACCCGAGTGGAATTTCTGAATTTGAAGCTCATTTGCCCCTCCAAAACTTCATTCTCCCAGAAGTACTTCCTGCTGGTGCAAAAGGTGGCAGAGTGATTTTCATGGTGTTTTTGGGCCTTTTGACCATCCAGAACCTGATGAAATGCTTCGGAAATACTTTTAGCATGCATAAATTTCCATGAAAAATCCAAAAATATAAAGTTTTCCTCCAGCAAGTGTCCCAATCATATGGGTAGCGCCCCTGAATTAAGTGGGTAGCACGCCTTTCAACCTGATTTTGAGGCACGTCCCTGCATCCAAATTGAGCTCATGATAGCTCTTTGGAAAGATATGGATGTTGGATATCCAAAACAAGTATAATTTCTCAATTTGGAGTTCATTTACCCTGTCAAAAATCAAATCTCCCAACACTACTCCCAGCAGGTGCATCAATTCTCTTGAGGCAACGGTATTTTTGACATTTCTCTAAAACCATGACACCTGTGTAAAACGGGAAGGAGGTTTTTCTTCCTTGGCATGTTTTGGACAAAAAACTCTCTCAATTTTCCAAAATTCATCTTTGATTGCTCTGAAACATCTTTTGAGTGAAACCTATCCCGATGTGTGAAACAAGGGATTTTGTCGAAATGAAGTGAAATGAAGGGGATAAGGGGCTTCTAAATTCTTGGGGAAATTTTGGGAAGTAGGGAAGGATGTTAGGAAGTAGGGGAAAGTGGAATCTCAGAGATTGAGTGAGGGGAAGGGGTCCAAAAGGGCAAAACACAGGCCTAGCCTAGAAAATTGCCAAGTTGTGGCAAGAAACTAGGGTTTGTGGAAAAATGAGGAATTTGGGGGATCTCAGTGATGGGAAGTGTTTAATGAGGTATATTAAGGATAGGGGAAGGTGTGTGAACATCAGGATACAAGTCTTTTCGATGTTTTGACCATCCAAGAGAAATTACCTCAAAAACCCTAGGAGAGGGAAATGGACCTTACCAAGGCACAACTGAAGCATGAACAAGATGTAAAATGGCCCAATGGAACCTGACATGATGATGAAAAACCTCTGAATGATGGCACACTCAGCTGAATGGTGACATGGACCGACATTTGGACAACTTTGGAAGGAATGAAAGCAAACCCTAGACCTAATGCCTAGTGACCAAATTTTGCTTGAAGACTCTTTGAAATGACAAAATTTGAGCTTGACACCTTAAAATAACTTTGTAAGAGCATGTTTGATCACTGAAGGAAAGCTGCAAAGGCTGACTCTAACATTGGCTCCAATGGGGATGGTAGCTCCTTGGAGGTGCCAAGAACGGCAGATCTTTGGGAGAGCAGACCAGTGCCTTCATCCATTGGGCGATGGAATCATTATTTTGAACGGATAACACAAAACCTTTGACACATTTATTGAATGAAAACTTGACTGAAAACTGACTGAAACTTGACTGAAACTTGATTGAAACTTGCTCGATGGCAAACTGAAATAACTTGAAAAACTGACTCAACAGACCAAACACAAATGACTCATGACTGACTTAAAACAAGACTTTACAAGCTTTTGGAAAAAAGGCAGCAGTCCATCAATATTTGGAATCATGATGACAACCACCTGCATACTAATGAAATATGTACAATCATGTATAATTGGCTTTCCAATGTAACCAGTCAAGCAGATGGCTTCTTGACTGATTCTTCTGATCAGATCTCCTGGTCAACAATAGATACTGGTAACTGGGCATCCAAAAACATAATTGACCATGATCTCCTTCATCACTGAACACTGCAATACTCACCTTTACTGCTGACTGTAACAATTTTTCCAATGGATCATGAAAAACATGAAGATTTACCTCCTGCTGAAAGAACAAGGTGTCTTTTTCTCCTGCTTCTAATTCTGATCTTCCTTCATCATGTACTTCAGTAAAAGTATGCTCCTGGGCTTCAAAAAACTCTGAACAGGTAGATGAGCAGATCTCCTCTTGTAAAAACATTTCAACACATGAAACATATGAAGAAGAAACTGAAAGGGAATCTTGAATGATCTGATCTTCTGTAGTATGAAAATATGATAGGTCATCTTCATATGATAGGACAGCCGGATTTTCATTATCAATCATAAGGAAAGAAACTTCAGCTGATTCTTGATGCTCAAACATGATATCTCTATCATCTACCATAAATTCATCCAAAGGAATTGTTTCACTTACTTGAATGAAGATCCCATCTTGTTTTTCATGAACTGACTGAATGGCTTCTTTCTGAAGGCTGTGTTCTAATGAACTGAAAACATTTGAATCCATACCTTTGTTTTCTTCTTTCCGGATGATCTCAACAGCAGAATTCTCCTTGATGGGTTTCAGCACAAGATATGCTTGGTCATCACAATCTGAATGTAGATCTGAAATAGCTGGCTGGTCATTATCACAATCTGAAACTGAAACTTGAGTTCCCAGCATGCTGTCTTCTTCTGTGGGCAGATCTGAAACAAGCTCTTCTCTCTCATCATCTTCAGCCATATGACAAATTTCAACCTGCTGATCTATAAGGCTACTTACCGGACTGTCATCCTTTTCAGAAAAGGAAGAAGTTTCACCATCACCTTCTTGACCATGTGCACACTGCAGATCTGTGTTAACTTGAGCTGGAACATGACCTTTCAATAGCTGATCTATCTCATCTTCAGACAGAGGAGATAATACCTTTTGTTTTCTTTTGCTCAAACAATGATTGTCTTCATTGATTTCAAGTGAAGGAGTATATAGATTTTCTTCATACTGCTGATCCATTTCATGTAATTCCTGTTTACTATCAAGATTCAAAATTCCTTCATCTTCCAGCGCACTAAAATCTTGATTCAGCTGCGAAATTTCCTGAGCATCTTGATGGGTATCCTCTAGGTTCTCTTCATGTTGCTGAAATGGATTTTCATATAGGGCTTCCATGATCTCATCATCCATGAAATTATCGTCTTCATAATATTTCTCAAGGCTTTCAATAAAAGTAGAAGCATGTTTGCAACAGTCATGAACTAAATTTAATGATGGATAAGATACTTGATATCTTTCAATGAACAGGGCATGAAAATCCTTTAAACAATAAATACAGGCCAGCGGCAAATTTTCATACCAAGATTGGGCTTCACCTTCCAGAGTGGCCAGGAATATCTTCATCAAGCAATCTTCGGGAAAATCCACCTTCAACTTGCGAATATGCATGTGAAATCTAACCAAATGTAAAGCAGCATCTTTCTTACCATCATCGTTAAATGTAGGCAGATTCCTGGACCAATCTACCTTGGGCATCTTATTCGGAAAACCTGGAATGTGATCTCGGCTCATAGGAGCATATCTTCTCGTGATTCGGTCCATCTTGAAAATCTCACAACTACTGATCTCCCTGCAGTGAAGTCACCATGAAGCATCGATTTCTGGATTTTTTCAGTGAATGAAGTCACCAGGTGAATGATTTCAGCCTTGCGATGTCTGACCGTTGTTCACCATCAACGATCAGATCTGAACTTGATACATGTACTGGGGGAATTCGCAAATCAAGGGACACATTCACAAGCTAAACCGGAGATCGACTGAAGCAGCTTTTATCTACTATGCACTCGCAGAGCAATGTGCAGTTCGAAGGCTACCTGGCGTGACTTCAGACTCCGTCTATAGCAAATGACAGTAATAATCAAATTTCTTCCCCAGTATGGTCGCCACTATGTTAGCGCTCAAATCTACCTTAGGCTGAAATAAGGTAAAACTCAAGGCTACATCAAACCACGCTCAGCCTCGTAGCTAGCCCTACGAGGACAGGAGAGGGCTCTCTCCGGGTCTATCTCGGCAAAAGATCTTCAAAGGGGCTGAGATGACTTATAATGAACAATGAATACTGATTTTAGGCTAGTAAAGAGATAGGAATGTTTGATTTTGATTTTTTGGGTTTTTGTTGGAGAAATGGGAAAAAACAATTTTGGGTCCGGGGATAAGGCCGGATCTTTGCATAATTCGAGTTGGGGCGAGGTAGGCAGTAGTCTTGATGCTTTTTGATTAAGTGTATGGATAGATCAGAACGAAAAGGAGCTGAAGAGGGCAAGGGAGAACATGGATCCTCTCCAAACAGGCGAAAACATGTAAAACTAAACAAATTTAAAGGCAGAGCACTGAAACAATGGATTCAACCTCATTTACTCATTCATTTAGTTTCAGAAGCATAAGAAGGGAATGGCATACATCAAACATGAAAGAACTTACAATAAACTGAGAGAAAACACCATCAAGAACTAAAAGCCACAAGAATCCCAACAGGTGCTGCAAAACCTCTGATCTTTCCTTAGCCAAAATATGAAAAATATGTACAATAGTGTGCCAAAAGTTTCCCAAGAGTCCAACCTGTAGAATGTCTCAAAAATTACAATATATAGATCACTCTAACCCCTTCCCATGCCTCTAGGGGTCAAATTCCTTCTTCAGGGATCAGTTTCAACCAAATTCTAATCAAGGAGCTAAAATCTAGGCAGCTAACAACTTGCCTCTAAAAGAGTGGAAACTGATTCATTTACATGATTTTCACTTTTTTGAGAGTGAATCTTTTAGAATAGGTAAAAATGAGCCAAATTTACATGTCAACCATCAATTTACATCATGAAAACCCAAAAATTTCATCCACAAGCAAAACTGGTCCCAACTGGCCGAAATTCTGAGCTGGAAGTTGAAAATTCAGCCAAAAATTTAAGTGGGTAGCGCCCCTGAAACAAGTGGGTCACGCGCCTTTCAGCCTGATTTTGAAGTACCTCCTGAAATCAAAATTGAGCTCATGATATCTCGTTGGAAAGCCCTGGATGTTGGCTATCCAACCCAAGTGGAATTTCTCAATTTGGAGCTTATTGGCCCCTCCAAAACTTCATTCTCCCAGAAGTACTTCCTGCTGGTGCAAAAGGTGGCAGAGTGATTTTCATGGTGTTTTTGTGCCTTTTGACCATCCAGAACCTAATGAAATGCTTCGGAAATACTTTTATCATGCATAAATTTCCATGACAAATCCAAAAATATAAAGTTTTCCTCTAGCAAGTGTCCCAATCATATGGGTCGCGCGCACTTTAAGTGGGTAGCGCCCTGCATGGTGCATTTTGCAGGAGGCTTTTGGAGGCCTTCCCGATGTCCAAATTAGGCGTGTGATAGCTTGTTGGAAAGCTCTTGGAGTCTGATTTCCAAAAAAAAGTGGAATTTTTCAATTTGGAGTTCATTTACCCTGTCAGAAATCAAATCTCCCAACACTACTCCCAGCAGGTGCATCAATTCTCTTGAGGCAACGGTATTTTTGACATTTCTCTAAAACCATGACACCTGTGTAAAAATTGAAGGAGGTTTTTCTTCCTTGGCATGTTTTGGAAAAAAAACCTCTCTCAGTTTTCCAAAATTCATCTTTGATTGCTCTGAAACATCTTTTGAGTGAAACCTATCCCGATGTGTGAAACAAGGGATTTTGTCGAAATGAAGCGAAATGAAGGGGATAAGGGGCTTCTAAATTCTTGGGGAAATTTTCGGAAGTAGGGAGGGATGTTAGGAAGCAGGGGAAAGTGGAATCTCAGAGATTGAGTGAGGGGAAGGGGTCCAAAAGGGAAAAACACAGGCCTAGCCTAGAAAATTGCCAAGTTGTGGCAAGAAACTAGGGTTTGTGGAAAAATGAGGAATTTGGGGGATCTCGGTGATGGGAAGTGTTTAATGAGGTATATTAAGGATAGGGGAAGGTGTGTGAACATCAGGATACAAGTTTTTCCGATGATTTGACCATCCAAGAGAAATTACCTCCAAAACCCTAGGAGAAGGAAATGGACCTTACCAAGGCCCAACTGAAGCATGAACAAGCTGTAAAATGACTCAATGAAACTTGAAATGATGATGAAAACCCTATGAACGATGGTACACTCAGCTGAATGGTGACATGAACCGACATTTGGACAACTTTGACAGGAGTAAAACCAACCCCTAGACCTAATGCCTAGTGACCAAATTTTTCTTGAAGACTCTTTGAAATGACAAAATTTGACCTTGACACCTTAAAATCACTTTGTAAGAGCATGTTTGATCGGAGCCCAAATCATGGTAAAAAGTGACACTATGAGGACTACTTTGCTGAATACCAAGACATTTGTTATGCTGTGCTCTGGCTAGAACAACTTCAAGACTTCCGATTTGCTGGGGAGGTATAGCATTGAATTCTTTTTGTCGACACGATGTTTCCAGGCTGAGAATGTCCAGATCTCCCAGATCTATACTCTTTGGTTCCTCATCCATGTGTATTGGTATGTTCTATTCTTCCGAGTTTGACTTTTGATGGATGCTGAGAGCTAGGGCTGCATCTATCTCCATGTTGGATGTTTTAAGGGCTGTATCTTGAACTTTATTATCAGAGGAGGTAGAGGCGGGGATGATGGTGTCAACGGAGGCTGAGAGCAGAGCTGAAGAATTTGGAAGAGGGGGGGAAGAAGTAGGAGGTGGATCTGAAGAAGAAGGGATAGAAAGGTGCTCCTCCAAGGAAATTTGAGAGGTCAGAATTTCGAAGCTGTTTCGAGTTTCAGGGTTCTTGAGATTATCTAGGGCGACTGGAGATTTCTTGGCATGCTTTCTTCGACTGGTGACTTTTGTGAATCCCTCGGCATCTTTTCTAGTCTCAGTGACAGGGGCTTTAGACTGGAGATTCAGTGGGCAATCCCTGAATAGGTGGCCATGTTCATGGCATTTCCTGCAACGAAAGGGAACATGCTCGTAGTCTATTGTTTGAACCCATTCAAAATCGTCATGAAATAGACTTACTGAGTCTGTGAGTGCTTTGGCCAGATGCATGTGTACACAGATCCTGGCATAGGAGGTATATCTTCGGTGTTTAGTTTCCTCGGCAACTTTGATAAAAACCCCTAGGCCATTGCCTATGTCCTTTAAGGTCTCCTCGTCCCAGTATTCCAGGGGAAGAGAGTACATACGGATCCATACTGGAGCCCAGTTGAAATCTTCTTTGTCTAGATTGAATCTCTCTATCCAGTCACGAAGGTACAGGCCTGCAGAGTTGAAGAAGTACGGCCCTCCCTCAAAGATACGAGTTCTATCCTCCAGACAGTTGAAAATAGCAGTGAAGAAGCCTTTGGGACCAAGCTGCAGGGTAACTTGTCCTTTAGGCTTCCATTTGGAAACGATCCATCCTTGCAGGGCCTTTTCAGTAGGCCAGAGTCCTAAGAACTTGCCTATGAGGGCATGATCCCTCATATATTGGATTTGGCCGTTGATTCGGTGACTGGGGAGATCTATTTTGGTTCTTTCTGAAGTCTTGGGGATGCATGTAGTAGAGGACGCCTTTGGCAGTGACGTTGAGGCATTCTGATCTATGCCTTTGTCTTTAGCGGCCGCGGAGCCTGCAACAGTGTTGCCAGCATTTTCGGTAGCGGGATTGATAACATGGGTGGCCAGTGGGGTGGAGCCGGGACTGGCATTTGTGTCTGCGCTTGCAGAGTTGTCAGAAGAGGAACAGTTGGGGGGAGGGGGGGCCGTGCCCACCCCTCCGGAGGGAGGATTCATGGAGAAAGAATCAGCAGAGAAGCTCGAGGCGCCGAGCTTCGATACAGAGTGCACAGAGGATTAGGGCATCAGAGTTTGCGCAGAAACCCTTGCAGGAGCAACATCATCGATCGTTAGCTTCAACAACTAGAAATTGAAAAAATTGAAACTACTTTATTTATTGAATATGGAGTAAAACATTTATTTTTTATTTTTTATTTTTATTTTTTAACTGAAACGGGTATGGATTTTATTAGTAGGGGCTCCGAAAGGTCGTAGCCTTACATCTTTCAATGCAATTCTTTTACATTTTCTGTTTCCAACAAATTTCAAATTTCATGGAATACAGATTGTTTCTGGGTCTCCGTCGTTTGTGCTTAGATCTCCTTGGGCCAAGAGGCAGCCTTTGTTGGCATAGAAGTCTGCCTCTTTGTTTGATTCTCTGAGAATGTGATAGCATTTAAAGGAAGTGAAGTCTTGGAGGAGGTATCTCAGCCTTTGCAGATTCTTGTTTAAACCAGCTTCATTGAATTGGCCTTGCGTATGTATTATTTTGATCAGGATTTCTGAGTCTCTGAATGCTTGCAGCTTCCAATGTCCTCTTTCTTTGGCTATTTGGAAAACTTTTAACAGGCTTAGAATTTCTGCTTGATTGTTAGTTCGCTGACCTAGACCCCAACTGAAGGTTTCTATGATGTCTCCATCATGAGAGTATATGAGTCCTCCAGCTCCTGTTGTCCCAGGGTTGCCTTTAGAGGCACCGTCAAAATAAAGGTTGTTGTTATTCCTTGCTTCCTCCACCAATTCTGAAAAGCTTCATCCTTTTCTCTTAGCCTCCACTCAGGATTTCTGAGGGGTTTTTTTGTGCTATGTATCTGTTGGATGAATGCTTGAATGCCAAGCCAATTCTTTTCCTCTTGCTGCATCGACTTGTCCTCTTTAATTTTATGAGAATTCAAAATTTCTAGAAGGAGTCCTTTTGCTTTTGCTGCAACCATGTTGGGGGTCCAAGTTACATTATTAAATATCTGCTCATTTCTAGCTAGCCATAGCTTCCAACACACTAGCTTGGGGAGAGTGATCCAGATTCTGGCCCAAGATGAGTTTAGGGAGAGCGACGGGTATCGCTCTTTCCATGAAAGGAATAAGTCCACATCTGAAGTTTTAGTGGGGATTATAGCCTTTAATCCTTGAAGAGCATGGGTCCAAACTCTGTTTGCATATGGACATTCAACAAATAATTGATCCATGGTTTCCATGGCTTCTTTGCAAAGTGTGCACCTATGCGGACCTGCAATGTTTCTTTTCATAAGGTTTTCTCGGGTCAAGATCTTTCTATGCATTAGAGTCCAAAAGAAGAAGTTTACCTTGGGCAGCGCCATCGGATCCCATACCTCTTTCCAAAATTTAGCAGGTTGAATTCAGTCTCTATGTGTTTGCATCAATTCATATCCTTTGGCTGGGGTGTATGCTCCTGTAGGTCCCCATCCCCATTTATCATTTTCTAATTTATACACCGAGGCAGCCTCATGAAGTTCCTGTTTGAGCATTTCTGATTGCTGCAATAGGTGAGCAGGGATATCTCTTAAATCCCAATCAATCCAGAGCCCAAACTCGTTCCACTTTGAGATATCATAGAGCGTCTTGTCCCCTCTGTTATCCAAATACTCACATATCTCATGCAGTCTGTCTTGTGTGGTTAATGGTGAATGTCCCATTATACTATCAGTCAGCAGCTTAACGCGTTTCCCATTTCCTGGGATACGATATAAATTTCGGGTGAAAAAACTTTGCCCTTTAATACATAACTTCCATAACAGCGAGCTCTTTTTACTGTTTGCGATCTGCAAGTTTCTTAGATTTGAATTTGGGAGGTATTTATGCCTCAGAGCTGTGTTGATGGGATGATTGGGGTCGCTGTGGAGTTTCCAGAGTATTTTGCATCCCATAGATACGTTGGTAGAGTCTGGATCTCGAATTTGAAGAAATCCTTCCTTCAAAGTTTTCTTTGCTATCTCCCATTTCACCAGATGAAATTTCCTTTGATTTCCTTTGCCTCCTTGCCATAGAAAGTCCCTAATGATTTTATTAATCTGTCCTGAAATCGACTTGGGAGCCATCAGGTATGACGCTTGATAAATTGGCATAGATGACAACACTGATTTTATAAGGGTTAATTTTCCGCCATGAGTTAGCCATTGACCACCCCATGCAGCGATTTTACCTCTAATTTTTGTAATTAATCCTTCCCACAGATTGACTCTGTTTGTGCCCAGTGTTAGTGGCAGTCCAAGATAGTTAATTTTTTCCCATTTTGTGTATCCATTAAACCCCAAGTTGTTTGCTATGTTTTGAGTTTCTTCCTCGTCTGTATTCCAACTATAAACTACACTTTTCCTTTCACTGATTAGAGCTCCAGATGCTTTACAATATGCATGAAGAGTATTGTTGAATGCAGATCCTATTATAGATGAAGCTCCACCCAGCATGAGGGAGTCATCTGCGAACAGTGCATGGTTTATTGCTTTAAGGTCCTTTGTTATTTTTAAACCTGGGGCTATTCCTGTTATCATATCAAGATCTAGCTTTCTTCTCAACGTGTCCGCCATTAAGATGTAGAGGAAAGGAGAAAGGGGAAATCCTTGTCTCAACCCCCTCGTGGCTTGGAAGAAATCAGCTGGCCTCCCATTTACCAAAGGTGCAATCCAAGGACTACTGGTGCATGCTTAAATCAGATTAACAAACTCTTGATCAAAACCAAAGGAGATTAGAACTTGATATAGATAGGAAAACTTGACTCTGTCGAAGGCATTAGCCATGTCTAACTTGATCAACATACCTTTCTCCTTTCTGAGGTTGCTGGAATGCATGACTTCCTGGACTTGGATTACATTGTCCAGGATATGCCTCCCATTGACGAAGCCCCCTTGCGAATCTGATATAAGTTTGCTCAGCAGTGGCTTTATTCTATTTGCAAGAAGTTTTGCAATAATTTTATAAGAGGCGTTGCACAAAGAGATTGGTCTGAACCTATCAAAGGAGGAGGGGTTTGTCTCTTTCGGGATTAAAGTGAGGAAGGTTGAGTTGGTGCTGCCCCCCATTTTTGCTTTCTTCAAGAATCCTTTTATCATTCTAATTAGATCTGTTTTTATTATATCCCAGCATATCCTGTAGAAGTGAATAGTGAACCCATCTGGCCCAAGGGCTTTGTCTGGATTCATGGACCAAATTATATTGCTGATTTCTTCTTCATTTTTTTGCTTCAGTAACGCTGTATTGTCCTCTGTGGTGACCAATGCCAGGATGTTCTTCAGGAATTCTTTTTTATCTTCTTCACAATCCTCTTTATCTTTGTTGAAAAGATGATGGAAATGTAATACTGCAGCAGATTTAATCTGTTCTATTCCTTTGCAGAGTCTCCCATCAGAGTAAGTGATCTCTGAGATGTGATTCCTAGAGAGTCTAGCTCTACATTATCGATGAAAGTATGACGTGTTCCTATCTCCAACTTCGAGCCAGAGACTCCGGGACTTAAGTCTCCAATACTCTTCTTCATTTCTGAAGGAGAGGAATGTTTTGCATTGGGCAACTTGCTCCTTTTCTAATTCTGTTTGGTTTATATCAATTGTGTCCATTACACTTTGCAGAATTTCCAGATGTTGCATTGCCTCGATTCTTTGGTCTTTGGGTGTGTTTGTTGGAAGTTTACTCCATTCCTTGAGTGCCCTTTTTGTTACTTTTAGTTTTTGTTCCCATACATAATTTGGAGAGCCATTAACTGTGGTGTTCCATGCCATTCAGACCGTCTCTTCAAAGCCGCTCTTTCCATTCCACAGAGGGCTAAACCTGAATGGGATTGGCCCCAAATTATCTTCCTCCTCAAGCAGTAGCCGGATGGGCTTATGATCCGAGGTGAGCTTTGGAAGGATGGCTGATGAGATGAGATTTTGTTCCAACAACATTGTGCTTTGGACCAAGAACCTGTCCAGTCTGGCGGATATATGGTCTTCCCCTGTCCTGTTATTTGTCCAGGTATAGAGCCCTTTTCTTAGTTTAAAGTCCAATGGATCCCATTGTTGTATCATGTCCTCTACTACCTGGATCATCTGATCCTTGCTGTTCCTACCCCCTCTCTTTTCTTTTTCATTCATTATTAGATTTATATCTCCAGCTATGATTATATTGTTGGGAGAATTCAGTTGCAAAAACTCATTTAATGTTTTCCAACAGTCTTTCTTTTCAGAATACAGTACCGGTACATATAAATTGAATAGTGCAAAGGTTAACTTACTTGATATATGCTTCAGCTCAGTGAAACACCAGTGTTGTGTGTTGTGTGAGTTGACGAGCCTGAAATGATCTTCCTTCCACAGGGTTGCTATCCCACCCGAGGAGCCTCTTGCGCTTATTGCTTTCCCTGTGTTCTTCTGCCATTTCTTTTTGCTGATCTCAAGAAGGGCTTCCCCTTCAATTTTTGTCTCTTGGAGCATTAGGATGTCTGCAGGTTCCACTTTCATAAGATCTTTGACCGCTTCTATTTTCATAGGATTCCCGAGCCCTCTGCAATTCCAAGATACTATTCTCATTACTTATTGTTCAGGGAAGTTGGGCCTCCTCCTTTTGGCGGCCTTGTCCTTGTGTTTCTGCTAATTGACATTTCTATAGTGGGTTGGCTTCCTTGAGTCTTTTGTCTTTCCACTTCTTCCTCCCTCACTTCTCTGCGAGACTTTCTTCCTGCTCTTTTGGCCGGCCTTTCTATGATCTCGTCCTCCGAGGAGCTTGGAGATTCATACACTTTCTTTCTTGCTGCATCAGCGTATGAGGGAGAGGGAGCTACTTCGGGGGTTTGCCCTTGCTCCTCTCCTCCTTTCCCGATAAGGGAGGATCTTGATATTGCTGTTGTTCCTGTTTGCTTATGGAGTTTCTATGCCCTTGCTGGAATCTTCATTTTGATCTCCTGATTTCGGGGTGGGGATGTTGTTCCTGTTTGCTCCCGGAGTTTCTATGGCCTTCCTGGACTCTACATTTTGATCTCTTGATTTCGATGTGGGGATGGAGGTCCCATATTTTTGTTCTTGCCCCTTTGGATCGGGGTTATTTCCTTTTGGAATTATTTTGGTTTTGGGTTTTGATGTCCCTGCTTTCTGCACTGTGGTCCATTGTTCTGCTTTCGCATTCTCGCTCTCCTCTCCTTCCTTTTTTTTTACAGTGTCTGGCGAAGTGACCATAGCCGTGGCAGTGCCGACATTTGAAGGGTAACTGCTCATAATCAAGCTCCTGGATGTGCGACCATTCAGCTGCTGTAAGTTTGATTGCCTCTGGTAACCCTACCTCAAGATCAACCTCCACACAGATTCGTGCGCAGGAGTATTGGTCTTTTCGAACAGCTTGATCGATATACCTTCCAAGCGAGTTGCCGATAGCCTGTAGAGATTTTTGATTCCAGCAATGAAGAGGGAGATGAGGTAGACGGACCCAGACTGGAACAACAGACAGAACGTCCTGGGCTGGGTCAAAGTCAGGGGTCCATTTGTTCAAGTATAAACCCTGAGGCCCCATGAAGTAAGGACCGTTTCTAAAAATGAGGTTTTTGTCGTCCGAGCTTTCAAACATGAACACATAGAATCCTTTTCCAACAAAATGGCTCTTAATTCCTTCAGAAACGAGCGACGTCCAGTTTCTCTGCACCCAAGCTTCAACGTTTGGGAGAGGGCCAGAGCCCGATAAATTGTCCAATGAGCCCTTTGTCTGCTAGATTGACTGCGGATTTGCAAGTCTCTTCTATTGCCAGTTCAACGATTGGGATGCAATCCATCTTTTTAACGAACTTCTGTTGTGCTTCAGATATTGGTCTTTTGTGAGAACCGGCAATGAGGTTCTTGAAAGCTAACAGTTCGGGCAAGGAAGGGGCAGGATCGGCTCCCTCGCCGACCTCCATTGGAGCTGAACCCATAGAGCAAGAGTGATGGCGACACAGCTAGGTCACGTAGCGGAAGGTTTACGAAAAAA
Organism: Pinus albicaulis; assembly: GCA_034641835.2. Taxonomy (NCBI): domain Eukaryota; kingdom Viridiplantae; phylum Streptophyta; class Pinopsida; order Pinales; family Pinaceae; genus Pinus; species Pinus albicaulis. Next base: position 468,958,628 of record CM076579.1, on the reverse strand, counting down.
TTTTAAAGTATGGAGTAAAACATTTTTTAGTTTGTTAATTATTACTTAATTGATTCACTTTTTAAAGAAAGGTGTTTAAGATAGTTCAACATCACTTGAACATGTCTCATTATAGAATAATCAAGCAAATTTTATAAATTTTATTATAATAAAATCAACATGTCACTTTTATAAACTTGTATAAATGAATTTAAAAAATTATAAACATGTCATTTTTCTCCTTAATAAAATAAATGCATTAATTGATATAAACCTCAAATTTCATTTTGAATACCAACCTTACTATTGTAATAGTGAATAATAGAAACTATTATTGTTTAGTTCTTATAGTCCAAAAAAAAAATCATAATTAAGGCTAACTACTTTTGAATTTATATTGCTTCAATATTTACTATTAATTATAGTATTGTTTACATGATATTATAATTACTTTTGTAAAAAATATTTGTTAAACTATTTTGTTTGTATTTAAAATAAATTATTAATAATATAGATATTTCATTATAATTTTTAATTTAAATTGTTGAATAAATCATTATATTTACAATAAAAAATGATGAAATATGTTTTTAAATCACATAATTATAATATAAATCATGTTTCAATATTTAAAAAAAAAAATTGGTTTAAAGTAAAAATCTATATTGTTAAAGGATAATAGCTAGCATATCTAATTTTCTGTTTAATTTCCTCTCCATCCTATCTTATTTTTGGGAGACATGTTAGCCTATATAGCCAAAAAATGAACAATTTAAAAATCTTGATAAGTGATTCTTAACATTCCTATAAATTCAAAGCAACAGGCCAAATTCACTAGTTACCATGAAAAAAAACCTATATCTATATGTCATTAATTTATTACTTTTACTTTTTTTTTTTGTTTTGTAAGTTTGGGAGGACTACATCTTCATCATGTCCAATATAATACCCCAATCGGGTCAGAATTGAACTAAACTGGTGATTTTACATCAAGGAGTGCCTTAACAAAGCACCCAACCACCGTCTATCCAAAACCCCATGAACAATATTACTCTTACTTAAAATCTCTACATCTTACATAATTTTAGTTAAATAAATTAACAATAATATAAGTACTAAATAACTCTTTACATCATAATTCATTAAATATTAAATTTAGTTTTTATTTTACATTCATATTTATAAATAAAAATTACATTTTATAAGTTTTTCCCAATATTTATATATCATAAATACTTTTAATTTAAAATAATATCATTTTTATTTCTATCAAAGGGGTAAATTTTATTTTAATTTAAGCTTTCATATAACTAAATAATTTTATATAAAATAAGTTAATTACTATATTTATAATTTAATTCTAATTTTTATATCACTTTAAAAGTGTAATTAAAATAAAATGGAAAGAAAAAGTCACAAACTTTGTCTTTATTTAGCATTTCCTTATATTACAAATACTCTCCATTAAAATAACTCTATTTTTACTTAGCACCTTCTTGGTAGCTTTTTTTTAATGGGGCCTGTGGTGGAGGTTTTGTGATTAAGATTGCTAAAAATCATATTCTAAAATCTAGCTTGGGGATAGGGCAAGAGACTAATATCAATGGAGAACTCATTGCTTCATGGGCTCTCATCTTTTTCGCAAATATATCTAAGCTACGGGAGACTCCAAATGCATTATTGAATGGTAAAAAGGAATTTTGGCTCAACCAGTTTTAAATCTTGTTTACTGGAAGTCTAATGATGGAGTTGGTGCAATAATTTTAACATTTTTTCTTTTGTTTTCATGTGTACAGAAAACACAACATGATGGTTGATACTTTTTCTAAACACGACTTGGTTTTAAATGCAAGTAGTATTCTTCTAGAGGAATCGAGGGGCGAAAAATTTTAGACTTATACAAACTATTCCCAAGATAAGTTTTTGTTTATAGTAGGATTACATTTTGATGAAATGAAAAATGCACTAGTCTTGCTTTGGAAAACTTTTTATCCCTACAGCGAAGCATGGTTAGAAAATAGAATTATCTACAATTTTTAAATGAGATATGCTCTCCATGATTTCTTGCAACATGGAGTTGTTTTCTTCCTGTAACAAAATGTTAATGTATCTTCTATAGTTGGTTTTCTAGGACCAAGACATGTGGGATTCTAGCGTTTTCAGATAAAGTCGATACCATGTATAAGTTAAAATGGGAGTTGCAATGCATCAAGTTAATATAAAAAAAGAAAAGAAAGACATTTGATTTTAATTTTAATTTGTTAAATTAAAAATATAGAAAATTTACGAGTAAGTATTTTTTTTTGTTATTTAATATAAAATTTATTAAATCACAATTTATTACTAAATTAAGTTTATAAAATTAAATTTAGTAATAAACATCTTATAATTTCTTATAATAATAATACATGTTGAAATATATAACATTTAATTGATTAATAAATTAATTTGTTTAAGTTTATTTGTTTTTTATCAACACATAAATATAGTTTTAGGGGTGGTAGGAGTGGGAGGGGTTATTTTCTATTTTTATGGAAAATTTAAACTGCAATATGCTTAGGGATTGGGGGTTACCACCAAAATTTTTGTAAAATACGTTGCACTTTGGAAAGGTCTTGATCCAACAATTACCAAGAATATCACCAAAATTATGGTCTTTGGAGATCCCCTGATTGTAATCCAATGAGTCCTGGAAACTGAAAGGTATAACAAAAGTAACCCCTTGATCCCACAAAGAATTTTAATCCAACTAAATCATTTTGAACATATAGAACCATTTCATGTGCTTAGGCACTTAAATTCTAATGCAGACACATTGAAAAATAAGAGGTCTCGCATGGATCAAGGAGTTCTCAGGACAAATAACAATTCTATATTATTATGTCCATTACTATAATAAGAATTTGCATAATATTGGGTAATAACCCTCCTATGAATAATTGGATCCATTGTCAATATAAGAATGTACATGGGGCACAACTAGGATCAAGCCCATCAAATATCTTACTGATACACATTTTGCTTGCATTTATGTGCTAGATTTAGGCACGATCACGATGGTACCTCTGAATTAATACCTGGCATAATCCCTTTGCCTCTCCTATGCACAGGTGTATCCATACATGATGATAAACATAAGTAAGTGGTTTTATGGATTGCTGAACTCTGTGGGGAATTCTTCCATTTAATTTTCCCTAGGCAAGCTCTCCATTCATCTCATCTTTATATCGACTTGCAATACTGCCAAGATTTCCAAGACACTCTTGATCTAGATTACATTACTCTTCCTTTAATTGTTGCAGGAAAAATGAATAACGAAGCAAGAAATGACAGGTTTGGAGATTGGATTATTAGTGCTATATAATGTAGGGAGTTTACAATTTGAATGCATAGAGGGCATCGAGCAAAAGGATCATTAGTTCAACTGTTGCCTCGTTTGGAGCAAGCATTGTTTGTTTTAGTGATTTGAGGAATTTCTGTCTCCTTCGATGACATAACTCCCTATTTGGCTTCCCATGGCACATATAAGTTCCTTGTCACAAGTTTTTGAGAATGAGAACATGGGGCCCTTGTTGTGATAGCTTCTGAAAGGTTTGGAAGGTTTACTGGCCACCTTGGATCACCATCTTGATGCCGAGGAATTGGAAAGGAAGTCATTCCAATTGTTGGTCAACATGAAAATTGAGACATTGTAGAGTAAATTTGACTGTATGTAGACAGAATTCGGGATAGAGATATCCATCATCCATTGCAAACTTGATGATATTAAGGATAATTTCTTGGGTGGATTTTGGATCACCTTAACAGAATCTAACCCAACTCATACCCAATGTAGCAGAAAGGAATGAGAGTCCAAGGACCGAAGCATCATGGTTGACTGATTGAATTCAAATTTGAAGATGTGACCTCTGCGGAAAAATAGAAAAATGCTTGGGAATTTAATTTGGTAATCTATGTCTAATGTTATGTAAATATGTTATGCTTTTAGGAGTCTTTTACCGAGTCTATAGTAGGCATATTTTTAGAATAGTGGGAAAGCAATGCCATAAATAATGGTTCTCCATTTTGTGGTTAGTAGAAGGTAGCCCCATTTTGTGGACAATATAATGTTGTCTTTTTGGAACTCGATGTTGAATTTGTTGGAAAATGTAATGTGGCAGCTATTAATTCCAATTTTCCTTAACCTTAATACTTGCTTGTGAAATTTATTATTCTTCTTATGTTTCTTTATTAGATCTTCTTCATCAAACAAATATCAAGAGAAAAATAAGAAAGACAATGGACACATAAGCTAGGCTCCTTGTTAGGGAAAAACCCCTCTAAGGGGAAAACCCATAAAATTTTCTCTTGTTATAAAATCTACTTGAAATGAGACAACAAAGACACAAACCCTAGACCAAGTACTCCTCTAAGTACAAAGTTAGCCCTTCGAAGAGAACCAACTTTTAGCTACAATTTCGACCCCAGCTTCTACCATACAATTTCGTCCTGCAACTTTGGCCTTATAGTTGTTGCAGAAACCTTGATCAAACTTATTAAAGAGTCTTTCCTTGAGTAAGATAAATCCTCCCAAGGTCGACGAGGTCAAGATAGAGTATTCTCTCTTCCAACACCTTATTAATGCGACTCGCTCTCCTACAATTTGAACTTGCATGTTCGACCTTCTTTGTAGCTACAAAAACCCTAGAACTTCATATGTGTGAGAGAGATAGAGCCCAAAAACAAGTTTTTCCTTGACTTCTTAGATTCCTCTTGCCTTCTACACCTTCACTCCTCCTTCATTGCTTCTTCTTTCTTTAGATCAAACTTTTTCTTGGAAGATCAATGTTGTTGGCGAGTGAGTCCCAAATGAGGTAGAATTGTTCCTTTATATAGCCTTTCTAAGAGGTCAAATTCCCTCCTTTAGGTTGACTTGAAGCTTCTAGTTCTGACTTGTACTTTTGAGGTTTCCAAAACTTTCTGGACTCAAATAAATTCTTTTACAATATATATTTTTCTCGGAAGGGTATTATAAACACTATGTTGACTCTCTTGAATCATGATAATAAATCTTATGACCTATCAAACCCTTGAAGCATGAAAACAATGATTTTAACTAGAAGACCATCAATAAAGAGCATGAAACCCATGCTTTAAAATAATAACTTTTTGTTTTGTTTTGTTTTTTTTTTTTTTTTTGTTACATGAGGTACATATTGAAATGAGTACAACAATAATTATGAAGACTGAAACTAGTTACATTTCCAATAGAATTTACGTGTTCTGTCCTAAAAACCAGCTTTTATGATGGAAATCTATAATCGTTTGTTTGAAGAAAAAAAACACACAATCGTAGTTACAATAATGCCAAATTTCTTTTTGTTATGGGTTGTTGCAAGGGAAACCAAACCATAGACAAAATAGGAGGATTTTTGTCCAAAATTAGCAAATTAACCATTATAAAAGTCGAGTCTAAGTCAATGGCTTTTGTTGTTAACCAAGTAGAGAATATCTAGTTATAAAATGCAACTAAAGACTAGCATATATAGCTCCATACATGTTAAAAAATAAAATTCATAATAACCTACATATACAATGACATAATTGTAGAAATTATACAAACATTATGTATATAATGGATTCAATCTAATCTAACAATCTACTAAAGCTAGATACTGAATCGCTTCTACAAATCAATTGCGAAAATTAAACATAATCGCCAATCACATGAAGCAAAGAAGAATCAAATCAAACCACAACATAGATAATTTCTTGTGGAAAGCTTGTTGCTCAAAACCCCACTATCTTCTATTGTATATTCAACATGGATACATGAAACAATTACAATGCACTCTTCTCACAAGAGTCTCCAGCACTCAGCTAATTGTCTCACACTGTCCTAGACAAAATTGACCAACACTTAGCCAATTCTCAACCTCTAAAAAACCTGCCTTGCTTGCGCAATTCTTGATGAATGCAGTCTCTATTATTTAGGAATTTTGGCCTTCCTAAACTGCGCAAGGATCATGGGCAATCCAATGTGTGTTTGGTTGCATGGGTGCAACCCAATAATCCTACAACTGATAGTTAACACCCCTTTCACCTTTGTCTCAACTGGGTCTCCACTGGAACTGACATGCATGCAACTAATAATAGTAAATCATCAGTTGCATGTTAGATCACTGATTGTGAATTAAATACTATTTAATTCACTTGATCTCTCACTAGTGCAACAAACAGTTACAACTAGCTCAACTGACTTTAACTCACCTAATTGAGTTAACTGATTACTCATGCATTAAACTAATGCACCAACTGCACTTTGAAGTCTGTTACAACTAGAATTACTTTGCATGCCTCACCAACTACCCTCAACTCTAAATTCATGAGCTAACTAATTTTATCACACTCAGTTAACTATTACAAGTGATTATGAGATAAGATTACATTTTATTGTCCATTTTAATTAAGGGAAAATTAAAATAGACATTGCACCAAATTTAGCCCACACCAGTGTAGGTGCTGCTAAGACCTGTGGTCCCACACTAGTGTAGGTGCTGCTTGGACCTATTGGTCCCACACTAGTGTAGGACTTCAACAATAATAACATCACAAAGATGCTTTGTGAAGCCTTAAGCCATTAAGTGACATGTCATGAGGAAGTTGACACCTCCATTGGGACAAGATTGGTAGGATTGTTAAGAGATGCAGGTCCTTTGGCATGAGCAAGGATGACTTCAATGTAGGCAAGTCTGTGCTCCATCTAAATTTCATTTAGTTACAAAAGGATCTATTGTTTGGCTTTGTTCCTCCTGAGGAGGACTTTTATGAACAAGGTCTTGATGTTCCAATACAGATCAATAGTGTGCAAGTTTTGATTATGCCTGCCTCTGGTGTGTCCAATGTTTGACACCTAGTCAACAACAAAAGCCAAAACTTCTAAGTTTGAATACTCTTCCCTATCAATCACTACATCCTCTTATGCTATTATGATTTCTTCTTGAATCTCAAGGGTGGTGGGGGGTTTGAATATTGTTTAATTGGGCATAAGATTAGGCACGAGTATGAGCTCTAGAACCCCATTGATCTCCTTTGTTGCTTGAGTCACGATAATAATGTGCTCGCTGAAAAAGCTTGAAGAAGAAAGCTAGAGGGGCTAAGGAAGAAGTGTGGGGAGAACTTAGTAAATCAAGAGATATAAAATGGGCTTGAAGTGACAACAACAAGAGAATGAAAAGGGTGATGAGGTCAACACTAGGAGGGAGGGAACACAATACGAGAGGACCACATTACATGGGAAGACTTAAAGGCTTCATGACGAAGAAGAGGGTTTATAGGAGAATAAGAGAAATAAGACTTCAATAAGGTTAAGCAGACCCCTCATTGAGCAAGAATTAGAAAAGCACCAGGACTAGCATTTCGAGAAGGAAATAAGGGAGATAAACCCATGTAATCGAGAAAAAATGAGAATATTCAGAACAAAAAGAGTCCCCTACGAAGGCAGACTTAGTAACAACAATGAGATGTCTATCTTTTGTCACCAACACCAACCCAAGCACCAACCTTCCCTCGAGCAAGTGAGAGACCAAACTAAGGAAATCCTAAGTGTATTAATGGTGGGGGAGGCTAGGCTAGGAGGGTTTGGTCCTTCCACCAAAGGAAAAACTACATCGACAAAAAATGAGGCAGATACACAAGAGTGAAGAGCCCAATTCTGCAATGAGAAAAGCGACAACAACACAATGTTACTATGACTTGGTGGAGAGTTGACCACCAAACATCATGATTTTTCACTTCAAATTTGCTCTGAGAACCATCGAACTAGGTTGTTTAATAACATTCAATACCTTTACATGCGAGCTCATTGAGAAACTAAGCGTGTTAAGTCACATTGAACATTATAGAGGAGGGTGATAGTCATGCCTCCCTCATCAATTACATGAGGTGATATCGAGGTACATCTCCTCCCATGTTCTAACATGTCCATTTACCCCTATTCAACATAATATTAAAAATACTAGAACTTAATATATATTATGGTTATATTATACCTGTCGCGAGGTTGGTATATTTTGCAATGGGTAATTTGCCGACTCTCTATTAATTTAGTCGATTATCTCATATATTTTTCACTTTGCTAAAGTTTAACTTTAGAAATTTATTTATTCCAATTTATTTGTAATATGATTGGTTGCCCATTTTTACATGTTATTAGCCATGGCATCGGGCATTGGGTCATGTTGCAGTGTCCGTAATCTCGAGACTTTGATTTTCCATTACAAACGGAACCACAAGAGCCAGTACATTTCATACACCATATGTACGAGGTAGTAAATTTCATCCACCATATGTACATACCTCTGTCCTTTGATCAAAGCGATAACCTGAACGACCTTCATTCCTTCTGCAGTATATTTATGAATTCAAATGATATGTTAACCTTAACCGATAAGAAAACATTTTCTCACTCCCAAATTTGCATTCACCTTATTTTGCCAATTTTCACATTCATGTTGTTTTTCCACCATTTCTAACTAGCTTGGCATGTCTGAGAGTGGATAAACAACCTCAATTTAAACAAGCAATATAATTGTATTTCTACCTTATAAAGTTTAAAAATACATTTTAATTAATTTGCATTATACAACAATATAATTGTATTGCTATCTTATAAAGTTTAAAAAACATTTTAATCAATTTACGTTATACAACAATATAATTGTATTGCTATCTTATAAAGTTTAAAAATACATTTTAATTAATTTGCATTATACATAATTCAATCAATTCTGTTTTATTTCTTTTCTATTATTTAAAATTTTGTTTAATACTATTTTTTCATGATAACATTTTCACTTTTTTAATAAATGTTTGAATGGTTTTACTCTAAAATATTATTAGTACAATCTATTTAAATAATTATGTTTTAATATGTTCTAAAGTTTTGTACATCCTTTTAATATGTTATAAAGTTTCGTACATTATTTTAAGTAATTTTTATATGTCAAAATACATTTTAATTAATTTGTATTATACATAGCAGTTCTTTATTCAATCTTTTATGTTTCAATTTTTTTATGTTTAAAAATGTTTAGTAATAATTTTTTAATGATAACATTTTGAATTTTCAATGAATATTTAAACGGTTTTACAATAATTATGAATTTTTGTACATTATTTCAAATAACTAATTATATATTATTTTTTAAATTTGGAAAGGTTTATCAATGGAGTTTATATTTATATTTTTATATAAAACTTTTGAGTTACTCAAATATAGGAAAGAGAGGTTAGCATTTAGTAAATACTACAAGGAAATAAACTAATAGTTTAGCTCAATTTCAATGAGAAGTTTCACCACACCTGCCTCTAAAAACAATAATGAGAACTACCACAAAACCTAACATAAAAGAAGAAATGAAGTAAGAGCTTTCACAAGCACTTTAGAGTTATTAATTAATAAATTTAAAGAAATATTGTTAATTAACCATTCAAAATTTTATTAGTTAAATTAAATAAATTTATTCATAAACAAATACAATGGGATAAACTCATTAATAATTAAGTGAAAAAATAATTCAAACCAAAAGTTTATTCTCCATCATAACAATGCAGAATGACAATTAACAAATAACTCAATTTATTAAAATTAACAAATAACTCAATTTATTAAAACTTAAATTAACTAAATTCTAAACTATAAAACAAACTTGAATTCTGTATTTTATTTTAATTTAACTATATTTAAACTGAACGACAGATACTAATTACTATATAGCATTTTAACTGAGCGACAGATACTAATTACTATATAACACTTGTTATATTATAAATTTTTTATCATTTATTATATATATTTTATAAAATTTAAATTAAAAAAAAAAATTGGTTAAAAAAAAATGAGATTTTTTCAATTTAACTTAGTTAGCTACTCCAACTCTATTGTGAAAGTGTTTCACCATGGAAACATGCGTTAAGAGTGATAGATGAGCGAACATGGTTAGGTACACACTTTGGATAAATATGACGAAACAGATACCCTCGAGGCTCGCGACTTCTTGACCAAAGTTTGCTTGGTTATGAAGCATATTTTGTATGCAGTTTCGTACCTTCTCAAGCCAAAAATATGACTTCTCATGTAATTAAAAAAACACGAAGAAAGCTCAAAGCAACAACTCTAACTCTACTGGAATAGATATTAATTCGCAGAAATGGATCATGGACCGCAGTCCAGTTATCCTTCCGTTAATATGCTGTCGTGTCACTTTCTCACTTAAACACGTGTTCTTTATCATCGTATCTTAAGTCTCCTGATGACATGGTAACCCCGGGAAAGAAGCCGCCGATACCTTTGACCGACTGTCGGCATCTCCGTCTTGTCTGCAAACGACACGCACGGAATGGGATGCCGGCATGGCAGCTTAAAGCTCGCCCCATTAAACACGCCACGTCGGTGGAATCGAGGACCCTCGACCCGCGCGTCTAAATACGGTATATCGAACTCCCGTATGCGTAGCGTATTCTTGCTCCCATATCCGCGGCCCAGAGGCTTGTCTGCAAGTAGCCCTAATACGCTATTTATTCCGAGCGGAATCTTGGCCGTTGGAGCTCAAATCGGACGGCTGGAATTGATATACCGTGCTCGTGTGAGAAGTCGATATTTGTTCCCAACCGAGAAAAACCCTGACTTTTCTGCTTCGCGACACACCCCAGCTGGCCTAAGGGACCAAGCTGGAGCGTTTAAATTTGAAGATACAGCCACAATTCGTTCAAATTGATGCCAGTTCTGGAACGGCGACCGCGGAACAGTGCGAATGGAGCTTTCAGCGTAAGTTCGAACCCTCTTAACTCTTTATTCTGTTCAGAGCCAGTTGCTTAACAATGTTTGCCCATCGTGGCGCTCCTTTTACATTCCGTTGAAAAATTCGTCCTTTAATGTGCAATTTCGCCGGTCAATGTCCAGTTTATGCCGTGCGGGGGTTCGAATTGAACGCTTTCTGGTGTGTTATAACAATTTCGCCGGTTAATGTTCACTTTCTACCGCTCTGGGGTTGGAATTGTTAGTATTTTCAGAGTTGCGTCAACTTTCTGTTTTCAGTTCAAATTTCAAAGTTCGGAGCTCGAAGTTGTGAGGCTTTTCTGAGTTGCACTGTTAAATAGTCATGGTTGGAGTTCCAGCGCCGGAACTGGCACAAATTAGTTAAATTGTGGCCCGAAATTAGACTTTTTGGCTACAATTTGCTGTTTTCTGTAGCAAACAAGCCCATGCTTTGGCTTGGCCATTTTTTGGGGTTTCTGTGTCTGTATTTTTTGTTTTTAATGGAAGGCTTTATTTGGAATTTTGAAAGTTTTCTAATTATGCGTGCTGGCAGCCAGTTTGCACCTTAGGTTATTTTTCCGGAGATTTCTACCGCCGTTCGTAATCTGCTTGCCATTATCCTATTCTTGTTTCGAGGTCGGTTTTGAAGTCGGCAACTTCAGGTAAGTACAGGTCCTGGAATCCTTAAATATTGTAAAGGATCATTTTGAGCTAGAAATATTTATGGTTTTGAGCTCTAATTAAGGCTCGAGCAATTATATTCATGTTTATCATATTTTCACTGTTCTTTGAAACCTAGCTTAGTCACAGAATCTTTCCGAAAATGCAATTGCAGGAAGATGATTTAAAAGTGTGGAACGAAAGTGTGAATTGAAGCCGAGTGGAGAGAAACGGAATGGCTACGGAGAGTCCGCTGAGGTTGATGGGCAGTGGGGGAGAAACACGGAACTGGTCTACGAGCGGGGGAAGCCTAAGTTATGCATCATCCCATGACGGAGCAGAGCACGACTTATCTTTATTGCTGAGAGAAGGGAGGTTTCGTAATAGTAGAGAGTTGGTTCCCAATCGAAGTGGAAGTGCACCCCCGACTTTTGAGGGATCGTTGGCAGCCTTTGGTGGCATCTTCTCTCAGGAAAATTCAAGTGGGGATGCAAGTTGGGAGGTGCCAGGTGATGCCCTTGAAAGCTTTGACCCTGAAGAGCAAATTCGACCTGATCCAGAATATTTGGCTTACCATTATTCTCATAACTTAAACCCAAGGCTTCCGCGGGAGAGTCGCCGTTTAGTACAGCATCTAGGTGGTCTGAGTGACAAGCGGAAGTTGAGATCGTTAGATGACAGTAACAGTAGGTCGTTGTTCTCTAGACCTGTTCTTCCAACACATAAAGAAGAGCCTGAGGAAGAAAGGTCTCCTGTTGCTCATCTCATTCGCCAGGCCTCCAGTGATTGGGCAGAGAAGGGTTCAGATTATTTTGCAGGGCTGTCTGCAACATCGTTGGGAGGCCGTCCCAAAAGTTTGGTAGATCTGATTCAGGTAAGACTGTATTTCTATTCCTACCTTTTACGCAATTGCATATGGAATTATCGAGTATGTTGGCAAAAATGATGTGGCAGTCTGGATTACAAAATTCACATGGCAGATGCTTTTGTTGCCTTCATCTCGATGTTTAGCAAACAGAATTTGACATAATGCGTAGTTTCACGGTCTAACAGGCCTATTTCGTGATGACTGGTAGAATGTTGTTCATAATGTTGCAAACATTGTGACTGCAAATATATTGCCGAGGGCCTGGAAAGAAACTTATAGGAATCAATTGGGGAAAATATTGTCTATCTTATAAAAAAGATAAAAATGTTCAATTTTTTATTTTTTATTTTTTTATTTTTTATATTTTTTCTCTTTTGCATTTTTCTAAATATCTAAGACAACCCCCTCCCGCTAGTCCTTTTATGGAATTTAACAGTTAATAACCCCGTTGTTCTAAATCCGCTGCTTTCCCTCTTCAAACTGAGCAAATCCAGAAAAATCCAAAATTCTTCTGAGTCAGCTAATATTTTCCAATTTCTAGCGATATTTGCCGATATATTTAAATCCAAAAATCTTCTGACTCAGCTAATATTTTCCAATTTCTAGCGATATTTGCCGATATATTGCGATATTTTGGAAATATCATGATATATTCAAAATTTGAAAAAATCATTGAAAAATCTTCTGACTCAGCTATAATATTTTCCAATTTCTAGTGATATTTGCTGATATATTGCGATATTTTGGAAATATCATGATATATTCAAAATTTGAAAAATCATTGATTTTTTCTGCTGATAATACCGCAAAGCTAAGAGAATCGGGATATATCATGATGTTGGCAATATATCACTGATATTTGCCCCTCTGGTTGTGCCATTTACTTTTCTGATTATCAAATTCAAGCACCAAATGAAATGAAATTGGATTGCACTAATGTCCAATAATGACCAAAATAGGTGAAGTATCTCTGAAGTAAATAGTCAACCTACAGCTAAGGAAACAAGTAGAAAATAAATTCTACCTATTGAAAGGAGCCAACGATAAATACAGTCACAATGATAGGCTGTAAGAATGAATAAGGATTGTTCACTATCATTGTCAGATACAGAGATGGCAATGATCACCCCAAGAGAATGGCCTAGACTGATGGGTTCTTGAGAAGGGATCCACAGTGGCCTCCTGATTTTCAGACAAGTTGCACAAAAAAACTGGAGCTGTGTGGAATCCATGGAAGAATTACTCCTAGCATTCAAGGCTGAAGAACTTAAGAACTTCCTTTTTAACAGGCTATATGGCCTGTTTGATGCCGACTGCAAAATTGTGTTGTTGCATATGTTACTTTTCAGCTTATTAAATTGCATGTTAGAGCTGTAAATACATAATATTTGCTTACAGGACATCTTATCCTTCTAAATTCGAAATCAGATAGAGGTGCCAATTCCACAAAGTGTCATGGCCAGCTTAATAAACCTGCTAAAAGAATCTGTATTTTTCTCGGTGGTTCTTTCAATTTTTGAACGCATTTGGCTCTGGAATTCATGCCTTGAACTCCTGGATTTAGAAATTTGCTATCCCACCAGTTACAAAATAAATTCAAGTTTCATCTAACTTTTCAATTATTTATGTTCACTCTCACAGTGGGTTGGGCATCACTTCTCTAAATGGTTAGCATAAATTGATATATCTGCATGGACAACCCAATGACAGTTTACTATGGTGTCACATTCCGACTTTATCAGGATTCTGAGTTAGTTATGTCTCAGTGCAGGTTTTAATTTCTAATGTTAAACTGGAAACTGTGGTCCACCATTATTTTTAGTGCATAACTTCATTACTAGAAACTCTTGATAGTGGTTGAACGTGATTGGGATATATATACAGAATGGTTATAGAGGATATAAACATGCTAGGGATGTTTACTTTTGAATCCATGTCAAGCTATTTATGCAAAATTGGCAACAGACATTATTATATGAGGCTTGATGTAAAGGCATTCCTGCATGCTTCTGGCAAAGTTATTTTGATATGGCTATCCCAACAGAGCTTGCTAAAGGCCTGATTTGTCTGAATTAAGATTGAAATTCTAGGTAAAGATGATGTGTGCTAAATGTGAATGTAGACAAACATATGGTACAAAGAAGATAATATCTTCTCTCCTTTTCAGACTTGTCTGTGGCAATGACTTCCTTACACTCCATAGAGGTTACATGCCACATGGTTCTGGACTTTTGTGTAGCACCATATGAAGGAATTCAGGTTATAAACACCGTTTGGGGATGATTGTTATGTGTTCGATCTTCCCCTGTTTCATATTTTAATTCAGTGATCTGATTTTGTTGTATCTACCAGTCACGTGGATGGCTTATTACATGTTAATTAGGATAGGCTGATAAAGGTATTTGGTTTATTGGAGTATGCAATTTAACTCAGACAAATGATACAATTGGTAGCATATTGTTTTTTATTATGAATAGATTATTTAGGCCCATTAATGCCAGCAATGTGGTGTACTTTGAATGACAGTTGTAATATTCATTGTTTGTTGACTTAGTCCTTTTGAAGGAGTTTGAACATGACCAAATAAGACGAGGTGAGCTCTCTCAAAGATGCTAAGTTTTCAAGTAGTTGGTCTTGATTCTTCTTTTGAACACTTGGTTGTTGTTTCATTTACCTTGAGGGATAGCATGTGTTTGATGAGAGATACCTCAAAGATTAGGGAAGGAACTTGAAGATCTCTAAGATTAGTGGACAAACTTCATAAAAGGAGATACTAAACAAATAAGCAAACAATTGATTCTCCTTGTACTTCTTATATAATGGAAGACTCTTGATTCTCAATCAAGATTATCCTTCAGGGTCAAAGCATTAGTACAATATCTACCTTTTCTTTTTTAATTTTGAACTTCAGTCGAGTTCCCAATGTTCTCTTTTTGAGAGGGAGAACCAGGCAGCCTACTAAATTATCTTGGAGGAATTCCAAAGGAAGTTGGATATTATTGTCCAAATTGTATTGAGGGTCTTTAGGGTACTGTTGTGTAACTCAGAAAGGCTACCAGCTGTCACCTCAGCACCTCTTCCTCTCTCTTTAGGTTGGCTCTTCTCCAACACAAAGGCGATTATCCTCGAGTATGATTGCTAAGGCTATGGAGTGGAGGTTCTAGGTGATGTTTGAAGAATAAGCCTTAACAAAACAAGAAGTTAAAGGACAAAAAGGGCTGCAGATAGCATGTCACAATCAGCCTTAATAATGTGGAAATAACTATAGAAATAACTCTTGGAGAGCCCAATAAGTACCACTCTTGAACAAGTTGATGAAGGTGCTTCCCTACAGTGATATATTAATTACAATAGCCACTTGTTTGATAGCTGAAGGATTAATATACATAGAGATACATCAAAAGAAAATAAGACTCTTCTTTCATACAATAAAATATTATTTTCAAATAGTAAAATATTTGAGTAGTTGGATCTCTCCTCAATCCATGGTTGACCATGTCAAACATATAGCCTTCCCAAGCCAACTTGCTCTTTCAAAAAATAAAAAGTAGTTTGCACCAAATAATTCTCACTAAGGGCACACTTTAAGATCACTAAGTGTGAAAAATCCTAGATCCGGATTCCTACTGCAACAAATCTAAATTACTTCTTCTATTATGTTTCATAATTATTTCTTTACAGTGAAATATCAAAGTAATTTCTGAAGCAGTCTACACTAATAATGCCACAAAATAAATCTAAGTGCTGAAACAATCTGAACAAAATACAATGAAAAACATCCACATGTGACCATAGTTTTAAAAACCGGAACCGGTGACCGGACCGGTGGACCTAATGAACCGGGTTTCTAACCGGAACCGGTCTAACCGGGAGCGGTCAGATCTCAATGAACTGGTTTAAAAAAAAATACATTAAATAATTATTTTTTAAATAAAAAAAACTATTTTTAAGATTTGCAACCATGATTCCAAGCCAATAGAGACAAAATATGCAAAGTTTGCTCATTTATATACCATGCAAAGGTGAATATATCAAAATGGCACCGAGTGCAACACATATCATCGAAAAATACATAAGAAATGAGGCTCCAAATGGCCCATAAAGTCCAAAAACAATGCTACAAGCTATGAGGCCATTGGCCTAATACAAGGCTACATATTAGTGATCAACAACATAATCACTCCTCATCATGATCAAAATTATCACCACTACTAGACAAGGGAGCATCAACATGAGCTACATAAATAATATGGCTCAAAGTTTGAGGACTCCTAAAACTCCTCTACAACTTTAGTAGTAGTAGTAGTAGCAAAAATAGACATCAAAACTACAAATCACCGAGCAACATGGTCTCTCATGAAACTCATCATTGATTCATCGCTACTAGAAATGGGATCATCAACAAGAGATACATAAACATCATCTAGCTCAAAGTCTTCAGACTTGGATTGCTCAACCTTATAACATGATAGAAATTGAAAAAGTTTAACATGCCTAACCAATGATTTTGGTTCGAGTGAAGAGTTCATCTCCTCAACCTTAAAATGCGGTAGAAAAAGATTAGCATGCCTAACCAGTTGTTTTCCTTTGATTGAAGGGTACATCAAGGTTCTTAAAGGACTTCATGCTCTTGATCAAATGCCAATATCATTCCCTTACACACGATAGAATCAAATGGAAACATTGCAAATTCCCAAACCATGAAACCCTGAAAACCATTAAGTTTGCTGAATTTTGAGTGAAACCTAAAATTCTAGTTTCTCCATATGAAATCTAATGAGGTTGAAACCACTCTTAAACATCTTGAGTCATCTCATGGTAATGTTAAAAATTTAAGTAAAAGGATGTTACTTTAAGAATTTAACATTACCATGAAATGTCAATGCTTCCCTTACCTCCACATCAGCCCTAAAACCTATTTCTCGTTGTGCGTGGGTCCGCATAGGGAAAGAGTAGCTAAATGAACCCCCCCCTTATAAACAAATCAGCCCTAAAGCTTAACTGCGGCCGTGTGTGGGTCCGTGTAGAAGGTTAGCAAGTAACCAGCCGGTTAGGAACAGAATCGGCCGGTTTATGCACGGTTAGGAACGGAACCCGCTGGTTAGGTCCGGTTTATTGCAAAAAAAGGCAAAATGCCCTCTTCAACCGGGTTGCTTGGCCGGTTTCGACCGCGGGCACATCTGACCGGCCGGTTTGGCCGGTTTTTAAAACTATGCACGTGACACAATTATTTTTGGACTAAGTCCTCGGAAAAACCCAACTCGGGAAAACCGATGCAGCAGATCTGAGAGTTTGTATTATTAAGCAGTAGAATCTCGAGTACAACTAGGGTGCCAACATCCGACAAACCATTCAGAGAAATCTAGACAATCTGGTGAAAAATGTGAGATATACCTCACTCTGCAAGTCTCCGGCTGATTTGACAGCATTAGTGAAGCCCTCACTGCCTCTGCGTGATTACTTACGCTGGAATTACGTAAGCCTGCGTGGGCAAGCTTGAGGAACTGCGTCACCTTCCTCTGCAATTGATCTAGCTAATCTAAGACTGGATTTCGACCCTCTTGGCTTAGAAACCCTAGCCTCTAGCTATCGCCAGACTGACTCCAAGAGACACTGCGTTGCTTCTGCGTGACTTAGCAAACCCTGCCCTAGTGATTTGATTTTGATAAAAAGCTGTGTCTCCTCACACAAATTCAAAAATGCCCAATGCCTCAAGTGTCTCAATGTATTTTCCATAGGCCCCTCTCCCTCCTTATATTCTTTTGTTGAACCTTCAACGACCAAGATTAAAACATAATCAAGGGCTAAGATTAACTTGGAGGTGATCCATGACTTTTTCTAGAAGATTCACACTTAGTTTAATTAATACCCTTTAATTAATCAGTTTTCCTAAGTTTAGACTTAGGAAAACATTAAAAAAACGATTAATTAATTTAATTAAACCATCTCTAAGTGGAATTTTCCAAAACCATTTCTAGGTTTTATGGAATACATGTGTCTTAGCTTATATACAAAGTTACAAGGCTAGAGCACACCCGATCCCACCATAAATCAACACTAAGTGCATGCTCCAAGATGCATTAAAGAATAAGCATATAATAATCCTTCTAGGAGAATGCTCCAAAATAAAATCCTTCAAAAATATTAAGAAGTTAATAAGATGCATATAATCAAACCATGTGTGAATCTCAAAGCAACTAACTTCGTGGATGAATGTGCAAGATTCGAAGTAGATGGAGAGCTCTAAGAGGAGTCTTCCAAGATGAATCTTCAAAAATAGAAAGGAGAGCAAGTAAGAGCATGCAGAGCCATGTGTGTGGCCCTCTGAGTATGCCACATGCCTCTCAATAAATGCCTTTCATAACCATCTTCAATAGAGTAATATAAATGCATAGTCAAAAGAGGTGAGGACCCTTTTCCATTGAATGTCAAAAGATGCAAGTTAAGTTGAAATATCTATGCAATAAAGATATGAGAACACCTAGGAGAGGTGTGACTAGAAAATTGTGTAGTGTAACTATCTCAACCACCCAACAAATTATAGAATATTTCCATGTGAAGTGCACACTCTATAGGTGAATGTGACAAGGGTGTTTATATCTCATCACCAAAGCAATAAAAGTGTGGAAACTATGCGCAAGAAGGGGGGGTGCACTACTAGAAAGCCTCAACCAACTCCAAGTAACCTCTTTTGTGTGAAATAGAAGCCATTGATTTAGAGTTCCCAAGCCTCAAACCTTAATTTGGATAAATAGATTAATTTGACTATTGAATAGTTAAATCAACCTCAACATGTGTGCACAAAGGTTAATGCTAAAAAATAACCATAGTCCCCCTCCAAATAGACACCGTATAGATTAAATCACCTTAAAGTTGTGTGTTAATGAGAGGTGTACTCTAATAAAGTGTTGTACCATGTAAATTAAAAGTGTTCTCCCTAGGAAAATGTCACCAATATAAGAACACATCATAAAATCTAGATTCCAACCTAAGGTGCACCACTACTAAGGCAATATTCAATAAAAATTATCATCCAACCTTGGGAAAATGTTAGATCACCATCAAATTATAGATTCAAACTTAGAAAGAATACATCCACAAGGTTATTAGCATCATCAAATGCACCCTCTTGGTGATGTCTCGCAAATGTTAGATCATTAAGTTATATCACCTAGGAAAATTCCACAAAGGAAACATGAATCATCCCACCATAACAACATCATAAAAGAAAGGGACATAACAAAGTGATAACCCATCCAATCACCAAGTCTGTCCTCTATCACACATCTTACACATGAGGATCATGTAGGACACCTATTTTTCTAAACACCAACGTCATACATCAACACACTAAGTCTTTAGGCAAGATCAACAACATCATGACACACTTACCTCCTACTACTTTCATCTACCCCTTGGGGGGCTATAACCATTATCCATATCCAAGATAAGCATATCTACCATACCACAATGAGATAGCTGCTTCAAGATACTATCAAACAAAACCAAGCGGTGATCAATAGGGCAAGCACATGCGAGCAGTGTTGCGAACATCTCGAAAACATCCCAATTTTATCTCGAAATCACGATTTTTTGGCCTAGTCAATGTTTGCCATTTTTTACCCATTTTTACAATTTTTTAGTTTTCTAGATCCTTGCCGATTTTATCCCAATGTTGATGTTCGCAACATTGCATGCGAGAAAACCACCAATCAAGCTACCACATTCATTCAACCAAGGAGAAGTGAGTTTCTCCCAAATCAAAGATCTCTAATAAATGATATGATGCCATGAAGATGGATCCCCCCGATTCAGTCCAAAGAGCCAAGATACCAACAAATATCTCCATTAATGTAACGAAAATTACGATTTGAACTTCGTACAAAGAAAGAGCACCTTTAGAAATTGGCTTGATACAAGATATAGTTAGTTGACTAGTTTCGAAACAAGATCTATGCCTAAAAGCAGCTTGCTCATAGCTTAGAACCCACTTGGTATAAGATATAGTTAAGTGTCTGGTCTCAAAACAAGATTTACACCTAAAAGCCACTTGCTCATAGCTTCGCTTTTTGAGTCTAGATAACACCTTCCACATCCAAAAGAATATCCTCTAGTAGAATAGAACATAGATCCTCCTCAACTTAAATCCTTGCATCCATGGTTTAAAGCCTTGAAATAGTCTCTAGGGAGTGGCTGAAAAGTCTCTAGTCTCTTTAAAGTGATCCAATGGTTTATCTTCTCCTTGTCATTAATGACTATATTGGTCAGTCGCTTAGCACTTGATTCATCCATGCTCTTTATTTGAAGATCATGGGGGGTCATTTGTTAATGATTGACTGTGAGAAACTCGTATATAAAATATTTTCCTTTTGCATTAACATATTGCCTTAAGTGGTTGTGTTTTAATACTCTAGTTTTGATTTCTAAATTAGTATTGTGTATATATATGATGAATGGCCAAAAGTTGAATGATGTAGTATCTAAGATTGTGCATTGAATGATAATAAATTATAATGAAAAATACATCAAAGATTGTAGGGGGTTATGACTCCACAAGAGGGGAAATTGCTAAGGGGAAAACACCTTAGAAAGTGACTTAACCCTAAAGTTATTTTAACCGTAATTATGTCCCTGGATAATTAATTAAGCTTTGCTTTATTAAGCCTTGGGTGCAACGCATGAAGGAGGTACATGGGTTTTCTTAAAAACATGTGGCCCCTTCTGACCGTGAAAACTTATATTATATACTTGTGCCATGTTAGTGAATTGGGGGGTTTTTGGGGAAATTTCAAATGTTTTTGGGTGCGATTTGCATTGACAGAGAGTTTGAATATTAGGGGTTTGAATTACCATGCATGCTATTGTTTGGTTGGGGGGAATTTGAAACTTGTCATTTATCTTTAAGCAAATTGATATGAGCTTACTATAATTGAACTATTGAAAGCTATAGCCATGAATTGTGAGAGAATCATGGCTATGCAGAATGATAATCGCTGTCATTGAGGAATTTTGTGGCAATAGATGATCCTTGGAATCCTAGTTGTGAGATTTCTTGACTACCTTATTCGAGAGCCTTGGAGGGAAGTGGGATAGCTTGAGAGACTACAAAGCACAGAAGGGAATCCCATTTCTTGGGTTGTGCAGGCTGATGGGAAAATAGGGATAGGGTTTTGGGATTGTTGTAGGAGTAAATATTGACTGTGAACCTAGGAATTCGGTTGTGACAAGAGAACTAGAGCTAGCCATAGAATAAGTTTGTTCTTGTGGATTCATAGTCTTAGCTTAAGGGTGGCCATTGTTGTAGAGAGAATTGGTGCAATATGGAGCATATGGTTGGGTGGAACTTCCTCTTCTGTAGCTAATTGGTGGATTATATTCGCAAAAAGTAAAGATACTTTGCTTTGTTATGAAATGCAAGTTTGTTGTGCTTTTTGTTCGGTATACCTATTATTTCTAGTTTGTGCACTTTTGTACTTATGATTTTGATTTACATATTCATTGTTGGAATTATTATAAAGATGCATTTATATGTGAAGTTTGAAATTAATGGTTAAAGGTTGAGGTACTTTTACTTCCTTTGTTGAATTCTACAACTAGTTTATATATTTGATTTTCATATTAGATACGAGAAGTTGGTATGAATTTGGTGGTTTCAAGCAATACCCCATATTCTCAACAAAGTATAGAGGGCATTGGGTATGTTACAATGTTGGTTGTGGTTGTGAACTATTTTCCTATCTAAGAGTTTTAACCACGTAATATGTTGGTGTATTGATCTTTGATCTGTTTTTGTGAGTGACTGCCTTAAGGTATTCAATTTGTTTGGTTATATCCTGTTTGTCAAACATCGTATTAGATTCCTTATAAATACTGACTCTTGTTGTCGATAAAGATTATGAACTTTGTCATTGCATGCATCAAAGGACTTTTGGATTTGTTGTTTATGAGAATTCCTATGATGAGAGAATTGTTCTAGGGTTTTTTGAAGTGTTTTTATTTTTCAATTGGAAACCTTTTTTGTATCACTCGAAGAGGTTTTGTTTGACCAAGATACAAGCATTTTTATTAGATCTAGAGGTGTGCAATTTCACTACGGTTTTTAAAATCTCTTTCATTCTATTTTTATATCCTAATTCATTTTTTTGTTTTTATTTATGGTTTGCTTCCTTTTTGGTTTGTGTCTTCTTTGTCATGTGCCTTGTGTGATCTTAGTAAATCAGAAATAGAGTCGAAAGCTTTTTTGTTTTTATTTTATTTTATTTTTATTTTCAACTTATGCTGATTGCCCTTATGCATTTTGAGTATCTTGACATTTTTTTTTTGTAAGCAAAAGTGATTTCGTTTCTTAGATCTTGATGAAAAATATACATATTTTGCCTTGGTCTACCACTAGGGAAACCAGACCAATGGAAAACCAAAATTCTTTGAGTATCCAAAAGTTGCATTTTTCTTGAAAATTCAAAATTACAGAGCATATTTCACAAGGCTTGTGGCTTGCTAGAGTTGCTATGAACTGGAAACTAGAAAACCAATAAGGAAAATAAATAGAAAGAGTGAGCATAAACCATTAACCAAATTTGTGGGAGTCTAATTTCTTAAGAGCAATCGGTTCTTTGTTGCTCCATGGTTTACAACTTGGATCAGGAGGGAGGCCTTGATTTGCCTCAATTCGCTATAATCTTCGGTCCAGTCCTTGTTTTGTGAGTTGAATTTCATTAAGCAACAAGATTTCGTCTCGTGCTGCATTACAATCCAATAGGACTTGTTCAAGCAACATTTTCATGTGCCAGTGTATGTCTGTGGTGTGCATATACTGGTTGAATCTGCCCCTTGTGTGTCCTACATTTGGAAACCAATTTGTTATTTCATTGGCTATTTGCATGTCCAACAGGCAACCCCGTTCTCCTGCAATTCCCATTTAGCATTGGTGATTTCTTCTTGAATTAGCTACGGTGTGTGAGAACGAAATAGCTTGGCCAAGGACTACGCCCTTTATTGGGCTCGAGTGTCCCCCATTTCCTTGTAAAATGTAACACCTCATTGACTTTTGGCATGCTGTCGAGGCATCGAGTGTCTTAAGAAGGTGCTGGGATCGTAGATTGTGGGCGTTGTGGGAAAGAGGTTAGTTGAGAGGAAGCGAGATTTTCCATAAGTGAAATTGCAGCTAAGTGTGGCTCCTAGAAATTAGGGGAGGGACCAAGGGGGAGGAGAGGGTGATAAGAAATACTCTCTGGAGAATGACAGAGGAAAAGCAGTAAAAACTACGACCAGGGAGGGAAGGGGCGAGCTTGAAGGAGAGTTAACCAAAAAATCAAAGGGGAGCTCTACTCCAGAAGGAAACAGTAGAAAAGCACCATCCCAAAGACATGGAAGGGGATTTAAACATGAACTTACCACCTTCCTACAATGAATGCTAAGTGTGGGAGCCAGAGGCCATGAGTGGTCTCGATTCTTGATCATATCGAAGCTTGGACTAGAATTTACTTGTTGCCTCGTGTGGAACTTCGCTGGTACATAGGCCAAGCTTCTTCCACTGCGCGGGATGACCAATGCACACGATGAAACGACCTAGGAGTAACTACTCTGTGAATTAATGGCCATTCGTTTCAACATTAAACTCCTCCTTATGTTGCAATCGCGCGAGCTCGTGGATGAATGTGCTAGTAGGGATGGCCCATACTGATAAGGCGATAGTAATGCATCATGGGGTAGGGGTTGTGCCACGTCCACCCTTGTTTATACTTAGTGGGGCGGTGGCCATGGACCTCCCCACCTATCCCCTCTCAATCACCCCATTCAGGGTGTTATTTTGAAAAATTAAAACAGAGAGAAAACTTGTATTTTTTGGGTAGACTAATCAAGATCTAAACCTTAACCTTAAATCGTTTTGGATGTGATTTTTTTTTTCTTTTTTGTCTTTTTCTTTTTTGCTTTTGTTTTTAAATGTTGTTTGTTTTTGTATGTTGCGTTGAAGATATTTGTAGGGAAAACAAACATTTTTAGGGTAAGCATGCACTTAGAGGCAAAGAGTTGAGAAAAAAAGACCACCTTCATCTTCCTAACATTTGTTATATATATTGCATTAGCTCACTTGGTCAAAAGCTACTTCATTAAATTATAGGTCTTGACTTCAAGTTTTTCTTTTAATTAAGTTATTTTTGAAAAATCCTTGCTACTTTAAGTTACAATAGAACTTTATTATAAATTGCATTTTGGTTAGATTATAAGAGTGATTCACTCATTAGGTGACTAATGTTTTTAAAATTGTTTTTGCATGGAACTTCAATATATAGAGTATCTTCATTGTAAAAATGATTTCCACTTATTTTAAAAAGGTGGGTCAACTTATTTGTAAAAGTGAGTTTATATTCTCAACCAATGTTATTCTAATCGAATCGGAAAGCCATTTGAACTATAAGAATCAAACCAAAAAAATTGGTCGACCAAAAACACAAAAAATATTCAAATTTCAAAGAAACATATATATTCATGCGCATCCATATGAATCCGGACCATTTATGCACAAATAAACAAAAGTTCTCATTTATATAGCATGTAAGGGTGCACATAACCAAAATAGCATCGACTGCAATTCATCTCTGAATCAAAATCACATCAACAAACATGCTCTAGATGGCCTCTAGCATCCAAAAAAACCATGCTACAAAAAATACATACCTATCATCAAAATCATTGCCTATATTGGGATCTTCATCATTAATATCCACCCTCCAAGCACTAATATAAGATAGAAAAAATGTAGGATGTCAAGTCAAGATTTTGTTTGAGTGATTAGTGCATTTTTAGTAGGGTCATGATAGAGGAGTTCGACAACCAATGCCACTAACATCAAGGTACATAGAGGCCTTGGTGCTCTTGATTAAGTAGTATTTCCATACCCTTGTACATGATAAAATCCAATGGAAACGTTGCAATCCCCCTAATCTTGAAATTTTAAAAAACTGTTAAGTCCGTTGGATTTTGAGTGATATGTAAAATTCTACTTTCTCCATATGAAATCCAATGAGGTTGGAACCACTCCCAAACATCTCGAGTCCTTTCATGGTAATGTTAAAAATTTAAGTAAAATGATTCACTTTTACTTTTAGAATTTAACATTACCATGAATTGCATAACAATATTAGGGCCATAGGCTTGAATATTATGCTGCCCCATTCATTTTTTTTTAAATAATAAATTGTATTTGGAACATGTTTGGTCAAATTGTATGAAAATGGACGATTCGGTACCCAACCGGCTATTTCAGGTTTCAAACTTCAAATTGGACCGATTTGACTCGCAAATTGATTGGATCAGCCTGTACCACCGGTTCCGATAACACTGATCTCAACTTCATTGGGTACCTATCATTGCGTTGATCAACCTGCACTTGCCACGTGTCACCTTGGTTCTTTTTTATGCCTTTTTGTGAAAGGGCATAACACTGAGATTCAAACTTCTCAATGTCACTTTTTTTGAAATGGAGAACTGATAAGCCCATTTTTTCGAGAACTTTCCATCTAGACAACTAGTTTTTGCTTTTGAAGTCATCTTACCTTGTATGTTGTAATAGAACTAGTTCAAATGATTTCTTATGTAATATTACAACTACTACTCATGGAAATCTTATATGGAGAATATATTATTGGGGACTTTACCTTGTCACCTTGGGAATATGAATTGACCCTTTTATTGCATTAAAGAAAGCCAAATGGATAATAAAATGATGAAGCACGTGGATTAATCAAAATGGTCATCTTCAATGATTTTCAATTTCGCCTTCAGGGAATTGAGACCTTAGATGTAGCATGGAAAAAGTGGAAAATAATTTTTGGTAAACACAATGAAGGTTGAGCACAACAACTTGAAAATTAATTGTTTGCTATAAATCCAAATGATTTCTCTTGCATTGGAAAGTGAAAAATAATCAAGATAGATGATCAACTTATCTGTTCTATTCCTAATACCTATTAAGCTTGGGAATGCTTAGTATGTTGTTGTATCTTCTTTTCACATCAGTAAAGAAGCTCTTATTAGTCAAGGGGCTGTTAAAAAATGCCCACTTTTTAAGCCTTTTTTTGATTCTTTGATTAGAGATCAAGACAAGCTCTTGCATTTGGGAGTGGTGAACACTATAGCTTGTTGAGATTTTGTGTATTTGGGATAGCATCGGGTGTGCTATAGCCCTGAAATTTTGTGGAGGGGCTAAGATGCACTTGAACTCCAAAACCCAGAAAGTGTTTGGTGAAATTTCAGCTGGTGTTCAAGTTATTCAAATAATTAATAATTTTAATGTATTTCCCGAGTCTAAACTTAGGAAAATTAAATAATTAAAGTGAATTAATTAACACGTGTGTTGAAATGTTCTAAATGACACAGATCAAGCAGTCTTTTAATCTCAGCCGTTGATGAGTGTTTTAATTTCGGCTGTTGATGAGATCATCGAAAAAGTAAAAGAGAAAGGCTCGAGGGTCAGTTGGAGACAAACACACAGAGGCAGAGCTGAGAGACTGATCTGGAATTTTAGGGCAGGGTTTGCTAAGAATTTATGGAGGAGTTTTCTGTAGCGAGGGGTAGTATTGGCCGAGGGGATGATCTGATCCTGGAGCCAAGAGACAGCAAAAGGCAGAGGAGCAGCTTTTAGGGACAGTGCAAAGGAGCAAGGGCAGCAGTAGAAGACGCTGCGCAGCGCAGAGTCTTCAGCTGCTACGCAACGCAGAGGCTTCAGCCGCTACGCAGGCCCAGGAAGGGGCAGCGCTTCAGCTTCAGAGGCCTTTAGAGTTATGCAGAGGCCTCCAGAGGTAGTGTAAGGGCTACGTCACCTACTTTGGGGTTACACAGTCCCTCTCTGAGCAGCGTAAAGGCACGCAGAGCCTAGCAGGACAGACACTGGGGCTTCAGGGTAGCGCCAGGGTTTCTAGGGCCAGATCTAGGCCGAGTCTTGTAAATCCCTTTTGAGGGTGTGGATCAGTAAGAACTTTGGTCTTGGAACAACAGGTTAGCTGCAGATCTCTTTTATTTCTGTCTGGTTTTCCAGATCTGGAACCCAGGTTTGCTGTACTCATATTCTACTCAATAAAATAAACCCTCATATTTGCTGCACCGGTTTTCTCGCTTTGGGTTTTTCCGGGGATTTATGTCAAAAAATCAGTGTGTCACTTTGTTTGAATGAGCGTAATATTCAGTAAATGATCTGCATGTGTACGCTGTTAGTTGTGTTTACTTCGGTATTTTCTGAATCCAATTTCTGAAGATAACTTGTATAATTTAAATCAAGTAGGAGAAGTAAACCATGATACCGCAGTAGAATTTTCACATGGTATTAGAGCAATAGTAGATCAAGCTGAATCTCCAACAAATCAGCTGAAGAATAATTTTTCTGCATGATAGCAGCAGAAGCAGCAGATACGGAAAGGGCAGTTTGGCAGCAGGAGGACATAGACCCAGGAAAGGGCATCGCTGTAGCTATAGAAGGCCACCATCAGGCTTACGCAGAGCCTTCCCAGGCCAACGTAAGGACTGCGTCACCCAGTCTGGGGTTACGCAGTCCACTTCTGAGTAGTGCTGAGGCTATGCTGGGCTAGTTAGTGAGACGCAGTCCAATCATTCTTTCTGTTGCAGGAAAGTCTTGCCAAGATCTTGAAGCAGTGCTTCAGATTTTTAGCAGTGCTGGTGTGGTGGAGATTCTGCCGGTGCAGAATTGTGCCTAGCTAAGTCAACAAAGAGCGGGAGGAAGACAGTTACTCAGCAGATTTGAGCCAAACAGATCTGGGATTCGATCAGGAGGTTCAGAGAGAATTGTCCGATTGTTTTTGGCTGAAGATTTCCAGGAGGGAAATTAGTTTTCAGAAGAAGCAGTTGCTAGAGGGTTTCTAGTCACCAAGAAACCCGGATCCAGAGTTTCTGTGTAGCCACAGAAAGAGGGAGAAGAGGTATTGTTTCTGTCAGATTTGAGCTAGATGGGCTGAGAGATTAGGACAAGTTGGATGGCGTGTCCAACTTTGTCATCTGGAGGGCCAGGATCCTATTAGTCTTGGATGAGTACGACATCAAGGACCATGCGATGAGTGTTCTAGTTGTGCCTGTAGATCCCGATCCTTTGAAGAAATTTAATGAGAATCAAGCGCAGACTAAGCGTTTGATCATGGATGGAGTGAAGGATCACGTAGTGCAACATATTGTCGGTAAGAACATGGAAAATGACATGTGGATTGCACTAGAGGCGATGTATCAAGGAAGCTCTGTCCAATGAAAAATGCTTCTAGAGAATCAGATGAGGCTATTCCAGATGTAGAAGGGTGAGGAAATAGATCCCTTCCTTTTCCGGCTTCAGACCATTCGAGACCAACTGATTAGCATGGGTGCAACTCCAAACGAAGGACTCTTAGCAAGGACTGCCTTGAATGTAGTCACTGAGGAATGGGAAACATTTGTCCAGAATATGTTGGGCAGAGTAGCATTACCATCCGGGGCAGACATGTGGGCAATCCTCTGCCAAGAGGAGATCAGGAGGATCACCAAGAAGCAGAATATCGGTGGTGGGATAGTCAGAGTGAAGAAAGAAGACGAAGATGATGCAACCCTTGCATCAAAGGAAAGAAAACAACAAGGGAAGAAGAAGAGGGACCTTTTCAAGGACTGATGCTTTAACTGTGGCGAACTTGGACACTTTGCCAACACTTGTCCTAAGAAGAAGGACAAAGGAGCTTCTGATTCCAAGGTTGCAGCAGCAAAGGACGATGGTACTGATGATGACGTAGCCATGAGTGCTCATGAGCCACGTAAGTGGGGTGACATGGATCTATAGAGTAGCTACAGATCAGTTGGTGGGATCCTTGAGTCAACCCTACTCTTGGATCACAGACGAGCTACAGGAGCCTTAAGATGGTAGCGGAATGAGTCGGGAGATGGTTGCAGAAGGTCACAATGAAGTAGAGGGGAGAGCTGAAGAGGGAGCATCGTAATGCAGAGGTAGTAGCAGCGTAGAGGCAGCAACGCAGAGGCTGATGGGACTTCAGCAGCGCAGAGAGGCTGAGCTCACGCAGTGCAGTGTTCCAGTAGTGCAGTGGCTTCAGGAAGACAGAGTAAATCAACAACCAAGGGAGCTTCAGTGATGGAAGGCAACCTGACTTGTCTGTCAACAATTGGACAAGAGTCTTTTTCAGTTGCTTACTTATCGGCAACTGAGTTGCAGTGCAACAGTTAGTAGTGGCAGTGCTATGGGCAACATGATGCAGCAAGTGGAGAGGGAGTTGCAGTACAAATGTGGCAGTGTCAGTGGTAGTGACATGGGCAGTAGTACAAAAAATAGCAGTGCAATCGATGGAGGGCAGCAGGCCAAGCATCAGCAACACAGAAACCAACATCATGATCTTGCAGTGCATGGTGTGGATGTATTGCTAGAGCACACTCCGTGCTAAGAGGGAGTGTTCAAATTTTGTGTAGTTGGGATAGCATCAAGTGTGCTCTAGCCCAGAAATTTTGGGGAGGGGCTAAGACACACTTGAACTCCAAAACCCAGAAAGTGTTTGGTGAAATTTCAGCTGATGTTCAAGTTATTCAAATAATTAATTATTTTAATGTATTTCCTAAGTATAAACTTAGGAAATTAAATAATTAAAGTGAATTAATTAACACATGTGCCGAAATGTTCTAAATGACATGAATCAAGCAGTGTTTTAATCTCAGCCAATGATGAGTGTTTTAATCTTGGTTGTTGATGAGATCATCGAAAAAGTATAAGAGAAAGGCTCGAGGGTCAGTTGGAGACACACACACACAGGCAGAGCTGAGAGACTGATCTGGAATTCTAAGGCAGGGTTTGCTAAGAATTTCCGAAGGGGTTTTTTGCAGCGAGGGGTAGTATTGGTTGAGGGGATGATCTGATTCCGGAGCCAAGAGACAGCATAAGGTAGAGGAGCAGCTTTCAGGGACGACGCAAAGGAGCAAGGGCAGCAGCAGCAGTTCCACAACGCAGAGGCTTTAGCCGCTACACTGGTGCTACGTAGGCCTAGGAAGGGGCAACACTGCAGCTTCAGTGGTCTTCAGAGTTATGTAGAGGCCTCCAGAGGCAGCGTAAAGACTGCGTCACCTACTCTGGGGTTACGCAGTCCCTCTTTGAGCAACACAGAGGCACGCAGAGCCTAGTAGGGCTGATGCTGGGGCTTTAGGGGCAGCGTTGGGGTTTCTAGGGCCAGATTCGGGCTGAGTCTTGTAAATCTCGTTTGAGGGTGTGGATCAGTCAGAATTTTGGTCTTGGAACAGTAGGTTAGCTGCAGATCTCTTTTATTCCCTGTTGGGTTTTCCAGTCTGGAACCGAGGTTTGCTGTACTCAGATTCTGCTTAATAAAATAAACCCTCATATCTGCTGCACCGATTTTCCTGCTTTGGGTTTTTCCGGGGACTTATGTCCAAAAATCAGTGTGTCACTTTGTTTGAATGAGCGTAATATTCAGTAAATGATCTGCATGTGTAGGTTGTTAGTTGTATTTACTTCGGTATTTTTTGAATCTAATTTCTGAAGATAACTTGTATAATTTAAATCAACTAGGACAAGTAAACCATGATACTGCAGTAGAATTTTCACATAGCTATGAAGGATAAAGCCAAGAATCTGAAGAAACAACATCCTTGCAACAACAAATAAAACAAGGGTGTTGTTGTTGCCTTAACCCACACCTGAGATTATTGTGGAGAAATTCCTTAACTCCACTTGGTGTGGCCTTAGGGGCTAGTTTTGAGTTGAGGTTGTCACACAATTCTCAACTCCTCCTTTTAGGCTTACTCCTAGTGAAGCCAACTCCTCCTTTAACAAGTTAGTTTTGTAGTGGTGATGAAGTTATCTTGGTGAAATTTTAAGTTAGTCCTAAGTTCTAAAACATATTTCAAATAACTCTGTTTCCCTAGACATCACCCTCGCCTGAGCCCGGATCTCAGAGTGAGGAGACAATAGGGGATGGAGGTACTTCAGACAACTTAAGTTGGAGGTAGGTTTGTTAGTGGCCACAATTGCTAGATCGCTATGAAAGAGATGCTTTACAAGGTAAATGACAATTGAAAGTGAAGCTAACTAGTGAGGTTAAAGCAATGAAATTGCAAAAGTATTGCAAGAGAGAGTTAATCTATAAATTGCAAGAAATAAGCAATTGCAATAAAAAGATAAATGCGACAATGGAATTAGTGAGTAAAGTTAACCAAGATTGTTCAACACATTAGATTACATAGCATATAAAATGAAATGATAAGTTAGAGAGACTAGAGATGCATGAAAAATAAGTTAAAGAAAATGATTTTCGCTCTAAACTACTTGTGCACATCAAAGCAATAAGATAGACACTCAAGCAATCACACAAGGAACCCCTTCCCCAATTGGGGAAAAGGGACGCCAAGGCGAAGATCCCCAAGCTCCCAAAAAGAAGGCTTGACCTTAATTAAAATTAGATCCCTCTTGTTGGATGAGAGATGGAGAGTACTTCGGAAAGAGTTTAGAAGCACTTCCCTCCAAGGGATTGATACTCTTTCCAAATCAAGTGATATGAATTCTTAGCCTAAATTACAATGAGTTTGAGCAAATGATTAGAAGTAACACAAGAAAAGATCTAGGCCTCCTTTTAATCAAAGGATAACCTATTACAATGGTGTTATGAAGGGAAATTTTTCTCTGAAGGAATCCCAATGAATAGGTAAAGCTCAAAGGGAGAAGTTACAACAATGGAGGTGTTTAGATACACAAAAAACCAACTCTTCATTGTTGTCCTCCTTTCTTGAAATTTGTGTCCAAAAGAGGAAAATAAGGTAGTCAAGGACTATCCTTATGTTGACCCAAAGCTCTGCCTAAAAGGGATTTAAGGTTTGCTCGAAAGGGTTTGCAAATTTCTGCCTTTTTTTCTCTATCCTCTTGTGCCCAAACAATCTGCGAATATCAACCTTTAAGAAATTAGTGGGAAACCTTCAATCTTTGCCAAACGACAACATAACGTTAGTTTGTCATTTAGCTAATGAAACTCGTAAGTGAAGCATAAAAAAATAGCATGGATTAGGGGCAACTAGTGCATAAAATTCACAGACTTAGGTAAGTGAGAAATTACTCCAAATTGCTCAAAGGAAACAAGCAAGCTTGTTTCTCTTGGAGCAAAAAAGGGAACACTGTTGGAACAATGATCTAATATTGGAGCTTAATGCTCTGATTTTCAATGATGAACCAAAACAAGTAACCAATGATATATTTAGAATTTGTATGGTGGAAAGAAGCAAATATTGGAGCCTTGAAGCCCTCTTTGGTTGATCTTTTGAAGTCCCTGGATGGCCTTTGTTGTTGAAAATAGTACCAAGGAGAGGTGTTAGTAAGCTTTTATCCCTTTTACCCTAGTGAGCACATTAATTACTTTTGTCTCAATGACATTTATGAGTTAAATTAATGTCATGGGTGGAAAAGGTACTTAGAAGTGTTGTACCATGTACTTTTCTAATATAAAAGTCATTTGTACTTTATAAAGTGCTAAGTGTACTTTTCTAATATTAAAATCACTTTATGAGAAAAAATAGAAAAGGTACACAACTTGAAAGACGTACTAGGATACTTTTAAGTGATGGGGCCAATGTATAAGGGGGCTCATTTGGGAGAAATGATCTCAACCACACATCTTGAGATCTAGAGATTAAATCTTGTAGGAATTTACAGGGTAAGTTCCTTAGGTCAAACACCAAAGGTCACCGCTCACAAACAGATCATAGATCAATACACCAGTATTTGACGTGGTTAAAACCCTCAAAGAGGGAAACAGTCCACGACTTGAGCCAACACGGCCACTTCAGGAAATTCATTAATATAAAGAAAGAAAATTTACATAAGCTTCTCTCATAAATGGTCGTTGGACAAATGACCCTTCATGCTCTTTAAATAGAGATCATGGACCAATTGGGTGTTAAGCCACAGATCAAGTGTCGGTAATATTGAGGAGAGAATGAACCGTCATATCACTACGTATCATGACCGTCGGATTATAAGTTACAGAAGTAAACAGTAAAGAAACACACTTTACCTAACTCTACACTAGACCAAGTTATACTTAACTATTTCCGATGTGTTGGAATATCCTAACATCCCCTCTTAGGAACAACTTGGGATAGGATTGAAGGATTTACAAAGGTGACACAATAAGAGAAGAAAGGAGGCATTAGAGCCTATCCCCCCTTAATGTTAACTTTCCTGAACTCCAAGCATAGATCGAAGTTTGGTAAACTTCGTTTCTGTGAGAGCCTTTGTAAAGATATCAACAACTTGACCATTGGTTGAACAATTTTGCACTTCAAGAACACGATCATGAATGAGCTTTCTGATTAAGTGTATGTGTAGCTCAATGTGTTTCGTGCGTTGATGTTGAGCTGGATCTTTGCATAGTTGAACGACACTCTGATTATCACACCAAAGTGTAGTTGGATGTTGCTAATGAAGACAAAATTCAAATTGGATCTGACGAAGCCACAAGGCTTCATTGCTGGCTTCAACAACACCACGATACTTTGTTTTGCCGAAGAAAGAGAGATGGCACTTTGTTTCTTATAAGACCATGTAATAGGTCCTGAACCAAGAGTGAATACATAACCTGTAGTAGACTTTCGATCATCAGGTCACCAGCCCAATCAAAATCCAGTGAAACCAACCAACAATGGAGATGCCCTTGCACTGTAATGAATCCCGAACTGAACTGTACCTCGAATATATCCGATCATCAGGTCACCAACCCAATCAGAATCCAGTGAAACCAACCAACAATGGAGATGCTCTTGCACTGTAATGAATCCCGAACTGAACTGTACCTCGAATATATCAAAGTATTCGTTTCCCTGCTTCCAGTGACTTTCATGAGGTTTGTGCATAAACCGAGCAACAAGACCAATGACAAAGGAAAGGTCAGGACGAGTATGGGTTAGATACAAAAGTTTATCAACAAGTTGACGGTATAAGGTAGCATCAACTTCAGGGGAAGTACAAGTGACTGAAAGCTTGACTCCAGACTGAAAGGGATAAGGGGCTGACTTACAATCTTTCATGTGAAAGTGGCGTAGAAGATCACAGGCAAACTAGGACTGAGAAAGGGTAATACCTTCTTTGGATTGCAAGACTTGAAGACCAAGGAAATAATGCAAGTGTCCTAAGTCTGTCATTTCAAACTTCTTTTTGAGGTGAGACTTCACATGGTTTATATGGTTGGGATCACTACCAGTAAGGATAAGATCATCAACATAAAGAACAAGGATGATTAAGGACTTACCCACTTTCTTGGTGTAGACAGTGTTGTCGGAATGACATCTAGAAAAACCATTATCTAAGAGAAAGCTATCCATTTTGGCATACCAAGCTCGAGGGGCTTGTTTGAGACCATAGAGAGACTTCCTAAGGCGACAAACAAGGCTAGAGTCGTTTTGGATAAAGCTAGGGGTTTGTTCCATGTAGATTTCTTCATGCAAGTCCCCATGTAAGAAGGTGGATTTAACATCCATCTCATGGACTTCCCATTTAAAGGAGGAGGCCAATAAGGAACGATATTCTTCATTCATAGCTTCATCCCAATCTGGATGACCTGAAGCTTCTTCAAAGGTATCTGGATCATGATTTTCTAGAACTTGAGCAAATAAGGAAGAGGCTCTGTCGAATTGAGAATGGGTATGACGTTGATCTGCAGGGTCACCTGCAAGAGAACCTGCTGCATCCCGAGTAGAGTGGACCCATTTTGGAAGCTGTGGAGCTGAACGAATATTTAGAGGAGGTGGAGGAGGATTGTCATATTTGCTGTCATCATCTGAAGCAGAAGGAATGCTGTCAGTAGTAGAAGAGATAGAGAAAGGTGGCACATATGCCGAATCAAGCTTGCAGGCCAAAGGTGGCACACTTGTCAAACTAGGCTCGCAAGCCGATATATTTTCATCAATTTTTACATCTCTTCTAATGATTACATTTTTGGATTTGGGTTGAAGAAGTCTATATCCTTTGACATCTTCAGAATATCCAACAAAATTGCATTTTTCACTATTAGGTTCTCAGGCTTTATGTTTCTCATCGGGAATATGGGCCCAAGCTTCACTTCCAAAAACATGAAAGTGACTTACATCTAGTTTGATTGAGCTCCAGGCTTCTTCTGGAGTGATATTCCTTAAAACTTTAGTAGGAGTGCGATTTACTATGTAATTGGCACAATTAATTACTTTTGCCCAAAATTTAAGACTAAGTCCTTTAGATTGAAGCATACAATTAGCCATTTCTTTTAGAGTGCGATTATTCCTTACAGCTAAACCATTTTGTTGTGCAGTATACAGAACAATATGTTGCAATTGAATGCCATGCTCAATGCAAAAGTTGATAAATTTGTTGTTAACATATTCTCCTCCATTGTTAGATCTTAACTTAAGAATGTGATGTCCAGATTGTTTCTCAACAAAGGCCTTAAAGGCTAAGAACATGTTAAAAAATTCACTCTTGAATTTTAAGAAGTATACCCAAGTGCGTCTGGAAAAATCATCAATGAAAGTTAAGAAGTACTTGTAGCCAGAGAAAGAAACAACTGGAAGTGGACCACATAAATCACTGCGCACAAGCTACAAAGGGGCTAAAGCGTGCCAAGGGGCGCGCTTGTCAAAACTATCCCGATGATGTTTTTCGAGTGCGCAACCAGAACAAACAGCATCTCGGCAAGATACCATAGGAAGACTTGTCACCATATTTTATATACATAGAGTTTGAAGAGAGCAATAGTTTAAGTGACCAAATCGCTCATGCCAAAGTTTGCTCACTTCATCATTATGAGCAACAAAAACGAAGGGAAGACATGATGACCCAAAGTTGTCAAACTTATAATACCTGGTGGAATCATCAGCAATGCCAGTAGCTAAAATATGTTCTCTCTCGGAAATACCTTTTGAGCTACCCAAAATATTACAAGTTCAAAGGGGTAATTTCCCTAAATCAACCCTTGATCATCTCTGCAGGCTGTGTGCAATACCCTACTTTTGACCTTCTTATTTGGAACATGGGTCATGTGTGTGTAAATATTATGTACAAGTGTGCATTTTTGTATAAACATTGAGTCGAGGGTGACTTATGAATTTTTCCTAGGTGCATCGTAAATGATGTGTACATGTGAAAGATGTATGATTGTGAAAATTCCTAATGAAAAGTCCTAGGCCAAGACCTTGGTAGTGGATATTAGTAGCATGTAGCTATAAGATAATAATATACAACCATAAAAAGTAGGTCAATGGTAGTGTTGAGTACAATGATGTCGATACAAGCAAGAGTATGAAATGGTCTCTTATATAAAGAACATGAATTAAAGTAGAAACATAATGTCTATATGCTAAAACATGTAAAACCCTCATCTCAAAGTGTTGGTCGGTGCATAAAGGAGCCAAAAAATAGGTCTTGATCCTCTAGACCTGAATCCATCTCTCCCAACACTCAAAACTAAAAGAAGAAAACTTAATGGAATGGTTTCCTAAGCGAGAGTTGGGGGAAGATCTAGACCCTTGGCAATGTGATTCATTACTTTTGCCTATGTGGAGACCTAAATCATACATGTAAATCAATGAAACATGGATTGACGATCAATCGCGAGCACTTGCGATTCCTAATCGACTCGGTGGCAAAAAGATTCGAGTAGAGTCTCGCGAGTCATATTCGTGTTAACCGAGTTTGACTTGTGGTCAATGCGAGTTTGACTCGCGAGTTTGCGATTTTTGACGATTTTGGCGAGTAATCGGAAAATTTAGGGTATGTTCTGTTTTGTCTTGTTTATGTCATCGCCGCATAACCCCCGTGCAAGCTCAGTTTTATATCAAACCCTCCCAGAGTCTTGATGACTATTTTGTAAAACAACAAACACACCTCGAGTCCCGATGACGGTTCAGTAATCTGTAAAACAACAAACCCCTGCCCCGATGACTAGTGCTAGAGTTGCCCCGACATGATTGGTGCCCCGACGAGATTGGTGCTGGAGTTGGAGGTCGACTTGCTGCTGCTGGAAGAAAGATTGGCATTGATTTGGCTTGTTGCTGATTCGACTTGCTGCTAAGGTATGTTACTGTTTATTATTTTT
The DNA here is from genome assembly GCA_034641835.2 of Pinus albicaulis. Lineage (NCBI taxonomy): Eukaryota > Viridiplantae > Streptophyta > Pinopsida > Pinales > Pinaceae > Pinus > Pinus albicaulis. The sequence continues at coordinate 468,921,232 of CM076579.1, read as the reverse complement.
AAAAACAGGAACTACACTTAGAGCTTCATTCACTCGCTGCAAGGATACAGACTCCAGAGTATGCTTATAAACGAGTTGTTTCGTAACTCATTACCACAACCCCATGCTACGTTTCCGCACGGGGTTTTCATATATGATTAATTTGTGACACTGAACAGTGAAATGGTGCTAGAGACAGTTGGTATTGTCTCGTATTGTTGGTAGTTTGATGGTCATCTTCATCAATGAGACAACAAGATCCCTTATCAATTGATTGAAATATGTTGGGTATTGAAGAAAGTTAATAGCATAATGGTGAAACCCCCTCTTGCTAGCTTACTTCAATACTTTTCTATCATTACTCTCTACTTCCAAATTGCTTTAGTCCAAAATTGTGAGGTATTGAGCCACTGACAAAGAGTCGACTCTCAAGAAGGTTCTTGTCATTGGCATAGGGGATGGAACCCCATGAAAAATATATGAGATATACATATAGTTAAAATGTTAAAAACTACATTCATAAAATGACAAAAGTAATTTAAAAAATCGTTCAGAGAATTGAAGTGATGAATCATGGAACTTAGAATTTAAAGTAGAATCATAACTTGATTATCTAGAATTTAATTTATCCACCTCGATATGGGTGCATTATCATGATGTGGTATTATCAGGAGTCAGGACTCATTTTGTATCATTTTGTATTTTGTATTTTGTATTTTTTGTCTATTACAGGCCTACAGGAGCCACAAATTAAACACACGACCAAACAACAATAATGCCAAAGGGAGAAGGACTTTGCTTGGGCTTATTGTGAGAAGATTTCTGGAGAATCTAGGCTCCTTTGTAAATTTTGCAAAGCGAAATGTAGCAGAGGCATTTATAGATTCAAGTACCACCTTGCACAGATACTCGACCATGATATAGGTCTCTCCAAGAATGTTGACGAAAATGTCAAACACCAAGCAATTTTGGCCCTTGATATGTTGAGTTCGCAAAATTCCAAGAAAACAAAGCAAAATAAAGAAATAGGAACTCTTGGAGTTGACCATTCTTCTTCCAATACCCCCTTGTCATCTCCCTTTGTTGAATCCTCAATGTCGTTCCCAAGTTTTCCACACATGCCTCCAAGTCCAAGTCAAACTCAAGGCCAAATGAATCCTCCTGCATTCAACACTGGAGGTGGAAACATAAACACTTTTTTTGCTCTTCGCACAAAAATCGGTTCCTAACCTACCTTGGATGGCACTGGTTGGAAAAAAAATATCCATAGTTAGGCAAGGAAGGCCATTGATAACTTTTGGTACCATTCTGACATACCTTTCCACTATGCCAGAAGTCCTTATTAGCAAGCTATGATTGATGCAGTTGTTGTTGCAGGTCCAGGGCTCAAAGCCCCTTCATCATAGAGCCTTGGGACATATTTGTTGTTAGAGAGTGTTGAAGATGTCATGCTTATGCTACCTAAGTTTCGTTCATCGTGGGTAGAAACAGGGTGCACCATCATGAGTGATGGATGGACAGATCAGATGAATAGAAGTTTAATAAATTTCATTGTATCTTGCCCAGCATCAACAATGTTTCTCAAATCAGTGGATTCCTCAGACAAGGTTAAGACTACCCAACTTATTTGTGAAATGATGGAGGAATTCGTTCAATAAGTGGGAGAAGAACATGTTGTACAAATTGTCGCCGACAATGCAACTAATTATATGGCCGTTGGTAGACTTTTTGAGATTAGACTTTTTGACTTTTTGGTGGACCTCTTGTGCTGCCCATTGCATGGATTTAATGCTCGAGGACATTGTTAAGCTTCATTGAATACATGAGGTTGTGGAGAAGGCAAAATCCATAACCAAATACCTGTACAACCACACTATTGATTTAAACACCATGAGAAAATACACTGAAGGTGAAGAAATTGTTCGACCTGTAGTGACTAGATTTGCAACAAATTTCATATCTTTGCAATCTGTGGTTGAGCAAAAGATAAATATGAAGAGGATGTTCTTGGGACCTGAGTGGATGGCATCTAAACATTTCGAGTCCCTTCAAGGCATTGAAATTGTTGCACTTGTGTTTAATGACGGTTTTTGGAAAGATGCCGAAGAGATTATTGCTGTGACAGAGTCTCTTGTCAGAGTTCTAAGGTACTTCAAGGCTTTTCACTTTTTCACTTTTAAAATTTCATTTCAAGCTTCTTTTTATTTTAAAAGTTTTGTATTTCATTAAATTTGAAAGCTTGAACTTTCAAGATGGTTGATGGGGACAAGCCTGCTATGAGTTTCATTTATGAGGCGATGGATCTCGCAAAGGAGGCCATCAAAAGAAGATATGGGGATGAGGAGGCAAAGTATCTGCCTCTTTGGGATATTATTGATGCACGTTGGGATAGGCAATTGCATTCCCCCTTACATGCTGCTGGGTACTTCTTAATACTTCTTAAACCCACGGTATTTTTATGATAAGAGCAAATTTAATGAGGATGGGGAGGTTGGTAGAGGACTTATGACATGCATTGAAAGGTGCTTCCCTGATCCAAAATTTCAAAGCCGTGTCTTTATCCAACTACTTGATTATAGGATGCCAACTAAATTATTTGCCTATACTAGTGCTATATGAGAAAGGACTAAGATGTTGCCATGTACCCTTTGAGGCTTGAAGGCATCATCAATTCATTAAATTTGTTTGAACTTTATTTTGTATGTTAAATGTTTTATTAAATTTTGTTTTCTTTTTAAGTCTTTACTATTTAGTATTTAGTACTTAGTACTCACAAACACTTGCCACTTGCTAGGTCTTTGGTAGCAAAATTTGGTAGTGATATGCCAGATTTGAAGAGATTCTCCATTCGAATCTTAAACCAATCATGCAGTGCTTCAAGTTGTGAGCGCAACTGGAGCATGTTTGAAAAAATACATTCTAAGAAGCGCAATCGATTGACACAAAAACGCTTAAATTACCTTGTATTTTGTCCATTACAATCTACGACTTCGCAACAAGAAAATACTAGGGGAGAGCCTGAATTTGAAGGTTTCATAATCTGATTTGCACTTTAAAGTTTAAACTTTAAAGTACAAACTTTAATTTACATTTCAGTGTCTGATGATAATGACAGGTTTGGATCATTCACCAATCGACCTTGAGGAGATAGATTTGCAAACTACAAATGCATCAAATTGGGTCCAATTAGAGGAGCCTCCTTTTAAGTCTACATGACTTGGAGAACTTAGAGAGTCAATCAAGCGAAGGAGTGGGAGGAATTGCTTCTAGTTCTCACTCTTAGAGTCTTAGACTCTCAGTTACTGTTTTTTACTGATTAGTATGCATTATTTTGTAAACTTTTAGAGGCAGATGCTTCTAGTTCTATGTAGTCAGTGGTTAGGAGTAAGGACCCAGTAATTTGAATCATGTTTGGACTCATAACATATGCGAGATACTTGTTCATTCATGATGTTTTGGACATCTATTGATATTATGCATTGTTCGGACATGGCTTTGTTGAATATCAATGAAAAATGTTTTTTTTTTTTTTTTTAATTCAATATATGTGTATATCTTTATTTATTGAATTCACTGATTTTCTCCCGATCCGATTAAAACTCTTCGCTCTTTTGCCTCGTCGATTAATTGTCGATTCTGAGTTTGGTAACATTGATGTAAATATGTTCATAATGAAATTAATTTAAAATGAAACATGGAATAGCTAAGGATAATAAGGATATTGATAAATGGTGGGGAGATTAGACAATTTTATGAATTCCCACAAGAGACCAAAGATTAGGTCAAGAAGACTAGAGAATACACATTGTCACCATCACATTATGGGAGTGCCAAACTCACTCCTAAATACTAAAATAGGAAAATATTCAAATGCAAGTATGTGAAAAGAAAGCAACACAAGAAAGGGTGAGTTGGAGTGGTAAACCATAGAATTAAGAGGAAACACTACTCATAATCAATGATAGAGATAAGGGTAGAAGAGGGAGCACAATTGTTCTTATCATAATTTGTCATTGTGACAGAGCCAATGTGAAGGTAGATAACGTCCATTAATGAGTAGTCAAGGTTGACAGTGCTTCATTGCATGAACTTTGTGAGGATATTGGGGGTGGGTTGTGAAAACTATCCCAACATTCGAGGGTGAAGGGAAGAATCTAGTTATGTATATTTGTTTGGGCTAGGGATAACACTAGGGATGGAGTAGGTATGGTATTGTGACCTCGTGGATGTGAGATATTTACCAACCAAATGAGATGATGTTTATTGTCTAATGGATTTGACATAATTCACCTCCATGTTTGGGGAATTTGTATTGTGCTTGTGTCTCCAATCATTGAGATAGGTTGGGAAAAGGAGGTGATGAGAAGATTTGTGATCAAGACACACAAAGAGTTTGCTAATTTATGGGGGTGAGTAATCACCTCATGTATGTATTGAGACATCTTTGGTTAGAATAGCAAAAGAAAGTGGCATGAGACCCTATAGAATCATAGAATAGGTTGTGATATCTCCCTTGGATCTCATAGTAAATGGAACATCTAAAGTCTGTACCTCTTCAATCTTTGGAAGATGACATAATTGACATCCCATTCATTTATGTAATGTGGTGATATGTCATGACCAATGTTACTGGAACCAGACCAGAATTGGTCGGTCGATTGGTTCGAGGGTCAAACCAGTGTTTCATTTTCATCCTTTTCCTTCAATTTTTAACATTACCTTGAAATGTCTCAATATAGTTGAGAGTGGCAACGACTTGATTGGATTCCATATGGAGAAATTAGAATTTTAGATATCACTCAAAATCCAACAGACTTGATAGTTTTTAGGATTTCAAGATTGGGGGGATTGCAACATTTCCATTGGATTTTGTCATGTACAAGGGTATGGAACTAATATTTAATCAAGAGCACCAAGCCTTGTATGTACCTTGTGATGTTAATGGCATTGGTTGTCGAACTCCTCTATCACGACCCTATTAAAAATTTATCCACCACTCAAACAAAATCTTGACTTGACATATGTTTTTTCTATCTTATTTTAATTCTTAGAGGGTGATATTAATGACAAAGATCTCAATATAGGGAATGATTTTGATGATAGATAGGTACTTGTTGTAGCATGGTTTTTTTGGATGCTAGAGGCCATCTAGACCCTGCTTGTTGATGTATTTTCGATTCAGAGATGGATTGCACTTGATGGTATTTTGGTTATGTGAACCCTTACATGCTATATAAATATGAACTTTTGCTTATTTGTGCATAAATGGTTTGGATTCATATGGATGCACATGAATATATATGTTTTTAATTTTAATTTTATTTAAAATTTGAATACTTTACATGTTTTTGGTTGATTGGTTTTTTGGTTCGGTTTTTTACTGGTTCTGGTCTGGTTTCGGCCAATTTCGGGTTTAGAGGGTTTTCTGGTTCAATCATCGATTCAGTTTGTTAACATTGGTCATGGCATGGAAACAGTGGAAACAAATCCTCAATTGGCCAAGTGCAATCTCAGGGTCATGTCACTATTGGTGTTGTTGGAACATAAAATGCTTCTAATAGAAGGCCATCCTAGGGCTAAGAGCCCGAGGCGGGGCATAAGTGAGTTGAATTTACATTTGATATATGTCATCCTTGTTTACTCTATTGATCTCGCCTTTCGGGGGAGGTGACTAGGAGCATTTAGAGAGATCCAAAGGGGAGGGAGGCACTCAATCTAAAAGTTGAAGGATTGGAGGAGTGAAGAAGCCTTTGAGAACCAACATCTATTGAGGCAATCTTCTTTGAAAGTAAAGAGCTGAATAGGGCATCTATCTTGTCTAGTAGTTGAGGCCTCCATAGTGTGATTTTTGGTGAAGGAAAAAGTCAAAACATGACAATGTTATGAAGATGTGAAGGATGGGTACCAAAGTCGGGTTGGACAATGCACCACGTAACAATCCTTTTACAATGGATCATATGTTGGAGCTTGATAAATTGTACTCTTTTTAAACATGCCCAATTGGTTGGGCCCCCATACTCTTTGGTGCCATAAAGAATTGTGGGCTTGATTACGTTGTCAAAGTTGGGATGTCTTGCAAAATCAAATAGAAATGTTGGTGTTCAAGCATGAAAGAGATGCATACCCCTCCCTAAGTCAAGGTTGGGAAGTGAGTCTTATATTGAATCAAGGTCCTATGAGTTGGACCCCCAAATAAGCGTATGTTGTAGTGATCTCCACCTAACCCTCTCAGGAAAAAATGAAAATTTTCTAAAGTATTCTTAGAGGTGTATTAAAGAGCATGGCCTTAGTCACAAGCAGTGAAGCACCACTCGTATAAGACCCGCGGGTCTTCGCGGGTTATATAGCGAGCCGGGTCACTTGCATAGAACCCGTGCTCTCTACCCTTACCCGCGCAAACTCGCATTAAACTCGCCTACTCGCATAAGACTCGCGGGTTTCTCATAGCACCCGTATCGGACCCCTCTAAGACCCGTCTCACAACAAAAAGCATTTTTTTTTTTGGATTTTTCTATTTTTTTTGGAAATGAGGCGGAGGAAAAGGGAATTTGGAGGGAAGGAAATGTTTTATAAGCACCTCTCTCCCTTTCGGAGTAGCAGCACTAGTGAAGTGAGCACTGGCGGAGTAGCAGTACATAGTAATAGCAAGGCATAGTCACAGCACAAGCGGAGTAGCAGCACAGGCAGAGTAGTAGCACTGGGGAATAGTAGCACAGTGTAGCAGTAGCACACTGGGAGAGTAGCAGCACTGCGGAGAAGCAGCACAGGCAGAGTCACAGCACAGGCAGAGTAGCAGTACTGGCAGAGTCACAGCGCTGGTGGAGTAGCAGCACATTGTAACAGCAAGTTGGAGTCACAGCACTGGCGGAGTAGCAACACACTGTCCAAGTAGGCTTCATGGTCTTTGTTTCATTGCTTTGCAACTAGCTGCTTGCATGTAATTTTTTAAAAATTTTATCTAATCAATTTAAATTTTTTTTTTGTTCACTTGCAATTTGCAAATTTTTTTGGCCTTGTAGCTGAGTTTCTCAGCCACACAATGGCCCTGTGTGGCTGAGAAACTCAGCCACAAGGGCTTGCGGGTTGCCTCCTCAGCACGCAAGCCCTGTGGCTGAGTTTCTTAGCCACACAGGGTTGTTGTGTGGTTGAGAAACTCAACCACAGGGCCTACGGTCTGCCTCCTGAGCCTGCAGGCCCTGTGGCTGAGTTTCTCAGCCACACAGTGGCCCTGTGTGGCTGAGAAAATCAGCCACAAGGCCAAAAAAAATTGTAAATTAAAAAAAAATTAATAACTAAAAAACCAAAAAAAATTTAAAAAAATATGAATTAGATTTTAAAAATTTAATTTTTTTCTTCCAGATTTCATCACCATGCCACCAAAGGGGTATAGAAAGTCTCGTGATCCGGCATGGGCACATGGTCAATGAATCATTGCCGATAGTGACCACCATGTGAAGTGCAATTATTGCAATGCCACAATGCATGCAGGAATAAACAGGCTAAAATACCACCTAGCTAGAATTCCTGGGAATGGTGTGGGATGTTGTAAAAATTGCCCTGATGAAGTCACTACTGAAATGGCAGCTGCTTTGGAAGCCATTAAAGAAGAAACTTCTAAGAGGGCAAGAAGGAAGGATGAGATTGTTGGGATAGGTAGATCTTCATCTCAGAGTGAAACACAGATTGAAAGTCTGGGTATTGGTAACTCCTCTTCAAGTGTTGCAACAAACAGGAGTATAACCTCTTCTTTCTTCACTCCTCGTACAACTCCAGGATCTCAACCAACCTTGGATAGTTTTAATGAAAAGAAGAGGAAGGAGGCAGATATGGTAGTGAGGAGGTTTTGGTACCATAACAGTCTTTCATTCAACTATGCAAAGTCATATTTTTATCAGCCCATGGTGGATGCCATTGCAAGTGCTGGCCCTGGATACAAAGCCCCATCTTATAATGCACTTAAGGGGAAAGAGCTAGATGAGGAGTTGGAGTGTGTCAAGGAACAATTGGAGAGCATTAAAAGCTCATGGAAAATTACAGGTTGTACAATTATGTCTGATGGGTGGACAGATCAGAGGGGTAGAACAATAATAAATTTTGTTGTAGCTTGCCCTATAGGAACCATGTTCCTAAAATCCATTGATGCATCTGCAAATTTAAAAGATGCACATTTGATTTTTACATTGTTGGCTGATGTGGTGGAGGAAGTTGGGGTTACAAATGTTGTCCAAGTAATCACGGACAATGCAGCAAATTATGTAGCAGCTGGAAGGTTGCTTTGTGCCAAATATCCCACGATTTTTTAGACTCCATGCGCTGCCCATTGCATAGACTTGATTCTAGAGGATATTGGGAAGTTGGAGTGGGTGCAGGATGTTGTGCAAGAATGCAAGCAAATTACCAAGTATATTTATAATCATGCTTGGGTGTTGAACCTTATGAGGGAATTCACACAGGGTGAGCTTAGTCGCCCAACTGTCACACGGTTTGCTACAAACTTTCTTTCCCTCCAAAGCCTTTTGTATGAGTACCAAGCTTTGGGAAGAATGTTTTGTAGTCAGCAATGGGTATTTTGGAAAGATAGCACAAAACCAGAAGCATTGTCTGTGAAAGCATCTGTCTTTGGTGATAGTTTGTGGGACAAAGTCACTGAGATTGTCAGCTTCACTGAGCCCCTTGTGAAAGTCTTGAGATTGATGGATGGAGAGAAACCTCTAATGGGATATATTTATGAGGGCATGGATAGGGCCAAAGAGGCCATCAAGACTTTCTATAAGGGAGATGAATCTAAATATCTCCCTATATGGCAAATTATTGATTCCAAGTGGGACAGACAACTACATTCACCATTGCATGCAACAGGAGCATATCTCAATCCGAGCTTATTCTATAATGAGGGGTCTAACATTCAAAGAGATCCCGAGGTGATGAGAGGTGTCATGATATGCATTGAGAAGATGTTCCCGGATGTAGATATTCAAGACAAAATCAACCTACAACGAGATATGTACAAGGAAGCATCTGGCATGTTTGGATTCAGCTCAAGCCAACGTCTCAAGGACAAGAAAATTCCTTGTAAGTGCAAACTATTAGAACTTAGCTTGTAATTTTGCTAGTTCTCTTTTATATGTTTGGCATTGTAAACTGATAATCTTTGTTGTTATTTTTTTATAGCTCATTGGTGGATAGATTGTGGCTCTGAGGCACCGAAATTACAAGAATTCGCCATCAGAGTTCTGAGTCAACCCTGTAGTGCTTCTTCTTGTGAGCGTAATTGGTTAGTGTTTGAGCACATCCACAAAAAAAAAAGAGAAACAATTTGGAGCATGAAAGGTTGGAGAAGTTGGTTTTCATCTACTACAACCTTCGAATGCTCACAAAACAAGTGCAACCAAAGGATACAGATCCAATTTTATTGGATACTATTGATTTAGAGTCTGATTGGGTTGTGGAGGAGGAGCCCCCTGATTTGAGTTGGCTTGATGAAGATATTGAGGATCTCTCTAGTTTTCCATCTCAAATGGAGACTCCCAATACACCTGCCTCACAGTTGCTTCAGCCTTCCGACGCTACCATGAGCTCCACGAGGGCTTATTATAGGCGTGGTCATCCATGAGTGATGAGACTCAAGATTGTTATGAGACAATCCTTTATCATTTATGACATATGTATTTGAATATTGAACTTGCTGACATTTTCTATTTTAATTATGGAATCATGATTCCTTTTCTTATTCAGTATCTAAATGTTTTTCTTACAAAAATCGAATATGCTATGTTGTACTTTTATAGATATGAGATGATGTTATGAATTATTGCATATATTGTAGTTTTTATAACTTATAAGGACTGGAATTATCATTAGTTTCTTTTTTCTGCTTAAAATTTACCATATTTTAATTCTTTTTTGCATTTTGACGAGTCTTATACGAGTTTTATACGGGTTGTTCCCGAGTCTTATACGAGTCGACGAGTCAATGGTCAGACGAGTCTTATACGAGTATGAGTCGCGCAACATTGGTCACAAGGTTTACGAACGTACTCTTTTTGGGGTCAAAAGAGTTGGTGAGAGTGTCCAATTCCCTTTGGAGGTCCTTGTGGGAAGAGGCCAAGAGGACTTCATTTGCAAATATAGGTAGTGCAATCAAGACATGTTGTAGAAGGAAGCTATTATTGGCATGAGGGTTCTCTTGAGTTATGCATCAATGTGAATCTCAAATATTGTTGGTGATAATGGGCAACCTTCCTTGATCATAATGGTGCCCGAAACAAAGATGGAAAGTTTTTGAGATATACAAAGCTGTTCTATAATTGTGTCATAGAGCCTCATGATAGACATATAACGAGAGACTTAAAGAAACTTATGTCTTGCAACCTTTGTTTCATGAAACTCTTGAACTACCCATGTACTTGTATCAAAAACTCATGGAAACTCAAAAGTGCCTTGGAAACTTCTTGAAAATGCCTGGGCACGGGCCGCCAGACCAACAATAAGTCTAAAAAATATTAATTTATGCAAAATGAAAACAAATTAACTTTTAAAATGCCTTTAAACCTACCTAAAATTAGCATTCCATTCTTATTTTCTTCCTAGATAATGTGTTATATATATATATATATATATATATATATATATATATATATATATATAGTGTTTCCCTCCACGCACTCCTTTGGCGGTGGTCATGTTTCTAGGTATTCTTGTGTCCGAAACTAGTACAAATTCCATGCAGTCTAGCATACAACCTTTGGAAAAAGGGTTCTCTTGGCACTAAGTCAAAGGGCTTCTGAAAGTCTACAAAACAACAAAAGACTTTGGAACGACGATGCCTAGATTCCTCAGTAATAACTAAGAGCATACAAATGTTGTCAACAATTTAGTAGATTCACTTAGAACTCATAAAAATATATCAATATATTCACTTTATAGTAAAACTAGAATTTTAGTGGTACATGTCTTTGATCTAGACTCTAGTGTGAAGGTTGGATATAATTTTGTTTGTTGGGTGATTTATTTTCTTTTTTGGTTACAAGGAAAACCGTGTGGAAAAACGTTTGATTACTTCCTTGTGATCTATGGATGGTAAACTGGCTAGACTGTTGGTGTTGATTACAATACCAAACTGCGAAGGACTTAAGAGAGTTGAATATGTGACTGTTGAGAAATCTAGGGCAGCTAGATTAGGTGATTTCTCTTACGATAACTGCTTGTGATGTTCTTTTACGTAACTGGATGTACTTGTTATTGGCTTCTTTCTTCACTTGATTATTATTATGTTCTTTATCATCAAACAACTACCAAACAATGAAGATCAATGAGACAAGAGGACACAAAATGTAGGCTGTAAGCCAAGGCCAAAACCTCTCCTCTTGAGAGGAAAACCCACAAGAATTCTTCTTTTTTTATAGAATCTTCAAATGACAAATTCCAAGACCTATGACCCAAGACCAAGACCCAGACCCCCCCAAGACCAAGTCAGCTTCTCCTTTGATGAGCTTGTTCTTCACAAAGTCAACCTTAGTCAAATTGCTCCAAAAACTGCTGCAACTTCTCTAATTTGGACCTGCAACTTCTCAAGTTTGGACCTGCAATTTCTTGACTGCAATTTTCGGTTACTGCAGAAACCCTAGCTTTGCACATGTGGGTAAAGATGGTGATTTTGTCTTTCTCTCTCCTTCGCTTGAATTGGTTCTTTCTCCTTGGAAATTCGTCTTGCAAAATTGTCCTTCTTGATACTTGATTTTGGCTCCTTTGCTGACTGTAATTTCTGCAGCAAAAGATGCCCTAGACCTTTCCCACGTGTGGGAGAATTCAGCCCTAAAACAGATCCAAAAGTTCGATTTTATCTTCTCCTTTTGTTCTCCTCTTTTTGCTGGCAATTATGCTTCCTTTTTCTTGGTGATTGAACTCCTTTTCTTGCTTGATCGAATGCCTTGGATCCTCCTTGGTGAGGTCGAGTTCTTCTCTCTATATAGGCTTTTCAGTAGGTCGAATAGCCCTTATGAGGCCGACTTGTCATCCCATGAAGGCTGACTTGTTGCAGCTAGGCCGACTTGATCTTGGAAGTTTTTTTATGACTCAAATTAACCTATATAATTTTCTTTACATGATACAACACACCCAAAAGGGTCTTTCATATATGACAATGACTCAATTGATTTCTTGACTCTATGACAAACCCTAGAAGCACTCAATGGGTGCTTGACCTATAAATAAATTGACCTTGAGCATGAAACCCATGCTACAAAAAATGATAATAATGATTTTTCTTTCTTTTTACAATATACAAGAATCAAGAGTACATTTCATATTTATGAAGGCCATACCTAGTAACCTATTTCAACAGTGACCTCCCAACTCTAAGAGGTTCTATGTCTAGCTTTAAGACCAATCAAGCTAATCCTGACGGTTTAGCTGGGGGATTGTTTGAATTCCGGGTAGAGGATTTTAGGCGCCTTTCTGTCTCAGTGATGAAAGGGATAGCTAGGTACAACTAAGAGTAGTATTAGAATGAAGTTTGAACTTGAAGGCCTTTTGCGGTAGATTAGCATAATATTATGGGATTAATGTTGTGTCCTTTTTGAAGAAATTGTAGTCACTGTTTCACCATGTTGACCAATTTTGAAGATGTAGTGACATAGTGTGTCAGAGATTGAGTGGTCAAGTCTAGCAGACTGCAAAGTTGAGACGACCAAGGGAACCTTGGAAAAGCTTTACAAAATTTCCAAATGTTCCACTACAGTTATGGGACGTGGGCATGTGGGAATGGGGAAATGCATTCATGTTATGTGTGTGGGATCTAGATACCACTCAAATTTATGGAGTGCCATATGGGATGTTGAGCTCTCTGGCTTAGGGGATCTCTTCTCCAAAATAATAAAAGAAATTTGAAGATAGAAAAACATGAATGATAACTCAGTTTAGGAGTTTGATAAAGGAAGGAAAATTAGGTTTTGGATTTTTTGTGTTTTTGGTTCTTATAAATTTATTTATTTTATTAAAAGTCAGATTTCATGAGGAAAACCTAGGTGTTCTGTTTTTCTATTTTTTATTTATTATTTTTTAAAGATTTTGTTCTTTATCGGGTGGGGGGAGTGCCCAGGTGCCCACACACATGCTAAACATCCTTCTTTTCATGATAAATGTTACATCCCTTGTTTCCTTGAGTTTTGCACTTTCAAGGACTCAGAGAAATGTTTCTCTTCAATTTTTGCTGTCCCAGGAGTGCATCCCCCATCCTGGAGATAACACTTAAGTTTTCAAAGTATGACTTAACCCATGAGAAAGATGGATAACTTCCTGTGTGTTCATAGGAAAAGTTTGAGGATTTGAGAATATTCACTAGTCCAATACTGTTTTGTTTTTGTTTCATATGTTTCATCTTTGGTGGGTTTTGTTTTTATTGAGCTTATCATTTAGTGGGATATCTTCCATCTGGGTGTCACTTGTAATTTGCTAACCCCTGTAGAGATTTCTTTGCAAGTTACATAAGCTGGAAGATAATTTATATCTAGGTGTGATTTAGTATGACCTAACCCATATGTAAGATAGGATTGTCGTGAATTCACACGGAAAAGGTTGAAAAATTTCTGCTTGTTCAATCTGCCCATAAAATGGGATGATTGGGCCATAGGAAAACTTTGAAGAATTGAAAATCTTCACTAGTTCAATTCTATGTAGTTTTTGTTTCATACGTCTCATATTTATTGGGTTTTGTTTTTATCGAGTTTATTGCTTAGTGGGATATCTTCAATGATTCTATCTGGGTGTCACTTATAATTGTAACCCCTGTATTGATTCCTTTGTGAGTTTTTTCACAAGGGAAAAATTCGTAATCTTTCATTAAAATAGAAAAAATTCCTTTGTGAGTTACATAAGCTGGAAGGTAATTTCCATCTAGGTGTCACTAAGTTTTCAAGTCCTCTAGCGATTCCTTTGTTGGTTGCCTAAGGTGCCATTTTCCTAAGGAAGGCCTGTACCTATAAGAGGTGAATGAATCATCATTCACCTATTCACCTTGCAGACTTGATCCAGTGGAGAAAGAGAAGGAGCTGTCTCCCCAAGCTATTCTCTAGCTGGGCCATTTTCCTATTCACCTTACAGTGCTGGAACCTAAACCCAGCAAAGAAAGAGAGGTAGCTTGGCTCCCAAAGCTATTCTCTATCTGGGCCTGCCCTGATCAATCCAGCCAAACTGCATCTACAACCAGCTATTCTCTAGCTGGGCCATTTACATATTCACCTTACAGTGCTGGAACCTAAACCCAGCAAAGAAAGAGAAGTAGCGCTAGCTCCCAAACCTATTCTCTAGCTGGGCCTGCCCTGATCAATCCAGCCAAACTGCATCCACAACAACCTGGATGCCATTTTTCTCTGATTGAGCAAATTTCCTCCCTTTTTCTTGAGAAAATTCCAATGTCTTCTTGTTGACATATTAGGCTCAAAGAAAATCTTTTGGGGCTAATATTTGCCATTGGGGCGATTTTTCCAGATTTTTCCACTTAGGAGTAAACTGACTTGTCCACATTTGAAGAGATTTCAGAGACAGTTTTACCTTGTAAAACATGTGAGTTGATCTGGAGAAATTATATTTCTATAATCTGTTGTTGACAGTTGTTGTTCATGGATGCTTATTCATCAATTAACTGTTTTGGCTGTCTAGTACAATTTATGCTTGTAATTTACCTGTAGAGGTCTGTAGGATTAGTTATAATTATTATAATGTATCTACAATCTTATGGTTTTGGAGTAGCTTTGAGATGTATTGGTCTGAGCTTCATCTTTCCGTTTCCTTAAAGCTTTTAAACTTGGAATTTTTTGTTTTAAAAAATACTCTACTGTTTCTTGGTAAGAGCAGATACTTAGCTTTTGTTGTTCATAACTGTAAAACCAAGAGAGTGCATGTTGTGCTTGATTTGATTTTGACTAGTTCAGAGACTTTTAAAGTTTAAAGCCATTATCACATGTTAAATTGGTTAGAACAGCTATGTAGGATTACATGATATGCTATACAATATGATTTGTTGGATTTATCTTGTATGTATCATTCCTTTTAATGCATTAAAGTTGTATGGCATGTTTTGAACTTCTTCCTCCAAAGTATAGATGGTTTATTCATGGCCAATTCCCTGCTATTTTATAACAATTAAAAATAGTTACATGAATGTATCAAGAAAAGTTTATTAAGAACTATCTTTTACTATTAGGTGCCTCTTGGACTGTAAATATCAGTGATCACTTTACCTTCCCTTCTCTACTAACGTTTCTTTTGAAACTTGGTTTCAACTTTCACTTAAATTTTTTAAAAATTAACAGGAGGACTTTCCGCGTACACCATCACCTGTATATAATCTTTCTCGTTCCCCTAGTCGTGCTGCAAATGAGGATGGAGTTGATGCCAATTCGTCTTTAGATGTTCAGCTTATGCATTTGAGAGAATCTGGCATGTCTTCTGTCAAGGGATCTGAATTAAACACTACAACTCCAGGCTCTCGTTCGGCAACACCTACTCCTAATGGAATCCACATACTTGGAGCCAGTTCAACGAGTGCTCCTCTACGTGTAGTCACATCCTCAGATATACCTGTGGAAAGTATAGAGTCCAACAGTACGGAAGAAGCTCTGATGGATCAAATCACAGGTTTGGCAGGGGGGTCAAGCATTAGCAACTCCGAGCTAAACAATTCCATATTGAATTCTGCAAGTACATCAGATGCATCAAAACTTGCAGATGCATTACAAGGTTTCAGTATTGCTGATATGCAGAACTTTGAGGATCATGCTCAGCAAAAAGAACAGCATGTCCATCAGGAGGGAGATCAGACTCATTGTTTTCAATTGCCACAACAACAACATCAACGCCAGCAGCGGGCACATGTTCCCGGAGGTCAAGGCCAAGTTCAGCCACAAGTTCCAATTCAAGCACTGCATCAGCAACATCATACTTCTATCAATCAAACCTTTCGCAATCAGTCTAAATTTAATGCTCCAAACCTGATGCAATCCCCAGCTGCTGCGTTTCAGCCAACACTTCAGCCAGGGGCAGCAGGTGCGCCACACTTGTATGGCACTGCAGCTGCTTATATGGCATCTGGAAATCCATATTATCAAAATATGCAGGCTGCTGCTTTATATGCATCCCAGTATGCAATAAGTGGATATCCTATGAATGCTTCTCTTTTATCTCCAATGATGGCGGGATACCCCACTCATGGTGCAATGCCAATGACTTTTGATAATGCTATGGCTGCAAGCATGAATGCACGGGCAGCTGCTACAGCTACACATGGTGGAAGTATGGGGGTCGGTGTAGATATGCAGCAGCTTTATAAATTCAATGGGCAACTTGGAACATTACAACCACCCCTGGCTGATCCAATCTACCTGCCTTATTTGCAGCGGTCAGCCGAGGACGTATATAATACTGCAATGTTTGGTGATCCTTTATCAGGTAGAGGATTTGTTGGTGGAAATCAGATGGATACCCTTGAGCTACATAGGGCTTCAATGATGGGTTATACGGCTGAACAGAAGTCTCAGTTAATGAGAAGTGGTACAATGGGTGTACCAATTGCTGGCAAAAGTGGTACTGTAAGTCCGGCATATTATGGGAACCCTTCTAGTATGGCCCTTGTAATGCAATATCCTAGTTCACCACTGGCGAGTCCACTAATACCAGGGTCTCCAGTAATGGCAGCATGTCTTACTGGAAGACCAAATGAGCGAAACTTCTGCCTTCCATTAGGGTCGAACAGGATGACATCCATGGGTACTTATTCTGGTTGGCAGTCGCAGAGGGGAAATGAAAAGCTGGATGATATGAGATGCTCTTCTGTCCTCGAGGAGCTGAAGAACAGTAAAACTCGCAGATTTGAATTATCTGATATTGTTGGACATGTGGCTGAGTTGAGGTAAACACTTGCAATTGTTTAAATAATTTTATTTGTAAATCTAATATGACTTTTCAACCTGTTAATGATTTTTGCCTCATATTAATTAAGCATATCATACTATTTTGTTGTTTTGTATCAGTGCTGATCAACATGGAAGCCGGTTCATACAACAGAAGTTGGAAACAACTAGCCCTGAAGAGAAAGCATTGGTTTTCCAAGAAGTGTTGCCCCAAGCCTCAACACTGATGACGGACGTGTTTGGTAACTATGTTATACAGAAGGTGATAATAGAGCTGAGCAAAACTTTGTGGTTTAGAGTCTGCATGGTGCTGCTTGATCTGCATCAAGTTTTATAATGCTTCAAGCCACTATTGTATTGTTAATATTTTTAACTCCCAGCAATAGAGGGTACTTCTGCAAATTGTAATCTTTCGAAAGTTACATGCATTGTTTGTTGGATTTCAACTGTAATTAAAGCTTATTTTTCAGTGTTTTATAAATATGGTTTGTTGACAGTAGAGTTGAATTCTAAATTTCAAAAGCATATGTTTCTTGCAGTTTTTTGAGCATGGTGTTGATCAACAGAGAAAGGAGCTTGCAAATCAACTTGTTGGTCATGTCTTGAATTTAAGTCTTCAGATGTATGGTTGTCGTGTTGTACAGAAGGTTTGTTAATTTTGAGAATTTTCACAGCAAGCTTCAGGATTGCATGCATGTGAGTTTTATTCAAATGCATGCTAGGTAGCAAAGTTCCTAGAGTTGGGTTCTGTGTATTTATGTTTCTAAAGGGTCTTGAGGACCGGGGGAATGCTGTATTTTCTTTTATAATATTTAGTTTCGAGGCTGTGAGCTCTCAGGATACCAATATAATGGTTATGAATTCCCAAAAGTCTCAGATAAAATCCCAAAGTTTGTACATCTTATATATTTCTTTTATAATATTTAGTTTCGAGGCTGTGAGCTCCCAGGATACCAAAATAATGGTTATGAATCCCCAAAAGTCTCAGATAAAAGCCCAAAGATTGTACATCTTATATATTGCCTGTTGCTTCAATGCCTATTATCCAAATTGTGTCAGAAATACAAGAAACTATCTTTTTGGAGTGCTTCCTTTACTGTTGAGAAGCATCTGGCTCCTCAAGCAGCTTGTGTTCATGGGTGAGATGGCCCTCAATGGTGGGAACTAATCAGAAGCTCTTTCCTTCTGACAAGCTGCCATGACAGGGGAGTACTCTTCTGTCAAAGTTATCCAGAAGTCACACCTGACCCCAACTGCATATTTGTGCCTTTGAGGGAGTGAATCTGTTGGCAGACCATCACACCATGAGTTTCACAGCTGCATCATGGCCCCATTGGCAGCAGCTATTTTCTTTGAATTGCTACTATATGTAAATTGATCGACACAGGTTTTTTACCCCTTCTATTTTGGTTTCTTTTCAAAGCCTCAAGTAGCTAGGTCAGAAGCCGCAGTTGCTGTGTTTATTGTCTAAGCATCCTTTTTTATTATTTCCTTCCTTATTATATTTCTGAAGTATTGAAACTTGAACCAGGCACTTGAAGTTGTTGATGTAGACCAGCAGATGCAGCTGGTTTCAGAACTTGATGGACATGTCTTGCGATGTGTCCGAGACCAGAATGGAAACCATGTGATTCAAAAATGTATTGAGTGTGTACCTACAAACCAAATAGAATTTATAATATCTGCCTTTTATGGTCAAGTTGTTAACCTCTCAACACACCCCTATGGTTGCCGTGTCATACAGGTATGAGGCTCACTTAAGACCCTAAGATTATGTGTTTTTGTGTTTTGCTGTTGTATCTAAGTCACTTTTGAGATGATGTATGAGTGCTACTCTTTGTGGAACTTGTGATAGAGGGTTTTGGAGCACTGTACAGAAGAGCAGAAAAATAATGGAATAATGGAAGAAATTCTACAATCAGCTTACAACCTTGCTCAAGATCAGTATGGAAACTATGTGGCACAGGTATTTCCATTTCACTGGTCTGTTATTTGTTTTAGTAGTCTTACTCATATTGATATCTTTATAAAAATCAGTATTATTTCCATTTTTTTCTTCTGTTTGGTATTTGTTCTGGTATATATCTTTCTATTTATGATCATCTATATGGGTCATTCTGTTTGGAGTAATCTGTGAGAGTATAATGAGTAGTTAATAACATTTGAATCTAAATGAGTATGAGTTGAAATACTTGTTAACCTATTTTTGTGGACCAAAATGCAATGTTGCTCAAAAGCCCTTTTTTTTTGTAGGCAATCATCATAATAACTATTCGATCTAAAACAATTCTATCATTGACTTTAAATTCAAGCTATTTTCAAATCATCATCATCTGCTTTTTGTCAATAAACAATTGTTTAATTAATACATGGCAAAGACATTAGAGATGGAATCCAAGTATGATGCCTAAAATTGAATGAAAACCTCCATTATGTTTTTTTGTTCACAATTTAATATTTTCCTGTGGGATCATATCTGGGCCATCTTTCCATTGCTTTAGAGTGCACTAATATTCATATATTTTGGAAAAATGTAATTTCTAATTTTTGCATATTCTTTTTTTCAAACAGTTTTTAAAATTCAAGTCACACATTTATGTTGTGTGCATACTAAATCTATAAAATATTGTACCGCTCATCTTGAAAATGGGTCTTAATTGCGTATGCATTCCTAATTATTCCAAAACAGGCTTAAAAGTTATGCATTGAATTTTACTATTTCTTTGTTTTATATGTTTTAATGTCAAGCTAGACAAATGCTAATGACTTGTAAGAGAAATATCTGGGCCATCTTTCCATTACTTTAGAGTGCACTAATATTCATATATTTTGGAAATATGTTATTTCTAATTTTTCCATATTCTTTTTTTCAAATTGTTTTTAAAATTCAAGTCGCACATTTATGTTGTGTGCATACTAAATCTATAAAATATCAAGTGTATCGCTCATCTTGAAAATGAGTCTTAATTGTGTATGTTTTGCTAATTATTCCAAAACAGGCTTAAAAGTTATGCATTGAATTTTACTATTTCTTTGTTTTATATGTTGTAATGTCAAGCTAGACAAATGTTAATGACTTGTAAGAGAAATGGGATGTGCCAGGCATAAAGTTCAAACAATTGTGTACAAACAAGTGACTTAAACCTATACATAATTTCTCAAGCAGGGAATAACTAATGAGTCTTAACGATAATGCATATATTTATGAAACATGGGTTTATGGTCCATTTTTTTGAGACAATTGAAAGCAGTGCTAGCAGAACTGGTCTGGACAAAAAACTCGTTGACCCTAAAAATGTGATTTGGAATCGGAAAAATACTGAACAAAAAACCTGTCTACCAAAAAATACATAAAGTATCCAGACTTTGTAAAAAAATGTATATATTGACTTCATCGGGGACTTGATGGCTGTCCCCAAGACGTTGCAGGCAGATTTCAGGGGCGATCCATACAGATTTCAGGGATAATACAAGCATAAAACTTCAATTTTGACAATCATGGACATTGATGATTGAATAATATGATCAATTTTTCCATCCATTTTTTTTGTATTGCATTGAATCTACATCTTTTGTACAAGTTGCAGCTCAAAACATGGGTTTTGTATGAGGGGTTTTAATTTGGGTTTCTAGTAATTTAGTTATCGTTTCAATGGAAAAGTTACAAGAAGCAGCCTCCATGTTGTGGATATTGCTCTTGTGGAGAAGGCTAATATTTGTGGATATTGCTCTTGTTATTTCTCATTTTTCAGATCATCTCAACTTTTACATATTGTATGTGGGTTTCCAAGAATCATTCAAGTTCAGTGCTTCCACCATCCTAACCTCAAGCATTGTGAGAACAATTAGATAGTATTTTAGAAAACCAAAGTATTTTATAGTGGTTTTCAACACAGCTGTAAAAGTTTGCAAAACCTATTGAGAAAAGAAAGCCTTTTTTGTTTAACATAATCATCATTAACAAGAAATATGAGGGGAAAATAACTGCTGTAGAGACAGTTCTCTGTTTGATAGATCCTTCATGGAGCTTATTACAAATTGAAAATAGTTACAGTTAAGTTTCCTAAAGCTAAAGCTCATGTCTAGCACACAATATTTGAAAATCGTTACACATAAGCTTCCTAAAGCAAAAGCTCATGTCTAGGACGCAATAATTGAAAATGGTTCTACTTTAAGTTTCCTAAAGCTAAAGGTCATGTTTAGTGTCCAATAATGGAATGTTACTCAACCATTTTTTAAATTGCTTGAGATTTTTCATAATTGGCAAGTAATAGCATTGTGTATAATACTATAAAGTATAGCTCGTTATGCTTACAAGCTTGAAAGAACTACAAATGTCAATAGTGAATAATCGTTCCCTGAAAACTTTTGGGTGTGCTCTAGCCATCCCAGGGATGCGTCCCCTATCCTCACTGTTCACTTGTCCCCGAAACGAGTGCAACATAGGTTACGACCCTAGTGAAAATGTACCCTTTTTCAAGCCATGGAGACACTAGATTTATGACAGAGGAGTTTAACAGTCAATTAGGTAGGGCAGTGATTAATTCAAATTCTCTTCTTGATAATTACTTGTGAACTTAATCCTTTTACTTATGTCTTCTCTTCTTAGCTTATTATGTCTTTCATCAAGTCAATTTCCAAAAACGCAAGAGACACAAATTTAGGCTCTTCAAGCCAGAGCCAAACCTCTCCCTCTTGGAGAGGAAAAGCCACAAGAAATTCTTCTTATAGACTTTTAGATGACAAGTACCATGACCGTGACACAGACCCTAGACCCTTGTATGCCTCCAAGACCTTGTCACTGCTTCTTCATTGACTCCTTGAGCTATTCTGCACCTTTCTGCACCATCCTTAGAGAGCTCGGTCTCTAGTCCTCGGTTTCTCTGTTACCTTGGATCCTTCTTGGCTTCTTCTTATCTAGCTTTATATCCAAGTCAGAGGTACATACTTCTGCGTTGAATCTTCAAAGACAACCCTAGACCTTTACATTATGAATGCCTTTGTCCTTCCTGAGATTATGCGTGGAGGAAACAGATCTTAACACAGAGATGTGTCCTATCCTTATATTACTAGCTTCCTTCTCCTCACTGTTTCTTATTGCTTTTACAATTCTGAACTTTACATCAATTGCAGGCCTTGATCCGATTTCTTCTTTGCTGATCTGTATATTTTATATGTATAGGACCACAGTCCTAAACTCACACTCATTACAGTCCTGAAATCCACACTTATTTCTGTCCTGAAATCCACACTTATTACTGTCCTGAAATCCACACTAAATCATAGAATGCTTGACTGATATTCTGTGCCAAAATGAAATTCGCATGCTCCTATAAATAGTTGTTCCTGACTGTAAATTAGCCATGACCTTTCCATAGGTTATGAAGCCGACTTGATCAGGGGTTTATGAGCCGACTTGTCCACTGTTCTTAGGCTGTCTTGAGGAGATATTTCAATGTTGATCTTGAGCATCATATTGAGTCATTTCTTCAAGCTTAATATGACAAGGTCTTGAGGCATACATGACTGATATTGCTTCATATACATGGCTCTAATTAATACATTTATGATAAAATGACTGTTAAATTTGGACAACTAGGTCCAAACTCCATGTTGTGATGCTCAGATTAAGTGGCTAGTATTTTTGTTGGATTCCTCTTTCGGAGAGGTGTAAATTCCATATAAAATATATCTTAATCCGATGAGCAGAACATTTATTTTGAATTTATTATTTATAATAAATTATATGTGCAGGTCGGCCTTAAGGTTTCACACTCCCAACAGATGTGTCACACACCCCAATGATGGATATAAATACAGGCAAAGTTGGAGAGCATTTCACCACAACTCAACACACATCTTCTTCTCTCATCTGATTTAGTACGAGCTCCTTGGAGGACAAGTTCAGCCCACACGTGTGAAGAAGAAGAAGGACGAATCTGTACGGCTGAGAGGAAGGACGAATTTCTGCAGCTAGGGTTTTGCTGGAAGTTTGACTAGCGTTGACTTTGGTCAACGCATGGTCCGAAGGGCTGAAAATTGTTGGAGAGTTCGATTTTGAGAGGTGCTCAGATTAAGTGGCTAGTATTTTTGTTGGATTCCTCTTTCGGAGAGGTGTAAATTCCATATAAAATATATCTTAATCCGATGAGCAGAACATTTATTTTGAATTTATTATTTATAATAAATTATATGTGCAGGTCGGCCTTAAGGTTTCACACCCCCAGCAGATGTGTCACACACCCCAATGATGGATATAAATACAGGCAAAGTTGGAGAGCATTTCATCACAACTCAACTCACATCTTCTTCTCTCATCTGATTTGGTACGAGCTCTCGCCAGGAGATAGGATTCAGCCCACACGTGTGAAGAAGAAGAAGGACGAATCTGTACGGCTGAGAGGAAGGACGAATTTCTGCAGCTAGGGTTTCGCTGGAAGTTTGACCAGCGTTGACTTTGGTCAACGCATGGTCCGAAAGGGCTGAAAATTGGTGGAGAGTTCGATTTTGAGAGGCCGTACACATTGGCACTGAAATCGAGGTCAAAGGGTTGACCGAACTGTTGCTGCGTTGACTTTTAGCTGCTGCCCTGCATTGATCTGGACAGCGTTGACTTTTAAGGTTGACTTGGGTTATTCATTGGGCTGATTGGTGTTGTTGTGACACATTAAGGTTGGGTGACCAAGGAGACTTTCTTGGTTTGAAGCATCTGTTTGACATCGGCTTGCTTTCATCACAATGTCCATTTACGGTTTGTCTTCTATAAGATCCACTTATATGTTCTATCTGCATTTTACTTAACTATTTGTATGATTGCTGTGAGAAAAGTAAAGTTGCTCCAAGCATAGAACATCTACAAAAATTTACATGGTATCGGAGGTGAGGTGAAGACAAACTCTATCTTTAGCAATCACCACCGGAAGAAATGGGTTCCACAAGTCTTGAATTCAAGGAGAATGACAAGCTGACTGGAAGGGATGACTTCCATGCCTGGAAGATGATATTAGATCTCAAATTGGAAGACCATGATCTCTTGGATCATGTACTGGGTAAGATTCAAGAACCTCCATCCAATGCCACCGCTGCTGCTAAAAACAAGTATAAGAAGGGGGAGATCAAAGCAAAGCTGATGATCAGGGAATCCATACATCAAAGTCTGGTTGCCTACATATCTGAGCTAGGCACATCCAAGGAGATGTATGATAAATTGATCCTTATGTTCAAAGTAAACAATGTGAACCAAGTGCTATTTCTCAAGAATAAGTTGAAGAATATGAAGAAGGGCCGGGATGAGTCTGTTCAAACTTACTTTCTGAAATTGACTGAAACAAGGAACAATCTGCTGGCTATTGGGGAGACAATAGCTGATCGTGAGATGGTTCTCACCGCACTTGGAGGAATCCCATATGAATGGCAAGTATTCACAACTACCATTCTCAACAATAATACCATTCCTAACTTTGATGAGCTTCTGTCTAGATGTATGCAAGAAGAAACAAGAATGAAGGAATTCGATAATGACAGAAATGCTGCCTATGGTGCTCATTCTCGAAAGAAGAACTCTGGTGGTCCTAAGGACAAAGGAAGAACAAGGACTCAAGAAAAGAAGGGTAAGTGTTTCACTTGCCGTAGGCCTGGTCACTATGCTAGAGAATGTCCCTTCAAGAAGGATTCTCCCAATAGTGATGATAACAACAACAACCGGAGGAATGGGAATCGAAGAAACGACAGATCTAAAGGAAAGAGGAAGGCTCCCTCTGGTGGAAACAATCAACCTTCTAAAAGGTCTAGAAACTCCAGGTATGAGGAATCTAATGCTGTTGATAAAAGAAACGAGTATATTCTTGTATCTGCTCTCTCTGCTACATCTCTGCCCGACACTATGGATGTCTGGCTGATAGATAGTGGT
The DNA here is from genome assembly GCA_034641835.2 of Pinus albicaulis. NCBI lineage: Eukaryota > Viridiplantae > Streptophyta > Pinopsida > Pinales > Pinaceae > Pinus > Pinus albicaulis. The sequence goes on along the minus strand of CM076579.1, from coordinate 468,896,437 downwards.
GCCTCAAGACACATCACTGGTTTCAAGGAAGCACTCTCTGACATGGTTGAGAGGGATACCAATCTAGAAATTATCCTTGGAGATAATGCCACGTATCCCGTGAAAGGGACAGGGACTGTGACCCTCCACTTGTCTCAAGGACAAGTCCTACGTTTGCAAGATGTACTCTATGTACCAAAATTGAAGAAGAACCTTGTGTCTGTATCAACCATGGAAGACAAAGGGTTCAATGTAACATTCTCTGATGGAAAGGTGCTCATGTGGAAGAAGAGCTTCAAGAAAGCTATCTCGATTGGTTTTAGAGTTGGTACACTCTACCAGGTTGGAGGAAGTCCACTGGGAGCAATGACTTGTGATACTATCCGACAAACCGAACTATGGCACCGAAGATTTGGACACCTTCATTACAAGGCCCTTCTCGAAGCAAGGAAGGTGGTGACAGGGATGCCCGACTTTGGAAATAATCATGAAGGTGTATGTAAGGGTTGTGCCGAAGGAAAGCATACAAGGGGACCTTTCCCCTCAAGTGTCACAAAGACATCTGATATTTTGCAACTGGTCCATTCTGATCTATCTGGTATGTTGCCCGTGACATCCCTGGGAGGATGTTCCTACTACATGACATTCACTAATGACTTCTCTCGCAAAACCTGGATATACTTCTTGAAGAAGAAGGATGAGGCTTTCATGTGGTTCCATACCTTCAAAGCCTTGGTGGAAAATATGACTGGAAAGAAGATCAAGATTTTGAGGACCGACAATGGGACTGAATATGAGTCAAATGAGTTCAAAGACTTTTGCAGAGAAGCTGGCATTAAGAGGGAGACTACCACTGCATATACTCCTGAGCAGAATGGTGTTGCTGAATGCAAGAATAGGACTATTGTGGAAGCTGCCCGTGCCATGATATGTGACCAGGGTCTACCAAAGTTTCTGTGGGGAGAAGCTGCAAATACCGCTGTGTATATTCAAAACAGATGCCCTCATTCCGCTCTGGACTCCAAAACTCCCGAAGAGGTTTTCACTGGTAAGAAACCTGATGTCTCACATTTTAGAATTTTTGGATGTCCTGTCTATTTTCATGTGCCGAAAGAAAAGAGAAACAAGCTGGATGCTTCTGGGAAGAAAGGAATGTTTGTGGGCTACAGTGAGACTTCTAAGGCCTATAGAGTCTATGTACTTGTTCAAAGGGAAGTAGAGATATGCCATGATGTCACTTTTGACGAAGATATTCCACCTGAGTAGAGAAGAAAATGGCGAATCTTCAAAGATACGAAGAAAATCATCGAAGAAAAGGCAGAGGGTCAGAAGAAGCGCAAGATGAGGACAATGCTTAAAATGTTGAAGGACCAATGGACCACCTGATCCATCTCCTTCAACGGGAAAGAGACCATCATGGCTCGAGGGACACCCTCGAAGATGCGCCGAGGTCTGTGCGCCCCAGGGGGACGGTGAGAAAGCAAGAAGCGGTGTGAATGCCGAGGGTGTCTGGGCGCCGCGGGGTACTATTGTACAGTACGAACATGGATCTGATGGGAGTGCTGAAAAGTTCAAGGCAAGATTTGTTGCCGTGGCTTCTCTCAAAAGGAAGGAATAGACTATGATGACATATTTGCACCTGTGGCACGATATACCACCATTCGATCAATCATAGCCCTTGCTGCTACGCAAGGATGGAGTCTTCATCGGATGGATGTCAAGACCGCTTTTCTGCATGGTGCAATAAAGGAAGAGGTGTATGTGGAACAACCTCTGGGATTTGAAGTTCAGGATCGAGACACTCATGTCTGCCCGAGAGTTGAAAAGCCCTCTGCTGAGTGGCGAGCACCCGAGCTTGGTACGAGAGATGAATGGTTGCCAGTGAAGGGCACGGGCTTCACTCGAAGTAATCTTTGATGCGAAACTTTGTGGGACGACCAACAGGAGCTTCCTACTCATTCTGATGTTGTATGTGGATGACCTCTTCTGACGAGGGTCTTGGCCCTCTCATTCCGTGATGTAAGAGAGGCTTCGCTGCTGAGTTCGAATGAAGGACCGGGAAACGATGCACTACTTCCTGAGCACCGGAGGTACGGGGAGGAGACTGGAGAGATTTTCCTTTCTCAAGGAAAATACATTGTGAAGCTTCTGGAAAGATTTGGTATGGTGGACTGTAAGTCCGTGTCGACACCGATGGAACTCAACTTTAAGAAGTTGAGTGGCAGCGCTGCTGAGCCTATCTTGGCCAATCCTACTGAGTATCGTCAACTCATAGGAGCTTTGATGTTCTTAGTGAACACCCGACCAGATATATGTTTTGCAGTGAACACTTTGAGTCAACAGATGGTTGAGCCTCATCACTTTCATTGGGTTGGTGCCAAGAATCTTTTGAGATATCTTCGGGGCACGATAAACCATGGGCTGAGATACACTGCCGGGAGTGTGATACTCCGTGGATATACTGATGCCGATTGGGCTGGCAGTGTGGTGGATCGTAAGGGCACATCTGGATGCTGCTTCAATCTTGGTTCTGCTTCGATCTCATGGATGAGCAGGAAGCAGAAGTCGGTGGCTTTGAGCACCGCGGAGGCCGAATACATTGCTGCAAGTATGGCCTGTTGTGAAGCAGTTTGGTTGCGTAAGCTCTTTAGTGAGCTGTTTGGACATGTGCTAGATACCACTGTGATACTCTGTGATAACCAGAGTGGGATTCGTATGACTGAGAATCCTGTGTACCATGACCGATCCAAGCATATTGATATCGGTACCACTTTATCCGGGATATGGTACAGCGAGGCGCCGTAAGGCTCGATCATATAGGAACTGATGAGCAGGTCGCGGATATTCTCACTAAGCCCCTGGGGAAGGTCAAGTTCCTAACCTTGGTAAGTGCGGTGTCGTGGAACGACCCTATGATGTGGGTCTTGTTGGACGACAAACTCTTGAGGGCTGCGGGGAGCTTGCAAGGACGCTATAAGGTATGCTTGCTCATAATGCTTAACTCCCTTGTGATTATTGAGCTGGTTCGCCTCTCATTTATCTGTGCCCCGTATGCATCCTACCCATTGAGTTCAGGGCTCATGGAAAGTACCTCTCATTTGGCCAATGAGGTGGGAAAAGCTAGAGACTATTAGCAAAGACTGATGGACGCATCAGAGATTGCCGTACTCTCTATCTAGGATGACACAGTCCAACCACTTGATCTGGGATCAAGTTTAGTGAGGTCTGGGACCTCTGCCTGACTTCGGGTCAGATGAACCAACTTCGGGTTGGTTGGAGACTCTTTATGAGTCTGATAGAGGTTTCGAACCTCTGGACTGATTATGTCAGTCGGGGGATGATGTCTTTGTGACTGACCCACTTCTGTTCTGAAATAAAGAGGCCAGCAAAGCAAGTTACGGCGGGATGACGCACGATGTTTGATTACACTGATGGATGGAGTTCTCCCTAGTTGAGAGGGAGTGTTAAATTTGGACAACTAGGTCCAAACTCCATGTTATGATGCTCAGATTAAGAGGCTAATATTTTTGTTGGATTCCTTTTTCGGAGAGGTGTAAAATCCATATATAATATGTCTTAATCCGATGAGCAGAACATTTATTTTGAATTTATTATTCATAATAAATTATATGTGCAGGTCGGCCTTAAGGTTTCACACCCCCAGCAGATGTGTCACACACCCCAATGATGGATATAAATACGGGCAAAGTTGGAGAGCATTTCACCACAACTCAACACACATCTTCTTCTCTCATCTGATTTAGTACGAGCTCATTGGAGGACAAGTTCAGCCCACACGTGTGAAGAAGAAGAAGGACGAATCTGTACGGCTGAGCTGAAGGACGAATTTCTGCAGCTAGGGTTTTGCTGGAAGTTTGACCAGCGTTGACTTTGGTCAACGCATGGTCCGAAAGGGCTGAAACTTATTGGAAAGTTCGATTTTGAGAGGCCGTACACTTTGGCACAGAAATCGAGGTCAAAGGGTTGACCAAACTGTTGTTGCGTTGACTTTTAGCTTGCTGCCCTGCGTTGACTTTTCTGGACAGCGTTGACTTTTTGGAGTTGACTTGGGTTGACTCGGTTGCTGATTGGAGGACTGTTGTGACACATTCTGGGTTGGCTGACCAAGGAGACTTTGCTGGTTGAAGCATCCTGTTGACCGCCGTAACGCACCATCACATTTTTTCTGTTTTTGGTTTGTCTTCTATAAGA